>JANEYF010000937.1:0-252087 GCA_029963845.1 Rhamnusium bicolor
ATTGCAAGCAATTTTAAACAGGTCCGTACTGAAAGAAACATATCATTGTACTAATATATAATAAAGGCATTAAGAAATAAAGATTATTTTTATTAGTATACTATTATATTTATTATTATAATAAAAAATTTAAAGTTAAAATCAGCCGGACTCGCAAAAATCACAGACGTAATCGGTGTTGGAAACTTCATTGTAAGTAAGTCCTTGGAATTTGGTGCATCCTAAATGGAACCATCTAGGGCACATGTCGCAGCCAACATTTTTCTCGTTTTCAATTTCAGTATCGCTGTCAAGATCTTCATCACATATTGCACATTGCTGTTTATTTTCATTATTTTCTATACCTATTTCTGTTTATGGTTATACTGCTGTGCTAAGGCTAATGGGCGTATCTGACATTGTATCGAAATTCGGTTTATGGGATTTTTACATAGGCAAGCATGTATTTGACTTTATTAAGTAAAAGCGCGTATCTGTATTCTAAATTATCTAAAAATCTTTTTAAAATATCGGATATCTCCACCGCATAGTAATATTGCAAAGCCAAATAGCCGTGTCTAACATTTTCTTAGCAAAAAAAATCGAATATGCAGTGTATTATAGATAGATATAGGTCATGTCAATAATTTTTGGGCTAATATTCACTAAGCCAATTAGTCTTATATGCATTAATATTAGCAGATACGACTAGGTGTATCACAAACAGTTGGCATGTAGAAAAATACAAAACCTTAATTATCTCAAAACTATGTTTTTGCAGATACGCCCTTTAGCATAAGGACGGCAGTATAAGTGTTTTGTTCTTACTTATTAACTTGTTTCTTTTTTTGTTCTCTTTCTCTTGTTTTGCTTTTTCTTTATCTTCATAGTACTTTTGCCATGCCTCAGACGAAATTGCACTCGGCAACTTTTCTCGTTTTCGCGTATTTGTCGATTTCTCCAATGGTTTTGGGAATAATAAATGTTTTGTAAACGAGTTTTCAACCTTTGTATGCTTTTCAGTATATTTAGATTTTTTATTTGATTTTGTACAGGATGATTTATTTGAAGTTATTAATTTTTTGCCAAGTGTATTTTCGAAACATGACTTCTGTTCTAACGCTGTAATCTGATTTACGGGTGCAGAATTATCCAACACGCTCAGTCTCCTCAGCTTTATTAAACTCTTTATTAATTTCTTCAGTACTGTTGAATTCTTTTTCGATTTCTTTTATCCATTTAGAATTTCCTATCTCTTCTACATCTATCGAGCCTTCTCCTCCAATCCTTTTAGTTGGATTTAACTCTTTCACACCCTCTTTCATTTTATCAAAATCCGCTACCTCTTCTATTCCCAATAACCCATTTTGCTCATTTCCTTCATTTTTCTCTGAGTTTTTCTTAATTTCTTCAGTTATACTCTCCTTGTTAATTTCTGTTTTGTTTGGATTTGCTACTTCTATGCCAAATGGCTTTTGATATTTTTCATTGTTTAGTAGAATTGGATTAAGTACTATATCCTGCAGCACTACTATTTGGGATACCTCCTCATTAAAAATTATTTCCATTCCATTCATCTCTTCTTCTGAAAAAAATATCCCCGTTTTCTGGCGGTCGCAAAGATCTCGCCAAGGTTATTATCAAATTAACATCAATTCTTGTTTCTGTTAGTCTTTCCCTAAGCCTCAAGATAACTTTTTCGGTATTTCTGATATCTGCTTCAGTGATCTCCTCCTCCCTCTCCTCTACTAACTTATTTCTATTTTCTAATACAGAACTCAGATTTTGTGACAACTTTGTTAAAATTGTCTGCTTGCCATTCTCTTACTTCTTGACGCCAATATTCTTTCAAGGGCTTGAATACTGCAACATCTGCGGGCTGTAAGAGGTGGGTTGCGTTAGGAGGTAATGCATATGAAATTATACCATTATTACTGCAAAATTTACTTAGTTCTAATGACATATGTGACTTATGGCCATCTACTAAAAATAAAACAGGTTTCTGGATATCTTCTTTCTCCAGCCAGTTATTTAGACCATTAGCCACAAACTCATAAAATACTTCTGACCGCATCCATCCCGTATCGGATTTGCCAAGAATCCAATGAGAGGGCACACTGTCAACAATAGTTCTTGGAGGCTTTACATACGGAAATATTACAACGGGGGGACAAAGTCTTCCATCCGCTGTAAAGGTGCTTAAAACTGTAAGGTTTTCTTTACCATTTCCCGTTTTGACAACATATAAATTGTGTCCTTTCAAACCCAGTACTCTACCAGTTTTTGGACACAGCCTAAACCCAGTTTCATCCTCATTTAACATGCGACTCGGATTGTCTAAAATATCTAGAGCTTTTGACTCGGTCAAAAAAGTCTTCAAATCTAGAAACCACGAGCGTATGTATTCTTGAGTTAATTGGGCTCTATATTTTTCCAGGGTTTCCCCATTTTTTAAAACCAATTTGGGATGCCTTCTTAAGAAACCAGCATACCATTTTTCGCCCGGTCGACCGTTTCTGAAGGGAGATTTCAAATTTTCATCTTTAACAATCTTTTGTACTGATTGCAGCAATTCATTTTTTTTAAATGGAAATCCACACCTTGCTAATTCACTTATCCAGTCAGCTAATTGTTGTTCATGTTCAATAGTTAGAATAGGATCTGGTCCCATTTTCTTGCAAGTTTCTGATATTCTTCCCTTAATACGGTCCAGGACGGTTGATTTCGGAACCCCGTATCTTCGACAAACTTCCCGTAATTTACCGCCATTTTTTACTTCCTCAACCGCATTCTTTAAATTTTGTTCATCATATTTACGGAACTTATTTTTCTTTGCGGCACACATGTTCTGAAATAGTAAAAAGTCTATAGATGCACCCATAAAGTAAGAGGTAAAATATTAGTGTCCGATTACTAGAATACTCAAACATTTTCTAGTTTCTAGTGGTCGGACAGATTATTTACCGATTAAAATATCAATATCAATATCAAAAGGTACAATGTTCGACCACTGGTTGAGTTAAACTATGTGTAGTTAAGTATACAGAAAAACAAAGACGTAATATTCTACTTTGTACGACACCAAAAAAGATGACACTACAAAAGCAGAACGAATCACCGATAGTCGTACACTTGTCCGACCACTAGCTTTTTCTTAACAAACCTATCCAGTTACCGACCACTTAATTTTAACCTCAAAACATTAATAAAATTATAGTTATTTACCATTTTTAATCACATTAATAACATTTCTAATAGATATAACACATGTACAACTTAATATATTGCTATTACGTTTATTTTACGTACCTTTAAAATTGCATTAGCCAATGTTTCACACGTACGCCGGGTCCACACATTGGAGCCAACGTTGGCGCCAACGTTGGCTCATGTTTGTACTGCTTTTGTGGACAGTATCCACACACTGGGGCCAACTTCAGTTGCATTCGTACAGAGCGAACGTAAACATGTCTGACATAGAAATTGCCGCCGGTGCGTTTGCTGTTCTCAGTGTATGTAATTACATTCCATTGCAAAAAAGACAACGGCGTAGAAGAAGATGGTGGGTTATAACACTTCACAGATTCCGAAATCAGTAAGTATTACAATAATTAAGCTATAAGTGAACACAAATAATTTGAAACTTTATTCTAGGTACGACGGACGTCAATTATTAAGTCATTTGATACAGGAACCCTCAGGACAGTTTGATAACTTCTGTCGTATGTCATCTACAGATTTTGAGTATCTTCAAGTTATAGAACCCAAAATAAAAAAAGAAAGATACTTTTTGGAGAGTAGCTATACCTGCAAAGGTCCGTTTAGCACCGACGATTTGATATCTTGCTACACGAGACAATTTTAAAAGCCTACATTTCCTATTTAAAATTTCCACTCAAATCATATCACTGATAGTGCCTGAAGTTTGCAGAGCAATTTGTGAGGTCCTGAAAGACTATGTTAAGGTAATTTTTAATATATTCCTAGCACAATTACTTTCCACACGATTTAAGGGCGAATTAAAAAAGTATAGGCATTTGTTTCGTTGAAATACAAACTTTATTAAAAAAATATTAAGACACATGAAAATAAATTAATGTTTTCTTATATATATTTAATACAGTGATTAGAACCAATTTACATTATTAATGTTACTGATTATACTGGCTGTCATACTCATCCTGACACATTAGAAAAGCCTTCTGAATTACGTCATGAGAAAGAATATTAACTTTTTTCTTGAGATTACCTGAAGCCACTCGGTTGAGAACTCTCTATAGAACTCATTTGAATGGAATGGTCTGGATGTGTTTGTATGTATGTTACATCGGAGAATTGCATTTGAGGAGAAGGAGATGGTTGTGCAGATGAAACCGAAAATGAACTTGTTTCTGAGATAGAACTTAACGATGAGGTTGTATTTCTGAAATATGTTTGATTTCTATTTTTTTTCTTATGTATTAATCCATCAATTTCGTGCATTATATCCTCTCTGTCTCCTTCCTCAAATTTTTTAATTTTCTTTGCTAACAATTGACAATATAAATCCACCTCGTAGGGGTCGCGTTGTGATCGTTGGGAAATATTTTTTAAAATATCAACTGCTTGCTCCAATTGTTTTTCGCATACTCAACCCCTGGTGTTCGTTGCTTTCTAGCAGAACTAGGTATTGCCTTTGACGTAGAAGTGGACTGAGTTGCAATTGTTTCATTTGTAGAAGTAGACTGAGTTTCCATTTCTTCATTTTGTTCGTCAAGTTTTTCAGTTTCTTCAGTTTGGTTGGAAAATTGAGTCTGAAACAAACATATATTTGCTTTATTCTGCAACTTGGGTTGTTATCATTAACAAAGTTAAGACAAAATATTTAACACTGCTATTTCATAAGCAGGTACTGATGTATGTTTTATTATTGTTTTAGTTGTCTACGAGTAGTGAAGAATGGCTCAATGTAGCTCAAGGATATGAAAAGGCTTGGCAATTCCCGCATTGTTTGGGGACTCTGGACGGCAAACATATCAAATTACGGGCTCCTATCAATAGTGGATCGGAGTTTTTTAATTATAAAAATAGTTTAAGTATAATACTAATAGGATTAGCAGATAGTGACTACAATTTTTTATTTGCTGACATAGGCAGTCATGGACGTATGAGCGATGGTGGAGTTTTTAATGATAGCTTGCTTTATCATAAAATTCAAAACAATGAAAATTTTCCGGAAGCAACTTGTTTTCCTGGTAGAAAAGTGCCTGTTCCATATGTTTTTGTGGCAGATGCCGCCTTTGCATTATCAGACAGAATTATGAAGACTTACCCTGGAGTACCACCCTAGGGTAGCCAACAGAGAATATTCAATCAGCATTTGTCACGTGCCAGAGTTATGAATGAATGCACATTTTGCATAATGGCATCTGTCTTTCGAGTATTTAAAAAACCAATGTTGTTGCAACCGGACAAAACAGCAATTATAACACTCACATGTGTAATACTGCACAACTTTTTAAAGAAAAGCAGAACTTCACGAAATATGTACGTGCCTGAAGGTACAATAGAACGTCTCTTACAGGAAGAATAGAATTTGCTACTGCAATTGACACAGACACCAAGGCGAGCAACGGAAAAAGCGATAAAAATACGGCAAGAATTTGCAACTTACTTATATTCGCTTAGACATTAAATAATAATTTATCTGTTTCCCTACTAAAGCTTATGTAATAATAACATAAATAATATAATACAGCTATGTTTCAATTCACTTACCTCTGTGTTTATTGTATTAGTATTCTTTTTGTTGTAAATGGGTCCTAGGAAACTATCCATTAATTCATAAGCAAACCAGGTACTACGAAATATTTCACTGGTCGCCGTACCCGAACGAATAGACTCTTTAGTTTTCTTGTAAGATAGCCAATAGGTCGACATCAAAGATTCTCGTTTTTTTTAATTCATTTATTGTGCATGGTAAACTAAAATTTGTTTTCACACGTTGCCATTCGTCTGCAACAGCATTTCTATTTTTGTGATCTCTCATCATTGGATTCCTCAAAAGTGGCTCTGCTTGATATAATTCCAGAAATTCGAGTACTCTTTCATTGGACCATTGTTTCTGAGACGACATTATTTTAAATTTATCAGAATATTTAGACTCACGCTCGTTACTCTGCACTTCACGTTGCAATCACCATAGATCGACTGAACAAACGGCCAATGTGTGGACGGCGTGTCCAATATTGGCGCTAATCCCTTTGATGTTTTGTCGAAAAACCGACACATATCGGATTAAGTTCCAACATTGGGGCCACCGTTGGCGCCAACGCTATTTGTCGATCCACACATTGGACGAACGTTGTTGACGCCAACGTTGGCTCCTATGTGTGGACCCGGCGGTAGAAAATCCAGACCACACGTACACCGTTATTTTTTACGCGGGAAACAGAAGTTTATATCTGACAACGTAGACGGAGACACTGTCTTGTAGCACCATAAAGGATGGGGGATTATTAGTCAATAATTGTACCAAAGATTTATACGCCATTTTTAAAGTTATGATTATTTAAATAGGATTTGTCCGACCACTGGTAGTGTCCAGCTTACTGGCGTATTCAACCTAGTTACTTATTCCTGGTATATACTGAAAAAACCTAAATATTTAAATAATTAATTGACACCTTAAGGAAAATTAATTGTAATTTTCCGAACTTGTCCGAGTATAATTACATTGTAGTTTCGATCTTAGCATACCCCGCGTACGCACGTTCAAAATAAAGAAATGATTCGTCAGCCTCCCACTCTCCGCCCTACGCATGATATCTCATTCCGTTTGTGAAGCGAAATCGCAATTTCAGGGAGAGAAGTAAATAAAATATGTATGTTGTATACACATATACAACATATAGCGACGATTTGGGTTGGGAGGGTATGTAATTATACTCGGACAAGTTCGGAAAATTACAATTAATTTTCCTTAAGGTAAGTCAATTAATTATTTAATTTTCCTTCACTTGTCCTCGTATAATTACATTGTAGATGTTCAAAGCAAACATGCGATTTTGCTAAAGCAATTTTTAATATGAATAGGACCTGACAATGTACTACAAATACTAAATAATCATCAAGGTACTACCAAATAGTAATAAGGAGGCACACTGCACCTATAAATTAATATTAGCAAAAACAGAGAGAGAACAAAAAAAAAATTATATAATTTTATGTTTAGTAACTAACCATTAACCTTAGTAAACAACCTTTTGTTTATTTATTTTTATATACGTGAGCACACATTTGAATTTGAATATATAGACTAACTTATATACCTAATATATGAAATGCGAAGTACATATACATAATTATATTCCTAATTATATCAACTATCTACTATGTTAATGATAGAACGAGCAAATATGTCCCCAGACTGACATAAAGGCCTATTGTAAAATTTAAAAAAGGTGCTGGATCCCGGAGACCAGCCAGCTGTTCTTTTAATTATTTCGATATTTACTCCCGCACGTAAGGCAGACGAAGTCGAGGCGTGGCGTACACTATGACTGGAGAATTCACTAGTATTTATTCCTCCTAACTGAAGGGTATTTTTGATCCATCTACTTATTGTTTGAGATGTAGCAGCATGGAATGGTTTTTTATGTGTTAATATAAGACTATCCTGTTGTCTAACAAATTGTTTTGTTTTTTCCATATAAAAGTCTATAGTGGAGGCCACGCACAATTCTGGTTTTTGCCTAAAGTACGGGAAAACTAACAAGGGCTGGAGACGGTTTGGCCCGGACGTTTTGATACAATCTACTATCCTTATTTCGATACTTTCGGATTGTCTTAAAATATTGTCACGTTTGATTTTTTGATAGCGTTTGAACCCTACTTGCAGTAACTAGCGCCATAAGGGTGACCAACTTGTATGTAAGGTTTTGGAGTGAAAGAGATTCTAAGGAATACCAGGCCTCTAAAAATCTAAGAACCGGTTCGGGATTCCAGATTGCAGCATATTTAGGCATTGATGGTTTTATATTATACACACCCTTAAGAAATCATTGTATAACCTTTCCGTCATTTTCATTAATCGGATTAAATATTAAATTTAAGGCAGATCTATAGGAATTTAGTACTGAATAAGATAAACCCGCTCTAAATCCCTCTGTTAAAAAGGTTAAATATTTGTCTAAACTATAATCGAGGGGTTCCATATCTTTAATTCTACAAAAATTCCAGTATCTCTTATAACAACCTGTATATTGCTTTAAAGTTCCCTCCGAGATGGACGAGATTATCAAGGGAAGGGTATCCACTGGAATGCCTCTTTTCAAAAAAGATCTCCTGATAATTTCCCGACCTCCAGGGAAAGCTGCTGGTGGAGGGGATGGCTGTGCCTAAAAGGAGATAGATGTAAAAATTTTCTTGGAGGAAATTTTAATGGGCTCTGTATTAAGAGTTTTTGAAAAACCGGGTACCACGGTTGAGATGGCCAATGAGGTACCACGAGAATTCCGGTGGCCCTGTCCTGAATGATTTTCTCGATGACTTTAGTAATAATAGAGAAAGGAGGAAATGCATAAAAATAAAATTGGTTCCATTTTATTGTGAATGCGTCAACTGAAAAACAATCGGGATCGGGAAACCAAGATATGTACTTTTTGCATTTAGTGTTGATCCTTGTGGCGAATAGATCAATTTCGGGAAAACCAAACATTTGTACTATTAACTGAAACGCCTTACTATCTATTTCGTACTCAGTATTGATGGTAACGGATCTCGATTGTTCATCAGCCTCGACATTTTCCGTGGAGGCAATATATGCCGCAAAAACGGATATGCCCTTTGCCTCGCACCATTGCCACAACTCTACAGTGGCCTGATTTAGTGACTGAAATTTGACACTTCCCCCTCGATTTATACAGGAAATGGCCGTTTGGTTGTCAATTCTAAGCAAGATGCGTACATTACTTTCATACTTTGCAAAACATTTTAGTGCATAAAATGCGGCCCTTATTTCCAAAAAATTGATATGCATGTCTTGCTCACTATGATCCCAAAATCCATGACATTTCTGACCCAAACAATAAGCACCCCAGGCGATTTTCGAGGCATCAGAAAAAATCTCCAAAGCAAAGTTTTCGGGTTTGATGCTCTGGCCGTTTCCAATGTTTCTTTGCCACCATTTTAATTCGTTTCTTACACAATGTGGAATAATAATTTTTTTTATTGTAGTTTTTATGTTTACGTCTTAATGAGCCATGCTTAATTTTCTCCAGAGGTTTGGTATGTACCACCCATATCTGGTTGCTGGGCAGGCTGCTACGAGTCTACCGATTAGTCTAGCAAGGTCTCGTATGGTACAACCTTTCTTTTTAAGAAATTCTTGTATACATCTTTCTATATTTTTTATTTTCTCAGAGGGTAGAGAAATTGTCATTGTCAACGTATCATAAACAAAACCCAAAAACTTTATACTTTGTTGCGGTTTCAGGCTACTTTTTTTGAGATTTAACATAAATCCTAACTGTTCTAAAAGATTTACTGTAATTTTTGTATTTTTCATACACTCTGTTTCAGTCTGTCCTATTATGAGGATATCGTCCAAATAAACAACACATGCAACGCCCTTTTTACGTAATATTTTTACAATGGGTTTAAGCAGTTTGGTGAACAAAAAAGGAGCTATGTTTAATCCAAAAGGTAAACCATTAAATTCATAAATAACACCCTGAAAAACGAAACCTGAGATATTTTTTATATGGATTGGCAATGGGTAAAAGAAAATAGGCATCTTTTAAATCTATATTTGCTAGATAGGAATTAGGCGTTATTAATTTTGAGGCAGTTCTGTAGTCCTCTAGTTTAAAGAGTGGAGCTATAATAAAAGTGTTTAATTTTTTCAAGTTTAATATAAACCTATTACTACCATCCGGTTTCTTTACTAAAAAATATGAGGATAAGAACTGATTTTTAATTGGTGAGCACCTTGAAATAGCACCAATAGATAATAATTTATTTATAGCGGTTTGATATTCGGACTGGTCTATATTTTCGCAATTTTTAGGTTCTAACAATTGTTTAGGTTTAGTATTAAAAGGTATTCTTATTCCTTGTACCCACTGCAAAACTAAGGAATCATTTGTAATTTCGGTCCATTTCCGGTAAAAATTTATTAGCGATCCCGAATACAATTTTGCACTTGGTTTAGGGCCTGCGGTAAAGAGCCCTTGTTTGCTGCGTCTGCTGCCTTCTGCTTCGGTACTGGACTGTTTGTGTCTGTCTTGGCGTCCTCCCCTCTTTCATTTTTGTCTTGTATGCCGGGCGCTGATAGTTTAAATAATTATAAGCTGGTCTTCGGGTAGTTCCAGAAGGTCCAGGCTGGGCAGTATCTGATGCAGACGGAAATGCTGTATTCCATTTCCATTTCTTTATTTTCCTACTCGTTTTCTTCGCTGCCTGTTTATTTTTAAGTGCCTCGCTAAATGTTTTTCCAAATAAGTACTCATCAAATTGAAGAGGACCCACCACCTTTTTACATTCCGGGTTTAAATAGGGTAGGATCTTGTACCTACGGTGGGTAGACAAGGAGTGATGGACATTTGCAATTAGTTGGCAAGATTCGCCTTTTGAAGGTTTTCTGTCTGCTTCTGAACTGGAAGCAATTTATTTATCACACTGCCCACGGCCGTTAAACCCTGTGCGATTTCTTGCTGTAAATCAGTGAAAAATTTATCATGCTTAATTGCTGTCTCTGGCAAACAGGCTTTAATTTCTTCATTAATTTGAGGTGGTTTTAGAGCTTTACAATTTTGTGGGAATTTAAATTTGCTAAGTAATTCTTGTTTGATTTCCTTCTTAACACCCTTTGTAAGATATTTGTTCCAACGGACGGCAATCTCCTCATGAGTTGGATCTCCAAATTCAGCCTCATCTGAAGATTTTATGCCTAAAAAGTGATAACGGTCCTCGTTCTCAGGAGGCCCCGCTATTGGTGCTCCATCCTGTAAGGCTTCAATCCCCTCCTGCTCTATTGTACTATCGTATTCTCCAAATTCTTCTGCATGGTAAGAAGAAGAAAAAGGAGAATGTTATTATTTAAAAAATAAAAACAATAACCTATATAAGCAAATTGTGCTTAGTATTTAACACATTTATCTATCTGTAGATTTCAACCAAGCAAAAAATTTAAAATAGTATTTTTATTACGTACTCTAAATATTATAATTAAGTTTAATATCATGTTTCAAGAGTGTACGGTTATACTAGTCAGAAACATAATACTAAAACAGAAAACAAAGATCTATTGATAAAATATTAAAGAAACAAGAAATGTGTTGTCAGGGTTTTTGTTACTTATGGTGATCGGGCGATCCCATTTAAAAAATCGGTGACCTCTTTGTTTATTATTTATGTTTCATGAAGGGAGTCATAATTAATGTCTAATAGAAAAAAATACAATAAACTATAAGTAGATCAACAATTAATTGATTAAATAATTAGGCAAATAACTAAGAAATTGATAACGGATGTTACTTTTCTGAGAGTCGGGTGATCTCGTGAGAAATATTTTGTTTTTGGCTATTCTTAGATCGGTCGATCTTTGTCAAGCCTCACAGTCAAATTATTAAAAATTTGATAACGGATGTTATCTTTCTATTTCCGGAGAATCGGGTGATCTCATGAGAAATATTTAGATCTCTGTCGTTCACAGTTGGGCTGTGAATAGATTATAGAAATAATTGGGAATCGGGCGATTCCAGAGTTCTTTATAACATTTAAGAAAATATGCCTGTTGGTTTTCTCCTATATCATAATTACTGTTACTTTCAACCTACCTGGTTCATCAGACGATATAGATGAATTTTCGCTTTCTTGCGTATTATAATGGCCATCTATTTGTTGCTGTATTAAAGCTAGTTGTTTTTGTATCAGACATCTAAAGTTCTTCTCATTGTCTCTTGCCTTAGCACCCTTAGGCATCTTGATGTAAACAATAACACTCACTAACCACAACAATAATAAAACACACACTTTTTAAAAATTGCTACACTGATCTGCACACGAGGTACGCACAAAACGGAATGAGATATCATGCGTAGGGCGGAGAGTGGGAGGCCGACGAATCCTTTCTTTATTTTGAACGTGCGTACGCGGGGTATGCTAAGATCGAAACTACAATGTAATTATACGAGGACAAGTGAAGGAAAAATAAATTTTAATAGACATTAAATACATAATTGCTGGTAAAAACTTGTATGGTTTTGAATTGTAAATTTATGTTAAAACAAAGGTCGTCATAATCCAGATACAACTTTGTTATATTTCGGTTGATATTTAGCTAGTTTCCAACCGATTAAATAAAAATATTACTTTTCCTGGTACAAAACTAGTATTAAATTATATTAAAAATCCCCTGTTTTGGTAATACTATAGACGACTGGTAAAAACTCATGTTATTTTAAAAGGAATTACACTGCCAAATTATGTAATACACTGATAAAACCATATAGAAATTTTAGCAAACTCATTCACCGTTCACATAAAGTTTTGTACAACCTGATATAAAGCCTTTCGGCGCCGTAATATAAACATTAAAAAGCAGTCTCCTTATGTTTTGACTGTCATTTGTTAATTGATCTATATTGATCATTCAGAGAAATCATTAGTTAAAGTTAAGCAGTTCTATTTTTAGACTTTTATACATTCATTATTACTTTATGTATAAACGGTTTCTATTACCTTTATTTTTATTTTAGACACTGTTTGTATCAATTATTATTTAATTTAGAAATTACCATACAATTGTACTGGGTGCTCGAATTATTTGTAAATTGATGGAAAAGAAACAACTTAATGAACAAATATTAATGTATTACACACGATATACAGGTCTATATTTGTGCAACACTTATTAGACTAAATCTACGGTCACCGTCAGCAAACGTCGTTGTTTTTCTCCAAAGGCGCCGGGAGAGGTTCCATAACTCAAACAACCTTCTCAGCTGAACGGTAATCGAGCCTGGCGCATTTGATGTCGATAACAGTCGGTCAACCTGACAATCCTTCACGGCCCCGTGAAGTGGAATCTGTAGCAACATCAAATACATTAAAACATGCAAAGATGATTATGAATGAACCTGTTCATCTTCTGAGTTACTCTCACTTGATGATACTCTCGTGACGAACAGTTTCATTCGATCTGCGGGATATATTCCCGTATAAGATGTTCGGGTTCGTTTTGAACCCGGCAAGTCCTCTATTACGTAACGATCTTTATCAAGAACTTTCGTAACTGCGAAGGGTCCCTTGTACCGTGGCTCAAGCTTTCTGCTTTGACCGTCATTTGACCCCTTCGCCACTCGGACTAACACATGTTCTCCAACGTCAAAAGTTTTCGGTGAAGCATGCTTCTTTTCGTAACTTTCTTTTTGGTACCTTTGATTTTCCGTAATTAAACGAGAGGCGTCATCTCTCACACGTTCCAGATCTGGTGGTTCATCGTAACTTACTTCAGCTGAAAGAAAAGCATCATTAATGCCACGAGGCCTATAACCAAAAAAAAAACTCGTATTGACTTTTCCCGGTGGTGGAATTGATCGTTGAATTAATTCCCCATTGCACTTGACTTACAACAGAGTCCCAACAAGTTTCATCGTTGGTAGAGACCATCAGAGCAGAGAGTATTGAACGATTCATCCTCTTAACTTGGCCGTTAGCTCTTGGAGTGGAAGTTGCGCAGTTACTCTCTTAATACCGAGGTTTGAACAGAATTCCGTAAACGTCTTGCAAGTAAAAGTAGTACCGCGGTCACAAAAATCTCCTTGGAACACCAAAAAGGTCAATGATTTGGTTCAGCAGCGTAATAACCTGTCCCGTCTTGGGATTAGGAACCGCATTCAAAAATGAAAATTTTGTAAATCCGTCTACCACAACTATGAGGTAGGCATTCTTTTTAACACTTTTAACAAATGGCCCTAAATGGTCAATATGTAGGGTTGTCCAGTGGAATACTTTTTTTTTCAATCGGATTTAAACTTTCAGTGAGTTTTCCTGAAGGTACTTTGTTATACATACATTCAAGACACAACTTTATATAATTCTTCACATAATTTCTCATATTAGGAAACCAATAGCATGCTCTAACTAATTCTAGCGTTTTGTCCACAGCAAAGTGTCCAGCGCCATCATGATAATACATCAAAATTCTTCTCCTAGCGGATTTAGGGATAACCCATTTTGATCCTTTATCAGTTTTTCGGAAAAGTCTTTTTTCCTTTAGACAGTAATCCTTATAGATCTGTCGCTCTTCTGCGATGTTGGGAGGTTGCATTAAAATATCTATCAAATTTTTGCATTTTGAATCTTGCAACTGAGCAGACAGTATCCAGTCTTCCTCTTCTACATTTACAAAATTTACTTCTAAACTTTCTTTGAAATGCCCACGGCTTAAAGCATCGACGTGAGCCATTCTTGTTCCGGGTCGATATTCAAGATCGAAATCAAATTCCTGGACAGCTAACCACCATCTCGCAATTCTAGGAACCAAGTCTCTTTTCATTAACGTATGACGTAATGAGTTGCAATCAGTAATTACTTTAAATTTGATTCCAATTAGATATACTCTGAATTTGGTGAGTTCTGTTACCAGCTCGTAGGAATGATAATTAGATTAAGCCTTAGTTGTGGCCCTGCTAAAATACTGAACAGAATTTTGTCGCTGTAAAAGGATACTACCGAAGCCTAATTTAATAAACGAAACTGTCCGTCATTGCTCAATTTAGAATTTATTTGATTTCGTATGTCGTTCAACGTGCATTTCGTTAAAACCGAAGTGCTCGTACGTAAACAGTCAATTGGGTCACCCTGTAAATCTTCATGACAGATATGACCCCTTGCAACTGCACTATCTTTCTCATAACAAATTGGTTTGTCAGACAAATTAATAATAGCAAAAGAACCACCCTGTTGTAAATTAGTAACACACGGAATAATTATGTGGCAATTATTATTCCAATTACGATACTGCAAATCAACATCATCGTTTAAATTTCCAATGCTATACACAGAAATATGACCCACGTACTTCGGAGGGATAACAGAGGAGTCAGTCGCACATAAATTTATTTTCTTAGTTGACAACTCACTTGAATGAATATTTTGTTTAACTTGAAATAAACGTATCTGATTTCCTTGGACTACAACATCAACGTTTTCATTATTTATAAAAGGCTGACCTATAATTATGGGTACGTCTTGTACATGATCGGGAACGACAAGCGCCTCAACATCGGCGACTGCTACGTCAGCTCCTAAGTTTAACATAACTTTTGATGTTGATAATACAGAGCCACCAGCATAACCACATAGGCGTACCAGAGTGGGCTTGCGGGGTAAATTCAGTTTTGTTGCAACTGTTTCGCGTATTGTAACAGCTGCACAACCAGAACCTACATATCCTCGTGTTGATTCTCCATTTATTGCAATCAATGTAATAACAAGTATTAGTTTTATTTTCTTTGTGATTGTTAAAAATACTTAAAATAACTTCTGGCTTACTTTTATTATTCCAATCTATGCGTTTACCTGTGCCGACAACGCAATGTGCTGCATCATGACCTAACAAATGACACTTCCTGCATTCGACACGTGGTTTGGTACACTTGGACTGGTAACGTCCCCTCATTTTACAATTGAAACATGTTACCTTTGGTACCTCAGGCTTGGAATAAGGTGCGTATCTTCTATGGTTAAGGGAAGTACGTAAATCCACCCTAACTGGATTTCCCTTCATAATGCCCTTGCCTTTTCTAGTAGCTGTCTCTGGTGACTTTTCATCTCGCAGCATGGATAAGTAGTCTTCAAATAATGCTTCAGGCGTTACGTAGCGGCCTGCCCGTGCAGCATTTTGAATGGTAATATCTGGAATACCAACTATCAGATAGCAAATAGCATTCTTCCCGGTTATTTGACACGTCCGTAATAACTCCATTGTTTCGGTGGGCTGTTTTATTCTATCTAGCATGTTTCGCAGCGCCTTAGCATAGTCAACGTGATCAGGAAAAGTTTTGATGATCAGCGACTTCCATTCATCCCATGTATAGTTTAACGAAGTTAAACTGTGGTACCAGGCCATTGTCACACCTAATGCATTCTATTTTTGTTGCAAATTTAGCTTCAACTAGTGCAATGTATTCCTTGAATTTGTTAGTGACTTCAGCTTTTTCAGTTATTATGTAACATACGCAAAAATGTGAAAAATTATCTAAAAACGTTACATAATATTTATTACCGTCATGTGTAGCTGACTTAATGGGTACACATACGTCACTTGATATAACCTCCAAGATTTGCTTAGATTTTCTATCATTTGACAAAGGTTTAAAAGTTAGCCTTGTTTGTTTCCCTTCCAAACATATTTCACATATACCTGGTACTGGTTACCTGGAACTATGTCCCATTCTTCTATGAATCAACATTGTTTCATCTGCCGCCGGTGGAATTTCATCCTCAGAATCGTAAACATCTCCTGGGAAAGTGAATACTTCATTAATTTCATCGGAATCACTGTCAGGAAGATATTCGTCCTAACTATTTTCTGGTGGGGCCACGGATACAACGACATTTAGCGCCCTTTTCCGCAATAAAATTTTCCTTTCCATCTGAAAAAGAAATTGAGGCTCACATCTTCTCATTCAGAAAATCCGATTATACCACTTTTGATATGTTGATAGACTATATCAAGAAACGTTAGTACCTAGTATATCATTTTTGATACATTTTTTTTTTAATAAAAATTCCTGTTTTTATATAAAGGGAAGATGTTGAAGGTAATGTATACGTTAAAACATTAATTTAATTGTAGTTGTAAGTCACAAAAAAATATATATATTATAGTATTATGACCTGGAGTCTCATTTTTAATATAAATGAATTTTTCCATAAAAATCAAGTGTTTAATAAAAATAAAACAAAATATTGTATAACTTACCTTAAAACGATGTCCCTTTGTAATGAATATTATTTTTATTTGAAGTTTAGTTCAAATTTCACTTTAGATTTTTGGGATTCATAAAAGTCGTAATTTGTGAATAATCACTAGAGCGCCACTGTCAACACTAATAGTCAAACAGTATATAAATACGAGCTTCTAGGTTGCTAATTCATAATTTCTGGTTTGGTCGGGTGTTTACACTACCGTTGGGTAGATGGCAGCACAGTAATTAAATATTCCGTGTTTACTTTTAGGGAATTTGTATTTTGTATCAAATTTGATACGTTAGGCATAAAGCGGTTAACGTAGAACAAAATAATTGGGATTAATGGATAGACTGTGCAATGTTTTCTTATAACACAACAATTTACACATCCACAAAATTCACACCCTTTGAATTAATTTTTGGAACTAAAGCAACTGTACCTTTAAGCCTAACAAAATCTCCAGAATTTCATTACACTTACGTTGATTATGTTGCTGAATTAAAATAAAAACTGCAAAGGTCTCATGAAATAGCAAAAGATCAATTATTGTATTCTAAAGAAATAAACAAAAAATATTACGATCAAAAAGCTACAAATAATGTCAAATACAAAATAGGCGATATGATTTACCTAAAAAACGAACAAAGCAAATTAGGTAAAAGTAAAAAAACTAACTCCGGAATATAACGCACCGTACAAAATCCTTGAAATAAATTCACCAGTTAATTGTACCATATTAATAAATAAAAGAAAAGTAAAAGGTCATACCAACAGACTCAAACATGCTTTTGTTTCAGATGTCTAGTACTCCGGTTTGTCCTAAGCGACGATCCGTACTCGATAACGCCTTTAATAAAACCTTCTGGTATATAAAATGATGCAGAATATTACAACAATGCAATCAATAACGCGAATAATAATGAAAAACATACTTTACAACTCCTAAAACAACAGACACAAGTAATTCAATCCACGATTTCAAATTTTAACAATACTATCACAGATTTGAATAGAAATAACATCCTATTTGCTCAAAACTTTGAAAAACTTTAAAATTATACAATAAATGATTCAAAAAACTATTTCAATTTAGAATTAAAACAAGAAATAGAAGAACATTTCTCTCTACTCACATTAGTAGTTAACGAGATAGAAAGTGAATGCTCTAATTTAATACAAACTATTCTATATGCTAAACAAAATTCTTTACACCCTTTTATAATTACACCACAGCAATTAATCATAGAATTGATTAAGACCTTACCACACTTAAAGAATTCAATCTCATATCCTTTGCCTCTAGTACAAAATAATGCTTATAAATATTTCAACTTAATAAGTATCAAATATTACTTGTCAAGCGAAAGAATTGTATTTGTCATATCCATACCTTTAGTAAGTCAAGAAAATTATTTCCTAATTCCTTTACCAGTTAAAAATTCAAATCAAAACGCTCATGTTTTTATATTACCCTCTATTAACTACTTAGTACTTTCCGAAAATCGAAATATGTACTCTACATTTAAAGATTTAACCCATTGTAAACCGCTAGAAAGCAATAAATTAATATGTGAAAACAACGAACCCATTTTTCTTTCCAATTCAAGACAGATTTGCGAAATCATGCTTCTTACGAATCCTAAAGAAATTCCCAAGAATTGTGACGTAAGAATTACTAATTCAATTAATGAAATATGGCATAAACTTTCTAACAATAGTAGTTGGATATATATTACCCCTAAGGAAATAGACGTAACGCTAAGTTGTAATAATTATCCTTTAACAAATTTTCTCCTAAATAACGTTGGTATTATAACTCTAAAGGAAAATTGCAAACTGTATACAAGTTCCATAATTATTTCGTCAGATCCGACAGTTTAATCTTCTAATTTTCAATCAGTAATTCCAGACATAGTTTTGGTAAACGATTGTTGTGAAAATAAAATATAAAAAAATTTGAGTGTGCCAAATTTTGTACCAATCCGACCTGTAAATCTAGACAGAGATTCATTAAACGTTGCTAGCCATAAATTAGATCAAATAGAGCAACTGAATTATATAGTTCACCTTATTCGAAATTGAAAAGTAACTCCTATTTTATGTTCATTATTAGCATAATATTTAAATGTATTATAATTTACCTAATATATAGATTGTATGATTATGTAAGAAACAAATGTAAAAATGGACATAACCATAGTAATTCCTCATCCTGTTAACAAATTACAAAATGCCTAACATTAAATATTTGTAACAAAAAAGAGAAATTCCATTCAGAAGTGAATTATGAATGATAGCTAAATTAAAAGACAAAATGTAATTTTAAACGAAAAAATGTAACTATATTTTACTTTTTAAGGAGGGAGGTGTAATGTACCCAACACCCTGTATATTGTTTTTCTCATATTCTAGATGTTATTCCTAATCAGAACCAATATTTTATGGTTATTAAGAGTATTACTGTCAACAAATAATTATACTTAGGACTGGAGAAACCCTTATCATTGTATACAAACGACTATTCGACCAAAGGAATTCAAAAGTTCTTATTTACAATAAAATTAAGATTGTTTGTTACTCTAAGAATAATGCCCCACATTGTTTACTGTAAGCTCACGTATTTCCTATTTTGTATTTATGTTAAATAATCACTATTCCAATATTGTTATTTACGTCAACCCTCTGTTTGTATAAAATCATTAGGCAACCACAAAAGGGAAGAATCAAAATAATTCAATTCATTCAATTCACTTGTGCCAGTGTTTCCTTCCAAGCGAAAGTCCATTACAGACGCAATAAGTGCAAAAACAAAATTAATAGTGACTGAGATTTTTGGCTACTGGTGAAACTTATCGTAGTTTGATGTATACTTTTAGAATATCCGAATCTACTATATCTTTATTTGTCCCTGTTGTTTGCAAGGCTATATATGAGGTTCTTAAACCCCAATACTTGTAGGTAAATTCTAAACATAATTTGACAACATATTTTTTATTTATTAAACCCTTTTTTAGACACTAACAACTGCTGCAGAGTGGCTTAATATATCCAGAGATTTTGAAACAACTTGGAACGCATCTAATGTTATTGGGGCTCTTGATGGCAAACACATTGTGTTCCGGGCCCCAAGAGCAGAAGGTTCAACATATTTCAACTACAAAAGTACACATATCATTGTACTTTTAGCATTGGTCGATGCAAACTATAATTTCATTTACGTAGATGTAGGAGTTAATGGTAGGGTATCCGACGGTGGCGTATATCGACAATCAAATTTAGCAAAGGCGTTAGCACAAAATTTGTTAAATATACCAGAACATAAGTGTTTACCACAAAGACAAATGCTTGTTCCGCATGTTATTTTGGTAGATGGAGCATTTCCCCTGTCCGATCATATTTTAAAACCTTATCCATTTAGAGACATGACTGATGACCAACGCATTTTCAACTACCGATTAAGTAGAGGTAGGCAAGTAGTTGAAAATGCGTTTTGAATTTTAGCCAATAGATTTAGGATTTTTTTTAACTACAATAAATTTAAGTGCAGACAGAGTGCAATGTATAACTTTGGCTTGCTGCACTTTGCACAATTTTTTAAGAGCAGAAAATCCCAGTTATCTACATGAGGACGAAATTGATAATACCTATGTTTTTAAGTTTGGACTTTCTCAACAAATAGGCAACAGAGCAAAACAAGCGTGCATTTCAGTTCGTGACGAGTTTAAAAATTATTTTTGTAATGAGGGATCTATACCCTGGCAGCATAATAATGTTTAGAGTTGAACTATTTTTAATAAAATTAATTTTAAATAATGGGTGTCAGGTAAACAGTGGATGAGTGCCTCTTTTTTAAGAGGTGATAGATGATAATAAAAGAAAAGCCTTCTTATAAATTTATGCTCTAAAACAAATATTTTATTTACAAACATGTTAGGCAAGGTACAGCTAAAACATATTCTAAACAATATACAAAAGGACTACTGTCAAACATTATTTTATGTCATACTATTTTATTATTGTGTTTTTATTGCTTAGTTACCAATACGTAATAGTATACCCTTATACCCGTGCGGGCATAAAGTGCATTTTATGGCCCACGTGGGTATAGACATTTTGACTTTTTAAGTTTGACAGCTAACAAAATTTGTCTATCCAACAAATAAACAACGAATTGTTTATCTATTAGGCCTTCTTTTGTTAATTTCTAGGATGTACGATATACCTAGTTTATTAAAATATTAAAATTCCATTTTGACAGGTAGTTGTCAATAATTCAAATTTAACTCATTATTTACTTTTATTTGATTTTCGCAGGTATTACAAAAAACGATTTACTAACCGCGAACAGTGACTTTTCAGGTCTCGAATGTTAGGAAACCTCGGCCCTACGGGCCTCGATTTCCCAAACTACATTCTTGATCTGAAAAGCATCACTTACAGTTCATGGTACGTAATATTCTATTTATCTATAGCTATTTTTTATATTGTTTTGCATGATACATTTAACTTGTAACATGTCTAACAGGTTTATAAACAAAATATTCATTTTAGAGCATTACTTTATAAGATTTTTCATCTTGTTTTATTATTGTCTTATCATTATTTTATATTATTTAAATATATAAATGAAATGATGAATATATTATCATATATTTCATCATTGGGTTATTATTGTTTGTTAAAAAAAGGGGCACCCTTTTACTGTACAACCTGTATATGTAAAGATCCACAAAATATAAGGGGTAAATAGTGAGATTAACGAAACATTTATATTCTTGGTCATTATGCTCATTATTAATAAGCATTTACGTTTGTTTATATGTATTTATATATTTTTGTTAAGTTTATATTTAAAAATAAAATGTTTAACATTGAATAAGGTTAAAGGTTATTACTGAAATTAAAAGTAGCAAAAAAAATTATTTATTATTTAAAAAACTAAGAACAGCCTTTTCTTTGTACTATTGAGTGCAAAATAATCGGACCTCGTTGGAGATGTCTTTTTTTGGTTATGACCCGTTATGATATGTGAATTAAATTCTTTTGGGGGCAACACTTTTCATTTTAAGGGCAATAATAACATCCACAAAAGAATTTAATTCCCATATTATGCAGGGTCGTAAGAACTAAAAAAACTTCTCCGACGACCTTCCATTACTGGTGCACTCAATAGTACAGGGTTATTCACTATATATTGACCCCTCCTCTATTTCTGTTAGTATTGAAAAAAAAATGTCGTGTAAAAGTTGTAAGATCTTACCTATATTTTATTGAAACGTGATAAAATAAAACAATATCATGTATAGGTCACGTGATACGAAATAAATATATGTTTTTCTAAATGGAACACCCTATATATTATTGCATTTTCAAGAAGCCCTTTTCCCCTAATTTCAAATATATAACATTGTATAGGTCTATCTTAAATACTTTTTGACATTCAAAATGCAAATAATCTGCTTTATTGCAAGATGAGTGAGCCGTGAGTGTCAAAACACACACGTATCATGTGACCTATACATGATATTGTTTTTTTTTTTATCACGTTTCAATAAAATATAGGTAAGATCCTACAACTTTTATACGAAACTTTTTTTTTCAATAATAACAAATAAAGGGGGGGTCAATATATAGAGAATAACCCTGCACATGTTATTGTGTATTATTCTCTTTCTTCATCTTCTAATGCTTGATCCACTAGATCTTGTATATTGTATATCTTGTATATCCTTGATAGCCCTGAAGGCCAAGAGCCTTTTTGTTTTATTCTTATAATTTTTGTCTCTAACATCATACAAAATAGGATGATTTTCATACAGATCGATAAGTGTAGCAGTTTGCTCTCTGGTGAATGTGTATCCAGCCTGAAAGATATATATGTTATTTGTTGTTCATTATAGAGCAATGAATAGAGTAATAAAAATACTGAATATTTTTATTTACTGCAGCAGCACAAGCAGGAATTCAAGTAAATAATAGTAAGACAATAATATCTCCTCTATGCTAATATAATAGTAATAATTATTCTAAATATTCCAGCCACAATATTATTATAAAATTACCTTTTCACAGCCCATGTCATTGACACTCCTTTTATTGAAAACGTTTTTTATCTCCACCTTAGAAGGAAAACACCGTAAAGTATCCAATTACTTTATTGAAATATACGTATAAAATATTTCCACAGGACCTTAACAACGAGCGGCTAAATATCCTAAGAAATACCAACGTTGCCAAGTAGTGCAAAAAATTTAATGAAGCTAAATATATGCAACCAACTGCACATAATGTACATATTTTGTTTCTTTCCATTTGAAATTGAATAATTTTCTTGTAACCAATAATTCATTGTATGTACAGATTTCTTTATATTAAACATTTTTTTTAAATCTTAATATATTTTGTTAGTTTTACAGAATATATATTTTGGTTGTTGAATTAAGTCTTAATAAGTTTTGTACTGTAGAAATAGGGAAAAGTAATGCAGGTAAGTGAGGAGAAAACAAAATTGCATGTTAGATCTAATTAAAATATAATTTATTGTAACATATTTAAAAAAATGAATTAAAAATGTTTATTTTCTTAAGGGTGGCGTTTTAGTATGTTATTTTTGAGACATTTTTACACTAAAAAAAGCCAACCATTTTTTACATTGTTAAACCCCGCCCGTTAGTGAAAATGTATACATTTAAAAAAAAAGCCAATATATACCGTCTTTTCCATTTGTTTTGTGTGGTGTCTTTAATAGGTATGATCATGATTCCGTTTTATAGCTAACTTTTCACTACAGTTGGGTTTTTTTTAAATTTTTTTCATTTTTCTTATTTCTCTTTTTTTGTTGAAAAAAACTTTTTTGTTTTTTTCATATATTTATTTGAAGGTTCTGCCTTTGTATCTTCATTTGGCTTCATTTTTTTTGTAGGTATTTCTACATCCGTCGATAGAGCATCAATTGAATTAACAATTTTCAAATGTTTTGAGATTATATTAATCTGTTCATAGGAATAAATGTCACTTTTTATCTTGGTGGCAATATTTAGAGCGTTTAATTCCACTTCCTTTTTCAAATCAGAGATTTTTTTATTATTAATGGTTTTTATTAATGATTTAACACTGCAATCAACATTCTCCTCTACAGTTTCATTTTGTCGAGGTGAATTTATTATACTTTTACTATGGTGGATATAAAAATGAATATGTTTACATAGTGTTGTGCGTATAACAAAGTCAATACAACTGCAGCTACAAGAATGTATGCATATATGGCAAAAAGTACATTTTATTTGACAACAAGCCACTTGCGGCTGTATTTTTATTGTAAAAATTTCGTTACTTTTTAAATTTTTAACAACCCCTTCACCAAATGTGTAGGATTCTAATTTGTAGTGAGTAGCACTTAAAGCAGCTCGATGTCTTGCATGAATTTTAGTGAGGTGGTCAGTGGTTTTTCCTTTAGTAATTTTAATTAACTGTTCTATTGTCTTATCTCTAATAAATTTTAACAACATATTAATACTTTTGTCAAGCCTTTTAATTTTTTTTCCATCAAAATAGAAATATTTTAATGCCCGATGCATGCTCCCTAAATGCATATTCGTATTAATGTTGCATTGCTTTCGATAAGCATAGGCCCACTGGGTTTTAATAGAAAAATAATTACTTAAAAAATAGACTTTAAATTCTGCTAATGAGGGATCATTTAAATAGTTCAGAAATGTCTCTAATTCCGTTTCAAAATCATTTTCGTCTAATTTATTTATTTATTTATTTTATTTTATTTATTTATTTGGATACTACCACCCAACAGGTAACCATTTACAGGGTGGGAACATTACAATGAAGAATGTGAACATTATAATAAACAGGCATTGCAAAATAACAACATGCATTACAATAATAAAAAATAACAATAATAAAAACAATAACAACAACAACAATAATAATAATAAAAACAAAAAGAATATTAATAACAATAAAATAAAGTAAAATAAAAAAACACATTAAAATAGAACTACAGTAGAATAGTGTATAGCGAAAGTTATAAATTATAAGTCAAGTTGTTTAATTGAGCGAATGCTACAGTTGAATATATCAAGCTGATCTTGCAGTAGATTATAATTTCTACACATAAAATACAAAGGAGAGAATTTTAATACATTAGTTCGAGGTGTAGGAAGATAAAATGTTTCGCAGTTTCGACTTGTCATACGAGGTACATGAAAATGTAGTTGCTCCAAAATGAGAGGGCAGTCGAACATGTTATGCATAATTTTGTAAAGAAAGATTAATGAATGTGCTATTCTTCTATTTTCCAAATTTGACATGTGAAATCTTTCCAACATCACATTTTGCGGATATCCAATTATTGGATAAATATTATCTTCAATAAAGCACAAATATTTAACAAAACGGCGCTGAATATTCTCAACATTATTTATATAAATGGCATATCCTGGGGACCATATCAACGAGCAGTATTCCAATTTTGAACGTACGAATGAATAGTACAGCAGTTTCATAATATCAGTATTATTAAACCCTTTGCAATTTCTAATTATAAAACCTAAACTTTTTAGTGCCGATGCGACAGTGAAATTAATATGTTCCTTAAAACTTAAACACTTATCAAATATAACTCCAAGATCCTTTACTGTATCCGGTCTCTGCAAGATTTGATCGTTTATATGATAATCGTAGTTGATAGGGTTACGCATTTTAGAGAAGGTGAATGAGTTACATTTAGATATGTTGAGAGGCAAGTTATTAGATAGGCACCAGTCATTTACCATGTTTAGGTTATTCTGAAGATTTTCACAATCTTGTTCGTTTTCTATGACACAATATATTTTTAAATCATCGGCATATAAGAGGCTCTCTACATTAAGATTATCTACAATATCATTTATAAAAACAACAAACATAAGCGGGCCCAGTACAGAACCCTGGGGTACACCGGAGGTGGCTAGGACGTCAAACGACTTGTAACCACGGTATTCAACATACTTACGCCTATTCTCTAGATATGAAGAGAAAAATTCTAACTGCATCAATGACAGTCCAAACTTACTCAATTTGTCTAATAGAGTACAGTGATCCAGGCGATCAAAGGCTTTAGAAAAGTCAGTGTAGATAATATCGACTTGCCTATTTGCATCCAATTCCTTAGAAATGAATTGCGTGATGCATGCAAGATTAGTCTCAGTAGATCTACCGGGAACAAAGCCATGTTGGTTACAAATAATTTGGCCATGTACGTGATTGGATAATGACATATGCAAAGTAATCTCAAAGACTTTAGCGAAATTGCAAATAATTGTAATGGGTCTATAATTTTCAGTCACACACTTGTTGTCTTTTTTAAAAACGGGACATAAACGCGAATATTTCCACACATCAGGAAATGTACGCGTTTTTAGTGACAAATTAAATATTGTTGTGAGAGGGCCGGCGAAGATGGCTGCGCAGTCTTTGACGATAAATGCTGGAATATTATCAGGTCCTTTAGTAAGCTTAGGCTTGATTTTCTTTAGTGATTTAAGTACTTCTGTTTCGGAAAATGACGTTAGAGACAAATTGGTGCTGTTACTACTGACGTTTTCATAAGAATGATATTTATCTTCATTTATGTTGGGTTTTAAATATGCAGATTGAAAAAAGTTAGCGAAGGCATTGACAATATCCTGGGGATTCGTGCATTGAGTATCATTATACGTAATATTATCGGGAATGGAACTGCTACCTCTTTTACCGTTAATGTAAGACCAGAATTTTTGTGGATCACTTTTTATGTTTTCTTGTATTTTCAGCAGATAGTTTTCATGCGCCTGTCTTAACTCATCCTTTATCTTTTTTTCTTATATCACTAAACTCCCTATAGATATTGGTATTTTTTGTTTGTTTACATTTTTTTCCATAGAATACGTTTTTTCTTTATGTCTCGTACTATGTTATTCGTGTACCATGGGGGATATTTAGATTGTCTAGGAACATATTTGGGAACGGTTTTATCAAGGATTTCAGTCAATTTTGAGTAAAATTCAGAGCATGCAATATTAACATCTTTTAGTTCATTTAAGAAGGACCAGTCTGTTTCGAATAAAATCTGGTATAGTTGAGGAAAATCTGCTTTTTTAAAATTGTAGATTTCTGTTGGGTTACACGGAAAATTTTCGGACTGAGAAGTATTTATTGTTATTGATATATCCAAGGGTGGATGGTGTGTATCTTCAGTCAGTAGACACTCTAGAGATCTTGTAACACGGCAATCATTGTTTGACAATACTAGATCTAGTGTAACGCTATTGACATTTGTAACAGTGTTAAATTGCGTAATATCAAGATATTGGGAAAACTGGCGCAGAGAGTTTGCACGTATGCTTGAAACGATGCTAGTGTTATTGTATTCTGGAATATTGAAGTCTCCTATAAAATAAACGTCACCATCATTTAAATAATCAAGTGATTCAAGCATCTCAAACAGAACTGCATATGAACCGCTGGATATATTTGGTGGTATATAAATAACCAAAATAAAAAGAGTTTGGAAGTTAATTGATATTTTAATACCAACTATGTCAATTTGAGGAAGAAATTCTCGAATAAATTTGAGATCAAGTTCAACATATGTATATTTTTTATGTAACGCAATTAGTACGCCGCCGCCTTTACTTTTATTCGTTTCTACAAAGTTACGATCACACCGTACGATATTGTAATTAGGGGACAGAATTTCCGTATTTGAGATTGGCGAGTCTAACCAAGTCTCTGTAAAGGTAAATATATCGTATTGACATGTAAATGCCATTGTGTGCGTATCATGGAATTTTGTGTTTAGACCGCGTACATTTTGGTAATATATTTCTATGCCAGGAGTTACAGACGAGGAAGATGCTTGCGTAGATAAATTCCGACTAGGGGTATGGGTATTACTTGATAATGTATTAGTGTCACCTGCTAGCTACGCGGAGGACATTTTTACCTTTAATTCGTCGATATGATGTTTGTATACAAAACAATTATGATCCCAAGCAGCATGTTCAATATTAAGCTCCGTTTTGTTAGCATTTGAATAGTCTATACAGTTGACACATTTTAAGGTTGTAGAGGTGCAGTTATTTACGTTGTGTTCACCAGCACATTTTGGGCAACGTACTGCAGATTTGCATTGGCCTGACATGTGATTGAACCCATTGCATGTAAAACAGCGACGTATTTCAATGGAATCGTAAACACTACATAAATCATATCCTACAAATAACTTACCATCTCCGATTGACATTACTTTATCGTAAAATATTGTTTCCACTTGCAAGATAGCCTGATAAATGTTAACATTTCTTTTTGTAGACCATAATTTTAATACTTTTAATTCACAATTTTCACTATCTAGATGTTTATTTTGAAACTTAATATATTGTATTAATTCATTTTCCGACAGTTTTTCTGACATACCGACAATCCGTATTCGAGGTTTTACATTTATTACGTCCCTGATGTTGTAGCTTTCAATTAGCTTACCTTTGGCAATTTCCTTAAGTTTCGAAGTATCTTCTGAACTGGGGCAGCCAACCAAAATACCACCTTCTTTAATATTCTTTATTTTAGAGATGTTGATGTTATTTATCACGGGATTTATGTTGTTGAGAATGTCAACTCTTGTCGTTAAATTATTTTGTTCTGGGTCCTTTGGCTTTATTATGATAGCAGCCTCAGTTTTCAGAGCAGCTGAGTAACTTTTCTTTACCTTCAAATTATTTTCGGCGTTAATATCCGCAATGACTTTCGCAGCAGAGTGGGTTATTTCATTTTTTAGGTCGTTAAACTTTTCGCCGATATCCTGCATTAATAATTTGAATTTTTCTTCGAAGATGGATTCAAAATATTTGGGGTCCCAGGTGGTAAGTTTATTAACGCAGCACTTGCATTTCCAAGAAAGGGCGGGATAGTTAGTTACAGACCCCAACAGATCAGCTGGTATATTAGTACATAGAATGTGATGAGATTGCTCACAAGTACCACTACAGGGAATTGCCGGCTTCTTTGTTGTTATTGCGCTATTGCAGGTTCCACATTTCTGGGTCATATTTCCGAACAAATTATTATTGTTCACTCAAATAGGAAAGTAAGTTTATGATGTTGACAGTTTAAATTGCCAGATGTTATTATCCCTTCGACTTCGAGTTACTTGCCCCTTGTTATGACGAATTGACCACTCGTTTATGAGATGGAGGCTTTTAAGTAAAACTATCGGTGTTCGATATTTCACAAATTAATTAATTAACTATAAAATAGTTTTTGCGATGATATATATATATATATTAATTTGTACAGAATTGTTTACGTTTCACTCCAACACAAATTTGACCGTTTCAGCACAGTTTTTACCGAGTTTATACACAGTTTCACAGGAGTATCACTAAGCACGTCTGTTCTCTAGCACGTCTAGCAGAATACTGTGTAATAAGTATTGGATGTATTTCAAAGTTTTATAAACCATTTGTCTTTGATCTTTGTTACTAATTTTGTATAAGTTGGTTCTCCAGCAACGGTCAACATGCCACGCACACAGAAGTTGATGTTGAACAGGTCCCATTATTTTGCACCAAGCATTATAAAATGCGGGTGCAATGTCACTCATAAATACATTTGCTTTTATTTCTCCACCCTTTTCTTTTATCTTGGAGAAAAAAACTTCATAAATGTATGTATTTTTACGGTTTGTATACATATGAGCTGCTGGAAATCCCTCAACATATTCGTCAATAACCATGAGTGTGATCATCTCAAAATTGTACGAGTTCAGCCCATGAGTACCGTCTATAGAAATTGTATTATTCGCAAACATTTTTAAAACGCTCAATTGTGATTCTGTTATTAGAATAATACAGAAATCCTTCTCTTCCAAATTATACTCAGGACAAACTTCACCTTGACATTTATAAAATATAATGGGATTAGAATCACTCTTTGAACATTCCGATACAAAAAGTTGTACACTGGTTGCATCGTCTTTATGTCTGCACCCATCATTGATGTTTATGTCATATGCAGTTTTAATATTATTTATATCTTTACGTACCAACAGATCAATTCTATTCAATTTGTCTTCAACGCCAACTTCATTTCTTGAGATGTTTAGTATACTATAATTTTAGAAATTAATATACACATCACTAAAAATAGATAAAATTAACTTACTTAGAAACCGATACTCCTGAAATCAATTTAGATGCTATAGTTTCTCTATCTAATTTATGAATCTGTACACATGTTGCACCTCTATTTTGTGTCCATAATGTTGGTAAAAATAACGTACACTGCATTTATCATTTCGAATATTTCTTTTTAGGATTACCTGACTAGTGCAATATTTATTAATCTTGCATGAACCCTGACTTTTAGTACTTCTTTTTTTCAAAGCCTCCTGCTGTATCCGTCTTTTTCCTACAGAAACCACATATAAATATAATATCTAAATAAGCTGGAATTTCAAAGTTCTATTAATACTATCTGTAGCGGCCACGTAATTTCCAAATTAATAATTATCTATTTATATTATTACTAACAGAATATTGATAATTCGGTGGTAGTAAGGTTTTCTGAATCAAATTTAAACTTTTACTTTACCACTCCAAATTACTAATTACAATTTTTCCATGTTATAACTTACCAGATCTATTGCAGTAGAAATATAAAGTTTCTACTTCCAATTGTGTTTTCAGTGTTGATTTTAAATAATAATTAGTAACAGTGACCCTCTGCTCCTGTTTAAACCAACTTTCAAATTCTGGAAAATCATTTCATGTTAAATATCTGCCTTTAGAAATAATAAACATGTGGGGGAGAGTAGTACACAGTGAGACAGAATTTAAAAAAAATGCACAAAAACTATAATTAAGTTTATTATTTTTTATTAAATTGTACAAAACGTAAGTATGAACATTATTCTAAGATATTGTAAGACTTTTCGTGAAATTAAAAAATAAAAAAGCAATTTAAATAAAATTATGAAAGAAATTTGACAAGCGTCTCAGTGTGGACCATATATGGTACAGTGTAAGACACCTAGCGGTACACTCTGAGACGATGTTAGCGTACATTATAGGTACTTAAGGAAATTGGAAATTTGACTAAACCTGAGGAAAGCCTTTTGGACTTGTTGCTTGAAGGTGCAGGGAGTATAAACTCTATGTCCCTGCTATTTACAGAATGCTCATCTGCAACATTTGGAAACACAAAGCAACCTCCAAGTTTCTCACTTTTTCTCATATAAGAAATTTGGTATTCACCTTCCTCGTCCATATCAGATAATAGTTTACCAATATAAAACACTTTATTGGGAAATTTTATCAAGGCGAAATCATTTTTTTCTTCCAATCTTCTCGTAATCTACTTGCAATTCATCTTCATCTTGGGGAATCCATCCATCATCATCGGAAGATGTGTCACTAATTAATTATGCAGTGATCATCACCACTGTTAGAATCGCTGGTCCAGTCATTTTGATAAACCTTATCTATCTTCTTAGTAGCGCCTTTGACAAAGCTAACTCTTTTACCGTTACTTGTCCCTAATTCCTTTTGCAATTTCTTTGTAGTTTTACTTAATTTTTTTTGTTCTGCTTTTGCTGCTTTTTCTTCTATTACTGTTTTCTCTGGGGTGTCAGTTATAATAGTACTTCGGCCTTTGTTTCTGGGTTTCCTATTTGTTTTTCTCGGTGCAGCTTTCGGGTAACTTCTGATTGATTCAGGCGTGACTGTATGGGATTTTTGTTGTTTCTGAAACTCTCCATCTCTTTTGAGTTCTTTTTGGGGCGAGTTTCTGGACAATTGTGAGGCATGTTCCATTATTTATGGTTCTGAAAATTGACTTGAAAGTATGTCGGTGGCCGACGATGTAGATGGTTGTTCTTCTCTGCATAATAAGCTGTTTGTTGAAGATGATGCAGATGGTTGACCGTTATTTTGCAGTAGTGGTCTGTCAGTACCAGTAGATGGTATAAAATCGGCTTCCGTGAAAATCCCATCATTAAACGGCCAAATTCCAGCTTTCCTAAAACCCGCCATAATATTAGCAGGTGTTAGTGCTTTTGCATGGGCTACACCAACACACTCTACTATTTCATAAATTGAAATGGGTACTCCTGGGTTTTGAAGAAGCCAAGAATCCATTGCAGAATGATAATATGCCTTGAATGGCGCGTAAACGGAGAGATCTAAAGGTTGCATTTTATTGCTGCTATGCGGAGGCAAAGTTAAAATGGAAACTCCATTATCTCTGGCCATGTTGACGATATCTATTGAAATATGGGTCTCGTGATTGTCGTATATCAATACCGAAGGATTTTCTTTTGAACTTCCAGAACGGGGACACTAGGATTTGCCATTCCTAGTGTCCCCGGAGGAGCTCCACGTATCATGCGTCTTTTAAATTTTTTTCTAGGAAATATCATCGTTGGTGGAATGTGATTTCCAGATGCCGAAACAGCAACACACGTTGTAACGAGAACTCCCCTCTCACCGCTTGTGCAGTGACTGATTTGTTTTGCCCCTTTTTGAGCAACAACTTTTCTTGGTTTTTGCACAGTAGTGGTACTGGTTTCATCCAGATTAAATATTCTAGAGGGGTCTTTTAATTTGTCGGTCTTATCTAAAATACTTTTCAAATTTACATAGAACTGTTTTACATTGAACTCATTAAAAGAAGTAAGTCGACTAAGGCTACATTGCTCAGGCTGACGAATGCTTAAGTTTCCACGTCGTTTCCTAAAAGACCTTAGTCATTCACTTCCAGCAGTTTTATTGGCTTTCCAAGAATCCGGCACTTTTCGGTTATTGGCTACGGCAAATTGATAGGCCAATTTCTTTACGCCTTCCGTCGTAAGTCCATAGGCCATTTTCGAACATGTTATAATATATTCAGCTAGCATTATTTCGTCATCTTCAGAAAACACTTGTCTGTTGGCATAGTTTGGTTCCATAATTATGTTTCCACCCGGATCATTTCTTGCCTTTTTAACATACCGTGCTAGCGTCTGAAATTTAATTCCACATATTTCACCAGCCTGTCTTAAAGAATGATTTTCTTCTATAGTTAGTCTTACAGCTCTAGCCATCGCCTACTTTGACGTAGCACCAATTTTTCTGTTTTTCTTTATGCGAACCATTTCTAAAACAAATTAAAATAGTAGTAGTACACAGTGAGACACACTCGAGAGTGTCTAAGTGAGTACCATTTAGGTTGTCCCACTGTGTACTACTGGTAGTCAGCATAATAAATCAAAAACTGGGAAGGGAAAGGATAGGGTATTTGGAATTAAAACATTTTAAGGTTATAGAGCAAGCATATACGAATCACATGCAACAATGAAAGTTTCAACAAACTTAAAGAATTTGTGATCAAAACGTTTAAACTAAAAAAATAAAAGTAGATAACACCTTCAATATTCACTTTGTTAAAATTAATTTTAATACTTCTAGATAATTGCACCGCTGACTTTGACGTACGTGTATTTATAGGTTAACTTCATATGCAACGCCTTGAAATGGGAGTGTAAAGGCGGGACTTTTAAATATTTTAACTGTCTCACTGTGTCCACTATCTCACTGTGTACGACTCTCCCCTACATACCTTCCATAGATAAAAATTCCATTTCATGTACAGAAGATTTCTGTATGTTATGTACATCAGAAAGGTGCTCCCGTAAAGACTGAATATTGATAAAAGAACCATCACAATTATCTTCATCACAAATAAAATTATGATTATAAGTTGAATCATAACTTATTATACTACTTTTCGGATCATGTACTTCCCTTCGGTGACGATTTAAAAAACTTTGCGTTGAAAAAAGTTTTTCACAATACACACAATACACTATCATAATTTAGGTCGAATCTTAAGTTTTGTGTAAACATTAAACAAGTAAAAGTAAAATGTAGAATGAACTAAATGAGGAGGTACATAACCTCACTCCTTAGATATCGCAGAAATTGGCTACGTTGGTATTTCTTAGGATATTTAGCCGCTGCTCCTTAACATGATCTTAATCTTACTTTCAATTAGTTTCTAGCGATTGGTATGACTAAATTTCACGCAAATATTGACGGAAATTAGAACTTGTTCTAATTGTGTGAAGAAATTCACGACAATGTCCTTGGAATTTATTTCAAGTAAAAGTTTTATATCACACTTATCAAGTTTCGTCGTAAAGCTACTTCGTGAATAAATTCACGAAGAAATTAACAAATGTAAAACAGGTATAATAAATATTCCTCATAATTCATTCTCGGTCTCTTCTTTCCCTTTTTTTCCTGTGACTGATTTTCTTTTGATACTGAACTTTCTGCTGAGTTACTGGTTTCATTTGTAGTCTTCATGTCATTTTCATTTACCTACAGACATTTATTTCATTACACATTAAGCAAAATAAATAGTATTACATTAGCAAATATATAAAAATAATCAATATCTAACCACACTTACCAATTCATTATTATCCTCATCAATGCTAGATTCCAGTGTATGGTCACATTTCTGTGAGGGGCTTTGTCCCTAAAATCGCATCTATTTCATCAAAAAATTGAAATCGGCTTGGCCCTCTGCCACTCTTATTTTTGTTATCTTTGGCTGCACTGTAGCTTCGAATTAACGATTTCTATTTGATTTGGCATTGATTAGCACTTTTACAAAATTCTGCACTTTTCAAATCATTTGATATGTTTTCATACACGTGTTTTCTTTTTTTTTTTTTGGATGATTAAGATAGTGGGATTCCATTGATTTAATTAGGCTTATGGTTTCAGCATAATACCAAATACGTTTTTCTCCTTGTTCCTCCTGAGCTACATTTGATGCAGAGGTTGATGCTTGAGGTTCTACGTCTAACTGATTCCCTCTTGCTGCTATATTTTCCCTATTATTTTCTATTTCACTTTGTAGCAACTGGGATAAAAATACATCTGAAATTATTTCAAAAATATAATTAATACTGATTAATATAAATTATTTATGTAGTACCTTCTTGAGCTCTGCTGTAATCCTCCTCGTTCAATATGATTCGATAAGTTAGGCCACTCTCCGGGTCCTCAATGAAAAGTTCTTTATAAGAATTCATTAGGAATTAAAATAAAATTGTCGAATTTGTATTAAATATTAATGCAATCTCTAACACTAATTGACTCTAACCTAAAACAAGAACCAACGTATTTAAATGACATTTTCCCCACCCATTTGGTACAGAAAGCCTCAGAAAATGTTTGGTGCCTGAGGGGAAGAGGGTAGGAAGACGCCGAGCTGAATCAATGACTATTCCATCTTTTGCATTACCAGGTATGGACTTCCCCCGTTTATCTATTGGACACTTTCCTTGGCTTAAAAGCGTCGTTAATCGACGAACTCGTTCATTAATAATTCCGTGAATATTTACAAAAGCCGTTTTACATACCCGGTACTTCCCAGATGAAGTTGAAATCTCATATAAATACGAGGAGCTTCTAGCAGGTTTCGACGATTCTTCAAAAGGTTTTCTTCGCCTCCTTTGTTTTACTTCACAGGCAGAGATCATTGCTTGCAAGTAACAATCTTGTTCATTTTTTGTTTCATGTTCCCTAAATTTTCTGAATATGTTTGTTCTTTCTTCTTCATATATTCTTGCGTAACACTTTAACTTACACCTACGGATAAAAAAATTATGAAGATACTGTACCTCAAAAATAAAACGTAGCTTACTTGCAGTCTTTTCCTGGCTCCCTTGCACTAACTTGTTTGCCTTTCCAATTCACATAAGATTTGCCAGCAACACGTGCTTTTTTAATAACTTGGCATTTATAATCCTGTATATTCCTGACACCTCTCTTTCTTTTTTTATTATTATTAACAGCCTCATTTTCATCAAAAGAATTCATTATTATTTACACTATGATCACAACTATACAGGGTGAGCCACGGTGGGTGGAGTATTAGAAGTATATGGAGAATGGATCAACCGATTGCTTTGAAATTTTGGTTACCAAGATAATCGAGTATTATCTCTGCAACTAAAATATTTTCGAAAGTGCGGTGTTGCCACTTATACGTAAAACTGGCAACATCTTCGTTATTTTAAATGGAATACCCTGTATATTTTTGCGTTTTTTGGATCGTCGTCTCTTTCTGAGTATCTTTTATTAATATTTCCCTATACCTATCTTAAGCCGTTTTCGAGATAATAATTCTTTTCTGAATTTATTGCCAAAAATTTGACTTTCAATAAATCGTGTTTTCTCCCACCTACGCAGCAATTAAAAGATAATTTTTTAGTTACGGCTAGGCAAGGCCTGGGGTCATCTCCTCCATTAATCAAATGTTTCGAATATCATACAGGGTGAGATAGAGAACGCTTTCTACAAGTGACTTAGAAAAATGCACGAAAGTCAATTTTTTTTAAATGGAATGTCCTATATATTATTACTGATTCGGAAAGGCGATACATTTACCTCTTTAAAAAGGTAACATACTCAATACATAATGCACACCGTTTTCGATTTATCGGCACTTTTCTGTAACCTTACCAAGAATATTAGTCTTCTGGTATATCATAACGGGTGGGCCATAAAATTTTTGTTTTGTCATTCTGTAATGACAACAGATGTTATTTTTCTAAATAAATTTGACGTTAGTGATATTTGCACCTAATTTGAATAGCTATGTAGCACAAATATGGCAGAAAATAATTATACAAACACGGTTTTAATTGATTTGTTTATTATCCATGGACAGTGCAATAAGATTATCAGCAGAACTTGTAGAAGATTTAATGAGAAATATCCGAATTTGCCGCAGATCAGAGAAATTTTATAAATTTTGGTTCATCATTAAGAGAACAATAACAGTGTCAGTATTAGGAAAAAATAACTAAGCAGCAACAACAGTAACAAAGTCTAAGTAGCAATAACAAATAATACCAATTACAGTAATAAATATAAAAATCTTAAAAATATTGTTATAATTGTTTGAAATGTAGACCGTTAACTTCCAGACACTTTTGTATACGACGATGGACGACGTTTGTTGTAGCAGCTCTTATTTCAGCGGGGTCCAAGTTTTCAATCTCTTGAATCACTCGACGTTCTAATTCTTCCCTGTTGTGGACTGGAGTTTTATAAACTCTATCTTTAAGAGTACCCCAAAGATAAAAATCTAACGGGGTAAGGTCAGGGGACCTCGGAGGCCAATTCCACGGTCCCAAACGTCTAATCCAACGATCATCGAAAAAGCGGTCCAACTCCATACTAATTTCGTGTGTACAATGTGCAGGAGCCCCGTCGAGTTGATACCAACAAATTATATATTTTTCAATTGACATAATATCAAGGAAGTCTTCCACAATTGTTCTAATTATATCTAAATATTTTCTGGAATTCAATTTTTCGTCGTATATGTAATATTTTATTTTGTCATCCATTAACATACAAAACACATTGAAACTAAATTTGACTTGAAAGCCTCTCTAGTAACGTGGGGTTGTCTGTGGCCCAATGGTGACGATTTCGTGTGTTACAAAAATTGGAGTCCTCTTGCATACGTACATGTAACATTTCATAAAATTCTATTCTCAGTAGATAATCCTGAGGCATGAGAAATTGGATTCTTGTAAATTTGTAATTATGCATTTTATGGTTTACTAGTATTCTTTGAATGGATGAATATGGCAATGCTAAATCCCGCTCAGCACAACGTATGGAATACTGGGGATTTGCATGAAAATATGCTAGCACATTGATTTCATTTACCTCGTCAGATGTCACAGGTTTAGGTAAATTTCTTGCTTCTGTTAATGACGAACCAAAATTTATAAAATTCCTCTGAATTCGTAAAAACTTTCTATTGTTCATCTGCGGCAAATTCGGATATTTCTCATTAAATCTTCTGCTGAAGTTCTGCTGATAATCTTATTGCACTCTCCATGGATAATAAACAAATCAATTAAAACCGTGTTTGTATAATTATTTTCTACCATATTTGTGCTACATAGCTATTCAAATTAGGTGCAAATATCACTAACGTCAAATTTATTTAGAAAAATAACATCTGTTGTCATTACAAAATGACAAAACAAAAATTTCATGGCCCACCCGTTATGATATACCAGAAGTCTAATATTCTTGGTAAGGTTACAGAAAAGTGCCCATAAATCGAAAAAGGTGTGCATTAGGTATAGAGTATATTACCTTTTTAAAGAGGTAAATATATCGTCTTTCCGAATCAGTAATAATATACAGGGTATTCCATTTAAAAAAATTGACTTTCGTGCATTTTTCTAAGTCACTTGTAGAAAGCGTTCTCTAACTCACCCTGTATGATATTCGAAACATTTGATTAATGGAGGAGATGCCACCAGGCCTTGCCTAGCCGCAACTAAAAAATTATCTTTTAATTGCTGCGTAGCTAGGAGAAAACACGATTTACTGAAAGTCAAATTTTTGGCAATAAATTCAGAAAAGAATTATTATCTCGAAAACGGCTTGAGATAGCTATAGGGAAATATTAATAAAAGTTACTCAGAAGGAGACGATGATCCAAAAAACGTAAAAATATACAGGGTATTCCATTTAAAATAACGAAGATGTTGCCAGTTTTACGTATAAGTGGCAACACCGCACTTTCGAAAATATTTTAGTTGGAGAGATCATACTCGATTATCTTGGTACCCAAAATTTCAAAGAAATCAGTTGATCCGTTCTCCATATACTTCTAATACTCCACCCACCGTGGTTCACCCTGTATACTTGTTACCACAAAAGTCACAAAACAAATAATTAATGAAACAGCTGATTGTATGAAAGCACCACCAGTGTTCATTTGAGAAACCACACAAGTCATATGATTTATGTTGTTTCTCAAATATATCAAATACTTATACCCAGCATCTAAACATAATACCTACTCTGACTTATGTGGTTTCTCGTTGGAACACTCGTCTACGACTATAGGGTTCAAAATCGTAATAATCTCATTTTGACTAAAAGACTGACTTATGTTGTTTCTCAAATGACCGATTCAATTAAAATTGCATTTTTTTTTATTTTCACGCTTGAAGAAAAAAATAGTATATGCCACTCGGAGTAGAGGCTCATTATGAGTGTTTCGCCTAGGTCGCTGAGCAAACTTCTGTCCTCAACACATAATGTTCACCTTCTACTCCTAGTAACATAATATACTATTGTTTACGTACGTACAATAATATTCTAAAAACTTTCAGGTGATACCTACCAATCACATGTATTTGTTTCGTATACCAACGAATACTCTATCACAGATAATACCAGAGGTCTGCAAGGCCATTTACGATATATTAAAGGACGACTATTTAAAGGTAAGATATGCTAATTTTTATTTACAAAGTACAAATCCAAATACACATTTTTGTCTAGATATAGTTAAATATTATTTGTGGTAAAAGTTATTCCTGAATATGGTCTAGATGTATGACTAGCCGGCTCATCAACATAAATTTCATCATTTATAATGGACGACACATCGCTTTCTGGTGGTAAATCTACTATTAGTAAAGAAGAATTATTCGACAAGCTGGGTGATATCAATGGTGTTGAAGATGCAGATGAATTTTTTCCACTTTCTTGCTGCATGAGCATCCAGAATGGCTTTTAGAATAGTACTTTTAAACGTGTACTGTATTTCTTCTACATCTTTTAGCAGCCTCAATTAATTTCCCACATTTTCGCCGAATATTGAATATTCATCTTTTAGCTGTTCTGGCGCGTTTAACAGTTCAATACAACGGTTTATTGCTGCTTGTTCTTGGAGATCAACGCTACTTTGTTGATTTGTTTTTCCTCGTTTTCTTTTTAAAGATCTTGGTTGAGAATTACAAGACTGCTGAGAATTTGATGATGGCGACTGCGGTTTATCACGCTCCTGAGAGTCATCATCTGCGCTTACTACACCTTCATAATTTTCATACATCTCCATCATTCACGTCATCTGCCTCATAGTGAATTGAAACAGTCATGTTCTGAAAAATAAACATAAAAATGATGTGCATTAAAATACATTAAAATATTGTCTGCACAATTTAAAGATTTACGCACGATTTTCTTGTTTTTTTTTCTTTTTGTGCAAAATTTTGGTAGTTTGTTAGAGTCTCTTGGCTAAAGGAAGATACCAAAGCCAGTTAAGGGGGAAAAAAATAAACGTATATTCATTCTGTCGTCTTTAATCCCTTTTCATGAGAGGATATTGCTCAAAAGTAATTTGAATCACTGAACCGATTTTATCGACAAAGAAAAATACTCATTTAATTGAAGTAATAAACGAATACTTACCATTGAATCAATAGTTTCGCATTTCGAACTGTGTCGAAACATAAATTGTAGAGCGTTATAAAATTCCCATTTAGTTTTATAGCGGTCAACTGTACCGTCTCTGCTTTTCAACTTCTTCATCTTGGAACGTTCGTTGGTGTACTGTGTCCGCAAACTGTGAATTTTCCTTTTTACTTCCTCAGTCGAAAATTTTAATATACTAGCAATGCTACATATTGCCTTTTCTCTTTTTACTCTATCCTTGAAATCACTCAATTCAACATTCCACAAGCACTGATTATCTTCTATTAAACTTATTAAATGAAAAGTATCCTCAGACTTCCATTTATTTTTTATAATCGACATTATTTAATTAATCTCTCACAACCAGCGTCGTAAACAGGCAAAATTGCAGATATTGCGCAACTCCAGTAATTTTAACTGTTCATACGTAGCAATTTTTAAAGTGTACGCAACTTGAAAAGTGTTGTGCGATTTTTGAAAATTGCGCAATTTTTAAACTTGCAACGTTATTCACACCCTGCAATACCAGAATGACGCCATTTTCCAGGTTGCGCAATACAGAAAGTGTACATGTGTGAGAGTATCTTAAGCAATGGAACACAATTATACATGAGTGGAGCGCTCCGGAGCTGTACAGCAACGGTGTTGGAAAGCGCTTCTGGTTAGCAACAAAGAATCCTAGAACGGTCACAGAACTGTCCGAGTTTAATTCCTGAACCGTTTCTAATGCGCAAGTAGTTCTGTGCAATCCGACAACCGTCCTCGGATGGTCCAAAAAGATGGAAGTCGAACAAAGCTGATTTAAAATAGAAAAACTAAGGTTACAAAAAATATTATCTTGTTCTACATTTTAATAATAGGTGCGTTCTTTATTCTAATTGAGATCCCAGTTAATCTAAGTAGCTTTACGGTTACGAAGGCTACATCAAATGAAATTATGCATTTATTTATCCAGTGTAACTGTAAAACAACTTAGAATAGCTGAGATCTCAGAAAAAACACACCTATTTTCACCCATTTGCTCACTTAAAATAGGTCAACATTTTCACTAGGTGTGTTCTTTTTATCACCAATCTCAGCTAATCATTAATCTAAGTTGTTTTACGGCTACACTGCATAAATAAAAGTATAATTTCTTATTACGTAGCCTCCGTAACCGCAAAACTATTTAGATTAGCTGAGATTGGTAGTAAAAGGAACACACCTATTATTCCCGAGGGGTTATCTATTCACTTACCTAAATTTGTATACCTATTGCCGCAATATTCAAAATATTGCCCATTTCCCACATTATTGCCGAAATGCAGAGAGTGTTGAGACATTAGGTGCGTTCTTTCTAACTGTTGAATGTTATGTGGAAGGTAGTTATATATTTGCGAGAGTAATCAAAAACAGTTGTTAACTAGAGGACGTTTATTGTAGAACTAACTTTTAAAACACATGAAAAATAAACACTTGCTAAAATAATGTCAGCAACATTGAAATACTGCGTGATCGGTTATCGCCCACGCTTTCCCGGTAAACCTTCATATAAGCAGATTTAAAACAAATAGGATATTAAAATTAAGTTATACCTATAGCATACATGTTTTTCTTATTTCAACACTCTCCCTAAAAACATTATGCTATTTAATACTTAAACAAAATAACAATTAATTATTTATTCCTACTAATGAAACCAATTTTAGTTCGCAATAATTCAAATTTTGGTTTTAACAGCGCCTTCGTCATTATATCGGCAATTTGATTTTCACTTGGAATATACATTACATTAAATTCCTTTTTGTCATACAAATCTCGTATAAAATGAAATCTTACGTCTATATGTTTTGTACGCTTATGATATTCAGGGTTTTTGATTAACCTAATCGCACTTTGATTATCGACGCACAGAACAACGCTTTCATATTTTAAAGAACTTGAACCGATTTCTTTTAACACGCGCACTAACCACACAAGAGCTTTTACCGCATTTGCTGCACTCATGTATTCGGCCTCAGTTGTTGATAAGGCAACGCATTATTGTTTCCTACTTTGCCAGGACACTGCAGCCCCTCCTAGTTTGCAGATTACACCGGTTGTTGATTTACGTGTTTCTTCGTCACCTGCAAAGTCAGGATCACAAAACACTTCCAGTTGTTCATCACTGTTGTAGAGTAATCCAAAATTTGCTGTACCCTTGATATAACGAAGAATTCGCTTAACCAGTTTACAATGTGCTTCTGTAGGATTATTTAAGGCTCTTGAAGCAATGTTAATTGCGAATCCTAGATCAGGCCTCGTTATTACTTATAAATACATCAAGTTCCCAACAATTTCCCTATACGGAAAATATTCTTCCCTCACTGAAGAATCATCTATATTCCATCCTGGATCAATAAGTGTTGAAACTGTTTTTGACTCTGCCATTCCATATTTCTCAAAAATCTTCTTTATATAACTAGACTAGTGTATAAAAATTTAACCGCCTTTTAATATTTCGATTTCAAACCCAACAAAATTTCTCACCTTTTTTGTAATTGTGGCTTTGAAATTACACTTAATTTTGTTTAATAGCTTCTCAGCGTCTTCTAAATTTGTTGAAGCTATTAATCCATCGTCAACGTATAACAATAACAATAATTTCTGATTATCCTTTGTACGGACATATAAACAAGGATCTGAGGTACTCCTCCCTGAAACCACAATTTTCCAGAAAACTTGTGAACTTCTTATTCCAGCATCGCGAGGCTTGTTTTAGGCCATACAAACTTTTTAAAAGTTTACAAACACGGGACGAGCCATCTTCAAAACCCTGTGGTTGTTGCATATACATTTCTTCCGTAAGCTCACCATATAAAAACGCCATTTTTATATCAAATTGTCTTAAATGTAATTTTTCTGATGCAGCAACACTTAGTAGAACACGAACTGTTTCTGCTCTAACAACTGGACTAAAGGTTTCATCATAATCCACTCCTCCACGTTGATTAAACCCCTTGATAACTAATCGTGCTTTGTAACGATCAATTACACCATCTTCTTTGAACTTTACACGATATACCCATCGATTATCAAAGATTTTCACATTTGGTGGTTTTTCGACTAAAACCCACGTATCATTTTCCAAAAGAGAGTCCATTTCATCTCTCATTGCATCCATCCACTTTCCAGAATTTTTTGAAGACATTGCTTTTTCAAAATTCTCTGGTTCCTCAGCTATGAATGCAACAGGTACTCCAAAAAAATCTGGTTGCTTTATTTTGGTCCTGTCTCTCAGTTGTCTCCTTTCAAATACACCATCTTCATGAGACTCAGAATTTTCAGGATTGTCACTTTGAACTACTTCTTCAAGACCTTCGATACTTCCATCAATCTGAGTGACTGTGGGTGACAACACTTCATTTTTAAAAATAACACCTCGACTCACAATTACATCTTGTAATTCAGGTACCCATACACGAAAACCTTTTACTTTTTCTGTATACCCAACTAGGTAACCTTTGTAAGACTTCTTGTCTAATTTTCGTCTTTTTTCCTTAGGTATGTGAATGAAACATTCTGTTCCGAATACTCTTAAATGATCTATTTTCGGCATTTTACCACTCCATAGTTCTATTGGTGTTTTACCAGGTATCCTTGTAGGTCCTGTTCTATTTAAAATATATACGGCAGTATTTATGGCTTCCCCCACAAACTTTTTGGAAGGTATGTTTTTGAATACAACATGGACCGAGCTGCCTCGACGATCGTACGATTTTCTCTCTCAACGAAACCATTTTGTTCCGGAGTGTACGGCACTGTCACGGTATGTTTTATTCCCATTTCTCCTAACAGTACTGTCACCTTTTTGTTAACATATTCCTTGCCACCATCACTCTGAAGTTCTATTACTTTCTCACTGAATTGTGTTTTTACTTCAGTTAAAAACAGTTTTAGTGAAGTTGAAGTGTTTACAAGAAATGGTCGACAGACATACACACATACAAGCTTTCTTCAATATTTGAATTGAAGTTATGCAACAGATTTTTTTCAGCAATAATATTATACCTATTTGATTATATCAAATAGGTATAATAATAAAAATGAAAACTAAACATAAATTAAAATTTAAATATCTACCTGACACCTCTTTTCTTTCTTTCGATTGCTTTACTAAGCCAAATAGCTATAGCTGCTTCTACATCCTTTATTGTTGTTTGTTTTTCATCAACCGTTTCCACAGCTTCTGTGAAAACAAACAAGTATTGAAAATAGACTCAAAACAGGTGACCTATCTGATCATACATTAGACAAATTCAAAATAGATTGCTTAGAGAAAGTTTACAATAGGAAAATTTTTAGTCATCAGTTATTTTAAAAATAGGTAAAAACTGTTAGGTGTCGCTGACTTTTAACTTTATAATCATAATTATTGTCAATTAACTGGATATAAAAGCTTAAAGTATTTTCTTGGGTTTATCGGTCATAATAAATAAATAAATATATAAAATAATTTATAGCTCTCTGATGATGGTTATTAAACCGAAACGTACGTAAAAAATTAAAAAATTTTATTTATTATGACCCATAAACCCAAGAAAATACTTTAAACTATTTACTGCCTTCATATATACATATATATATATATATATATATATATATATATATATATATATATATATATATATATATATATATATATATATATATATATATATATATATATATATATTACATATAAAAGAGTATTTTAAATATAATGATTTTAATTGTGCACTTTTTGATAATTTGATTTTATTGCTTTTACCTACTACGACTTGAGCCAGTTTTAGTTTTGAAAAATCTTTTTTTTCCTTTATGCCCCCTATAAGAATATTTTCCTGCTAGTTCATCAGTTATCAATGTATTTGAAATTCTTCTGTGTTTTTATAACCAGCACCACCTAATCTTGAAAGCTTCTTAACTTGAAATTTGATAGAAAATTGTAGATGTTGGCTTATAGGGCATTCAATTTATTAAAATTTCAATATCTTCAGATAGACATTAATTGTACAAATTTACAATATAGTATATAGTATAGTAAAAATTGTTACCTTGCGTGTGATATTTTGTTATTCATTTGTACATATTTTTTAATAAAAATTATATCCTGTACCTAATTCAATAAATGCTATGCCTTCTACTTCGACAGAAACTACAGATGTTTGTCCAGTCGCAAGTGAATCCACATCGTATGAAAAATTCAATATTAGCGGGAACCATTGTACGTTTACTTTTAATATGAATGACACAAATAAAATACAATTTTCAAATGTCAGCACTACTAACTTGTAAAATTGACAGCTAACCTGTACACATTTTACAAGTTATTAGTTAGTTAAGGGTAACTTTCCATGTTTATATATTGTTTTAATTAAGATCGTTTTACAAATTAGTAACAAATAATAATAGTTTACTGTTTTGATTTTCCCCTTGCATGTCGGTAATGGATTTGTTTTATTTACTTACTTGTGAAAAGATAAACAATCTCCTGGTTTTCCTCTACGACCGCACACCACACACTTATTAGTTTTGTCTATTATAAATATGTAATAATTCAGTTTGTAAAGCTAAAACCAGCCGCAAAACACCACTTAAAACACAAAAACAGGGTTGTTCCTAACCTTAAAAAATATGTACTAAAAAAGGTCTGTCAAATTGTAATAGATTGTAACAAAGGGCGCGAAATTTAAAATTTCCCTGTTCTTTATATAAAACTTTATTTAAACTGAAAATGCACAAAAGTCAACAAAACAACAAAATCTTATAATTGTAAACAAAAGTAAACTCTTCATAAAATAAACATAAAAATAATAAAAATATAAAAACTAATTAAAAGGTGACCTCGACATCCTCAATCTCATCAGATTCATCTAATGGTTCTAAAATTCTCAATTCCGTCCCTGTATTAGTCCTTAACCTTAAATTTCTCCGCATTAGCGAATCGGAGGGTTTAAATTGAAAACACGTTGTGTCCTCCAAAAGAGACTTAGTGTGTAACAAGGCGCTGCAAGTTTTTGTGCTAAGTCTATTTCGGTTTTTAGTTTTAATCAATGCCAATTGTGAAAAAATTCTCTCCGCTGTCGCTGACGAATGGGGCAGACAAAAAATGCCTTTTAAGAAATATGTTAAGTTGGGGAACATATATTCATCCATGCCGTTTTTCATGTTAAACACAAATGCCCAAAACTTTTCAAACTGGCATACTTTTCCAGTTGAGTCCTTTAGATGTTTGATTATTTCTTCGTTTGTAGATAAATCTCGCCATTCTGTATTTAAATTTTCGAGATCTTTTTATCAGTTGTGGAAATATAAAAGCAAGTGGTACTACGGATTCACATGTTCCAGATGTTGCCACAACGGGGTCGAAATTGTTTAAAAATTTTAAAACGGGATCGTTAAAATTAAATCTGTTTAAAATTTGCTTACTTAACTCCATATAAAAATCTAAACATTTTATTTTAAATCTATCTTCAGTTTGTTGAATTCTATTTGTATGACTATTGACAATTAAATCACAATTTGCACCACAATAAATTCGACTTAAGTCTTTATAATTTTCAGGAAGAAACTGTATATTGTTATATCCTGCTTTTACTAGTTTTTCTATATATTTAAGTTTAATAAAATTATTTAAAATAGAGTGAAACAGTGACGTTACCCTGACATGCAATAAATATAATTTTGGATGTTTACTTTGAAACTCAATATTAATTTTGTTCACAATATCTAAAATATAGGATAAAATAAATATAGTTTAAAAAAACTAAAAAACACGCTTTTAAAGCACATCAAACTAAAAAGTGAAAAATAATTATTAATATAAACTGAAAACAATAATGAACGAAAAATACTAGTATTATTGTGAAAAAAGCGTGGGTTGCTCGATATGCGAAAAATATGGCACAAAGCGCCCCACGCTTTTTTTCACAATAATACTAGTATTTTCGTTCATTATTGTTTTCAGTTTATATTAATAATTATTTTTCACTTTTTTAGTTTGATGTGCTTTAAATGCGTGTTTTTTAGTTTTTTTTAACTATATTTATTTTTCACTTTTTAGTTTGAGGTGCTATGAAAGCGTGTTTTTTAGTTTTTTTAAACTATATTTATATTGCTTATTGATGCTGATATTATAACATATTACGATCCAACAGATACTTCTGAAAAAAAAAATATTTTTTCAGCCATGGGATTTGAACTCACGCCCGAGGAGTCCGTCGTTTCGCGTCGACTAAGACTTGTGCCTTAGCCCGCTCGGCCAACGACCGAACTGAGAATCACGGAATGTACTTACAGTATTAAGCCTCTTGCTCTCACGCAGAGGATACGTGAGGAAAGGAAATTATTTAATTCTGGCGATCCTGATCAGGATAATGATATAAACGTATCAAATTATTGTATTGTTACCGGTTCTTCGTAAGTGTACAAAGTTTCAATTAAATCTGTCCGTTTAAAGTGGGTCAAAATCGAGTCCAAAGAGTCGGTTACAAACAAACAAACTCACAAACAAACATACAGGTGAAGCTAATAAAAGCGTGGTAAAAACTGAAATATAGTTTGAATACATCATTATTTACAGCATCTAGAATTGGTTGTGGATTTATCATGTTGTCTGTATTTTTGTTATACGACTCATTTGTAAAAAAATAATAAGGGCACTCCACTGCTCTAAAATTCTATTAACGACAGCCTGCAACGAAAGCCAACGGGTTTGACTTAGTTTTAAAAGTTGATGTGGTTTTATTTCTGACATTCTTTTAATTCCTCTAATCTTTTAGAACTGTGAGAAAAATAAGATATTATATCTTTCGCCAAAGATTCGACAGATTGGGGTAGCTTCTTACATGCCGCTGAAGAACACAACGATAAAGAATGGCACACACATCCTAGTATAAAAAGTCTTGGAATTTCTTGTTGGAACCTAGCTTAAACTCCCTTTTTGCTACCTTGCATCACAGATGCATTGTCAGCCGCAAGACCAATCATATTTGAAAGTGGAATTTCATTCTCTTGCAGCAACTGCTTTATAGCATTAAATAGTGATTCAGCTGTAGCTTCTTTTTATCTTCTACTCGATCATTTCTATAATAGCGGGCAATAACTGTTAAATACTTCGTCGAGCTTACATCTGTTGTCTTATCTATAATTAGGGAATACCAACTGCTTTTCAAGTCATTTGAAATCCGTTGTAAGTTTTCTGGTCCAATAATTTGAGTACATAAAATAGGAGTCATAACACACAGATGAAATAAATTGTGGTAAATGATCAAGTAGTTTCAATGGTAAATTGTGTTCAGCAATAAACATGAGCATTTCAGTTCACCTGTTTTAACACCAGTCCTTAATCTTTGTTTTTCAGTCAGTTCGTTTCTTATAGTATCATCAATTTTTGGCGTCGATTTTAAAGTTCTCATTTTTTTTTTTTTTGGTGTGACTTACTTATCGAATGTCTGTTAATGTGAGTGATTCCACCAGCTAAAGCTTTAGTTTGACATATTCGACATATTGGTTCATTGTTTTCATTTTTAGTGAGCCATTGCTTGTTATCTACAGTAACCCATTCGGTCATAATTTTTTTTTGTAAGTTTTATTGTGATTGAGTTTCCTACGTTTTATTTGGACAGCTTCGTTACCATCACTATCATTAGCATCCGCATCCTCACTATTATCAGTTGAACAATAAGAGCTGATATCATAGTTCTTATCATTATTATTGCCACAGTTTGCCCTGTTTCGTACCCCGCTGGTACTTGCATTATTTGTAGTAGATGTAGGAATTAATTACCCATAAAAACAGAATATCAAGACAAATAAAGCGTTATATTATTTTTTTTATTTACCTGCGTAGTGACATTTTGCATGACTAAGATAAATATCTAATAAACACTAACAAGAACATAACACCACAGAACAGAAAAAGACATAACACTGAGCACTGAACAGCATCAAATTGAAAATTGACGATTGGATTGACAGGCAAAATAAAAATATAATCGCGATGGTTGCCAACCTACAAAACAAAACAAATCACTAAGAGAGAAAGAACAAAGAACTAGCGCAGAAGTCGCTGCCAAGATGTAACGATCACTTTGTCTCGTTTTGTTACGTATCTTTTAATATAATTAATCTGATGTTTATCTACTTGACCACCTTTATTTGTTTTTTTTTAAGGTAAATTCACAACCAATTCGCTGCCGGACAGAATTAATAATCAATTTAGGAATTACAATGAATATTATTTACCTACAATTTCGACGTTGAAGTGGAAGTTCCTACCTACCTACGATATACGTTATTTTAACTAAAAATAAAGTTCGAATAATTTCCAGATGGATGCCATAATTTCGTTCGTTGTTGGCGAAAAGCGTTCGAGTTATTAATTATCTTTTGATTATAGCACCACAATATAAGCACCAAATTTATTAATAACAGATTCTGCCATCTAAACACACAATAAGTTGTACCTACTTAACATTCTTAACAAAAAATATTGGGAAAACCACATAAAGAACATTTAGCAAATAATATCGTATCAAAGCATGTTTCTTTTTGAATTCTTAAAAAACATTTGAATAATAAATTAATAATATAATGTATGTATATCTACAAACATTCCAACTGACTTTCATATAATAATAAAATGCAATATGCCCGCCTGAATATTTCAGGAATATTACTGAAGAGAATATTCCACAAGAAATATTACTGTATTATTTGCTATGAATATTCCTTGAATATTTTATTCAAAATATGACAGGAATATTCTCGCAGATATATATATATTCCTGGTATATGACTAGAATATTTAAATTTAAATATTCCATTTGGGAGGTTGTAAGAATATTCCTATATTATATTGTGCTATCTGGGCATTAATTTTAAATAATGGCACCTTCAGATCCATTTTTAAATTCACTTTTATAAATTCGACTGCGCCATGTACTATTCCCTGTTTTATTTATTAACAACACTGTAATACTATTTACAATATTTATTATTTGTTATATACACTATTTTTATAACTACTATTACATCCGACATCTTTTTTCAGCTCGATGGACAGTGTCCCTCTCTCACTGCTGCCAACTGTCCGCTCCTAAACTGGAGTAACTCCTCTTACTCTAGATACTAATACTACAAGGACTAATCAAGATGTTTTCACTCTTAGCCAAATTATCCGTGATAGTTAAGTTTAACGCAGGATGGTGAGGATCTTCGGGTAACAATATATCATAGGCTTTAATAACTGCAAGGTCTATTTCATAAAACTAAATCTAAAAATCTACCGTTTACGTAAGGTACGTTATTATATTGATTAAGCTCAACAAATTGCTAAACAAATTTAATGATAACTGTTTGTCTGTGCGAATATTATTATAATTGCATTCCGGTATATTAAAATCACCCACAAAATAAATATCAATATCAAAAATATACTCTAAAGTTTCCAAGAGCTCAAAGAGCTGGTTATAAATAGACGCTTGCAGATTTGGAGGAATATAAAGTACAAATATAAAAACGGAATAAGAGTTGTTCGTTATTTTAACACCAAGGATATCAATATTAGAAAGTTCGTCACGAATAAAAATTAAATCAAGTTCAGTTACTAAGTATTCATTGCGAACCGCTATTAATACACCACCTCCTCTTTTGTAACCTACTTCAGAGAATCTACGGTCAGCTCGTAGAATAACATTCACAACTCAGAGTTTAAAGTGTGCGGATGTAACCATGTTTCCGTACAACATATAGAATAATTGGAAGAAGTAACATTATTAAGGAAATCATGCATTTTGGTATTTAAGCCGCGAATATTTCGATAGTAGACATCAAGAGTGAGGCGAGACTGTGCAGTAGGGTGTGCATTATCCTCATAAGTTAAAACGCCGTTTAAGAGTAAACAACGTGTACCATGCATGTTTGTAATCCTAGATGATTGCTATTTTGTAAACAGTAAACTAGATTTAAACTCACTGAGTTTTTTCAAGTAACTAAAACAACTGGAATCCCAAGCAGCATGATTAGTATGTATATCGGTACCATTATCAAGATTATGCTTAACGCAGTTAATACATTTTAGAAATTCAGACTTACAGTCCTTAACTAAATGATTTTCACCGCACCTAGGACAATGAAAATGTTGGCATTTACATTGACTTGAAAAATGAGAGAAACCGCTACATTTGAAACATCTTTTTATATTAGCGTCATAAGCATCACAAACAACAGGAACAACTTACCCTTAACAACGGTCATAATATTGTTATAACTTTCGACGTCTATCTGAAGAACAGCTTGGAATATATCACTTCGTTTCTTAATAGATTTACTTTCCATTATTTTACAATGAAAATTGCAGCTAAGAAGGTTTTTATTTTGAAATTGAATATATTTAATAATATCACTGTCACTATATTTTTCCGACATTCCTACTACGCGGATCCGAGGACAAAAGTTTCCAACATCCTTGATTTCATATTTTTCTCCAAGTTTTTCAGAGGCAAGGTGCTTAAATTTATAAATATCATCTGGTTTATTACAACCAATTAATATTCCGCCGTCTTTTATGTTTTTTACACCAGATATATTTAAGTCAGATTGTATTGTATTAATATTATGTAAGATATCGAATTTCGTAACATTTTTTTGTTGAGTATCCTTAGGTTTGATAATTACAGCTGGATTGCTCAATGTCACTGCTGAATATAATTTTTTATCAGGAAGTTCAGGAGAAAAGTTAATTTCATTTAATTTCTTGTTGGCTATTTGAACAAATTCATCTTTAGGCGACGAAAATAATAACTGAACCTGATCTAAGGCTTCAGATAATTTGGTTTCAAAAAGAGCATTCATATCTTTGGATTTTTCATAACAGAATGTACATTTCCATGACAGTCCAGGAACTTTGTCAATATTTTTAATAATATCAGTTAGAATATCTTGACACGTAGCATGAAAAAGTTTATTACAAAAAGTTTATTACAAAAACCACTACATTCCACTTCGAAACCAAAATAAATATTTTTTCCACCATTACCATCTAAAACATTTACACCTGTATTTCTTGGTGTCTTCATAAGAGTTCTTACATCAACGGGTAAATGATCTAAATGTAAATTGTTTCTTAAAATAAATAATAATTTATTGACTGCTGTATGAGAAATATTAAAATCAACAATCCACTGCGGAAGATACTCAATAAAGGAAAATTCTCTGACAAAGTTGCCCATATTATTAGCATTAAGCTGTTCTAAATTTGATTCATTTGGAGACTTTTTTCTTCTCTCATATAAATGATGTGTCCTCAGTTGTATCACACCGAGTATCACACATACCATTTATGTCTTCATGACTGTTGGTGTGTTGATTATTCAAAGAGCTAATCACTTGACTGTCATTAAGATTTACAATTTGTGAATTATTTTTACACGATTTTATTGCGATACTGAATAATCCTTCGCTTAGCACAAAGGTAAATAATTTTCTTATTATTGGACATTTTTGTTTGAACTTTCTGAAAATAAATATATTTCTTTAAAACTACTTTACTTTTAAAAATAGTTTGGTAATCTCCGCCGTAAAATAACCACATCAGTTTTGCAGATACAGCCTACTTAGTTCGGCCCTTAAAATCTAAATCGTTCAAAAGGTAAAATAAACAGAACTTACCTTATATTCTGTTCCTACACAATTTAATGACACGACACAACACAGAAAACGAGTTACAACAGTAGTCAGCCGCAAATGTAAAAGGTTTAAAATAAAATTAAAAACATTGTACGCAAACAGTAGACAAATCGCCATATTGAATTGAAGTTGAATCGATCGACGATCGACCAGCCGGCAATACATCGTTCATCACTCACCAAGGTAATCAAAAGAAAAGGTATTCTTCAATGAGTTTTCTTTATCCAAGCAATTGTTTTTATTACATAATTATGCATTTAACATCCTATATAAATTAACTAAAACTTAGCAAATAATTCCTTTATTCTTATGCCCCATATTTGAAAATAAACTACAAATATAAAAAAGTTAGAGCAAAATGGAGATTGACCTTATCTTGTTCTACCTTGGCCTTTAATATTCTGCTCAATACGCCTGCGCCTGCGTTAGAGATGAGATGAGTCTAAAATACCTTCGGTGTTTATGATCGAAGTAAAATACCGGCGTAGTAGATTATACCGGGAACCAATTTTAATTGGAGCAACTTTTCATGAGTCGAGTTTTTCTTTTATCTATGAGTCGAGTCGAGTCGTTTTATTTAAAAAGCGGATAAATTTCTGTAAACAAACAATGTCCGCTACTTTTTAGTTATATTGAAAAAACAAACGCAATTTTAGAAAACAAAAACTTCACTATTTTCAATTTTTTGGAAAAAGTTACTCACAAAAAGTTTAGTCTAAAAAAATTAGATTCTCGTAGTTATATTCCATATATAAAATGTGCAGGGTTTTAAAAAATTATGAAACCCTAAAAATAAGTTAATACTATTCTCATTTTACGCAGTGGAGGGTTCAAAAGTACCCACACATAAGTAACCATTCTCATTTTAACTTTAGAGGACAAAACGAGTTAAATTTTTTTTTTCAGAATATGAAATTTAGTGACATTTTAAAATTTAACAAAAAAAATATATCGAATATCCAATTGTTTACATATTTGACCCAACTTTGTGATTCTAAAAAATGCAACGTATTTTCCTCTAAAGTTAAAAATCAGTTCTCTATTTTTAGTTTTCATAATTTTTATAAAACCTGTATATCGGATATCAAAAATCTCTACGCGAATATCATTTTTTAGACAAGCAAAAGTTTTTGCAGAGTAAAAAATAATAATTTTTCCTTTCTGGGTCTTAATATAGATCTAAGACTTTATGCTTGCTATATGCAGCGTATTATGTAAAAGTTGCACATTTTTTTTATTTTCGAGTTTGAATTTATTTAAGCAGAAACTAAAATACAGCGAAATAAGGAAATATGTATGTTACAATTTCAACTGATAAAATTATTTACCAATTTTTTTCAATATATTGGTAACAACCTAAAGAATCTATCGTTTTGGCACTGTATCTAGGTACTGTCGACTTTCAATGTAAAATATAAAATAAATACGTGTTTCAATAAATTGTATATATTTATAAAAAAAGCAAAATAAACAAAATACCTACACAGAACAAATATTTGCTAAGTATTATAAATGTTATTTAAAAAACATTAAAAAAAAATTAAATTATGGATCATTTCTGTGTGTGCTGCCACTCCTTTGCCCTGCGTAGCCATTTTTTTATAGCATCCTCTGTAATTTTTTGATCAGTACCATTATGGATTTCTGATGCACCTAAAATTATTATTATATAAGAAAATCTGTTCAGTTTATACACGAAACATATTTAATAAATGTTGGTGCATCGAGTGAAACTGAAAATGCAAATGATTTGGATGTTTCTTTGAAAATTCACAATTGAACTAAGCAACTAATTCTAAACAACTTTTCTTAATAGTATTTTTCGGTATATTTAAAAATAAAAGTACTTTACTCTTGGACAAAATTCCATTAGGTGCATTTTACGTTTCACTGATAGCAGCACCAACTTTAAGAATTAATTATTTTGAGAAATGAATAGAAACATTGACAGAATTATAATTGGATGAGGTGCCAGCAGATTCAGATAAATAATTGCTGCTGTCTGTTGAAGACAAATGTTCGGTGTCTGCAGGTGAAATTTTTGTTAAAAGGGTATTCTCACCAGTAGTTTGCACCGTTGATGTATAATCTTGAACATTACATAAAGATAATTCTGTACCGGCTCTTGCAAGCCGCTAATTACGATGCGAAATCTTCGGCATTTTTTAGTTTTTATCACTCCTAGACTATAACCTTGGATCTGTTATTTACCTGCTTATTGTACGTGAAATCACAATCACCGAACTTTTATAATTGATTAATATCTAGTCCACTACATTTTTATTAAATAATTAAATCATAAAAGCGTCACACCATCAACCATCGCAACAAGTCATTAAAGTGAAACACAAAACAACAGAAATTGAACGTTATTTATAAAAGAAAGTATTTGACATTTGACGTGTTGAACGTAACGAGACGAGCATGCGCGATCCAACCCATCGCGCGTTCAGAACAGAGGGAACTCTGGTTCAGAATAATTGGTCCAGAGCGGATTTCGCGTGGTAGCAAAAAAGGCCCAGAGTTTTTGCTGAAATAACCACTAGTATGCGCATAGCATACTATGCTTGCAATATACCTATAGACGACAATTAAATTGAAATCTGAATGTTAAGCCAATGTAGTGTGAAAAAAGTGCACAAACTTATTTCTTCAAAAATAAGTTCCAACTTGTAAAATGATGAAGTGTTTATAATTTCTTTGATATGACTTTTTGTGGTAATCCATTGTACGTCCAATGGACGTCCGGAGAAGAAGAACGAAATTAATCCACAAATGGACATCCAGTGGATATCCATTTGTAGTACACGGACGTCCAGGACTTCATATGGACTTAATATGGACATCCAATGGATGTTATGTGCTGTATGGGAGTACCGTACAAGTCCGTAAATTATTTTACATAATGATGTTTCTTGTTTGAGCTAGAGGTTAATGTCATAGAGGTGTTTACTGGGTATAAACAAATAATATATTATTCAGCTGAACAACTTGCAGTAATCAGCCAAATTAGAGAAAACTAAACAGTTTAATTTCAATGAATATAGCCATATTACTTTAATAAAGTGTCATAAATATTCAGATAAATCTCTGTAGAATGGTTCTATCGCCAGCCAAATGGCTGCAGCTAAAAGGCTATAACAACATTTTTAAAGCAAGAAAATGTTGTACCACTTTGGCTATCACAGCGTTGTTGTAACAGTAATATAAGGTTGTCGCGGTAGCTGTAACAGCCAAATAAGTGCCAACACTTGCTGTCGCAATGTTAATGCAGCTTTTTTACAGCTTCTTGTGCTACTTGGGTTTTCAATACGAAGATTAATGTTGATCGTCAAATATCGTATTACGCACACGGAGGATAAATCAGCCAATAGCAAAGTTTTGCCGAAATATTAGTGCTGCCAACTTGAAAATAAATTGGACAAACTAAAAGTTAACTGACTACAGTTAATCGTCTGATAACTATCTAATATTGTTAAACCGGCCCTGAATAACACACGACGGTTAACCTTTAGTTAACCTACAGTATAGGTTATCTGACATTTGTTTTAACCTGCCGTATTTGTTATTTTACTTCCTATTTTGTCCTCAGAAGGGGCTGCGACTTTTTATTTCCCAGAATTTTTTTCATCCAGTGTAACTCAAAAAAATCACTCTATTCGTAAGGCTACATTACAACCAATTCAGTACAGGCACAATTTACTAACCAATTGTGAATTGTGCTGTAATAAAATTTAGGCCATTTACAATGCGTTAGAAACCGCCATCTCTTGAAATTTTTTAATATCACGTCTGCAAATTCAGTTTGATTAATTTTCAATACCGACTTCATCGAAGTAGGGATGTGCGATGTTAAGAAATCATCGATGTTGGTACCGATGTCGACGTCGCCAACTAAATATCGATAACCGATTATCATCTCGACAACATCGATGATCTTACAACTGTTTGAAATAACCAATATTGAATATCGAAAAATAGAGACACAAAATATAATATATATTTACCTATTTAAAAACAAACTCCACTGAAAAATATAACAATTTATAATACAGACAATATCTAGAATCTAGATACAAAAATATGTAATATATATGAAGTGTTGTTATACTTCCGGAAGTTTTCACGCCTATTTAAAGGGCACCTGCAGAGGAGTCTATCAACTACGCGGGAAAACACCTAGAAGTATAACAACACTTTCATTTAACACCCGCGAAAAACTAAAAACAACATATATGTATAGGTATACATATTTCAAAATATTTGAGAGTATTGAGAGTAATAAAACAAAAACAAACCTTAGATATTAATAATGAAACAAATAAAATACAAAGTAATGTTACAAATTCCAAAATTTGTTATCAACAGATTGTAAAAATAAAATTTTTGAAACTAATTTTCCCTTTAGTCTATTCCTTTGTTGACATAGTACTAGTACTGCTTTAGAAAAAAGTCTTTCAGACGCTGTCGAGGTTGCAATACATGATAAATATTTAATAGAAATTTGTTTTAATTTTGGAAATGTAGTGCCAATAATATGGTTCCATATTTCCAATCAATCAATCAATCAAAATATGTTTTATTGTCCAAGAACGAAAATCTTATTGACAAAGCTTAATATGAGTATAATACAATACAATAGTCACAGGGAAGTAAAATAAGCAACAAAGTAAGGTATAAATACTTACATACACACACAATGATAGAACATTACAAAAGAGAAAAATAATAATAAAATATCTACACGTTAAAATAAGTAAATAAATGCTAATGGGCGAAGCAAGTTCCAGTTAAAATCGGTCACTGTAAAATTCACTATAATAGGCTTTCTGAACTAAAATGTCTTTTACTACCTCTCTGAAGGTCTTCAGTTCGGTCATACTTCTAACAGACAGCGGTATGTGATTGTATATTTTTTTACTCTCATATATTAATGACTGTTTAGTTAGGGTCGATCTTGGGATAGGTAGGGGTAGAGATAAATTTGATGTCCGTCTAGTGTTATATTTAGGTAGGTGGTCAGCATCTACTGAATTTAATATTTTTTTATGTAATAGACATACGGTCTCTAAGATAAAAATGCAGGTGAGAGTTAGTATTTTGTGTTAATTATTGTTGGTTGCACATTCCCCAAAACTGAATGCCATATCTAATATGAGATTCAATCAAGGCAAAGTATGCAGTTCTTGCAGCTAGAAAACCCAGTTCATTGGACGTTACTCTCACTGCATAGCAACCAGATGCCAACTTTTTACATAGGTTAGCAACATGCACATCAAACTTTAGTTTGTTATCAATATACAGTCCTAGGAACTTCGTATGCGAGTTATTTTTAATATGTTGGTTATCTAGGAATAGGTCATTATAGTCAAATTTAAAAAGGTTAGAATGTTAGTTTTGTTTATATTAAACAATGGTTCCTGCTTTAAGTCACTCAAGGGATTTTTGAGGTAATGACTTAATTCTGTTGGCATATCTGTGTCAGTTTGATTTGACATTGCATTTTTTTCCTGAACAAGTCTGTAATGATCGCTCCATAGATTAAATTCTGTGGTAGTGTTGTTCTCTTCCTGACGTTCTTGCTGATCAGTATTCCGGTCATCTACGGTAGTGATTAAATCTTTGATATATCTTATTGCTTTAGAACACGATATAGCGTCTTGAAAATGGATATTTTTAAATCTGGGGTCTAACAGAGTAGAAAGAGCTAGAATGTTTACTGATTCTGAAGGGAGTAGGCGTTTCTTTATTTCTGTTAATATATTCTTCTGTAAATTTATCCCAATGGTTGATTTAGGTTGTAGACCAGATATTTTTATATTTATCATTCGAGTCAGTGGAATCACTTTGCTGCAAGTCACATACTGTTCACCACAGACTTCACGAGTGGCAACCTCGATTGGGAGTAAAATATCACAAACTTCAGTCATGTCTAATATGTCTTTAGCAGTTATCATTGGAGGCGCAGTAGGATGACAATTTAAAATTTTATTTACAGCTGCACGAAGCTTTAAAAACCTCTGAATCATATAGAACGTGGAGTTCCAACGGGTGGACACTTCCTGAATAAGTTTCAGATTTACTTCTTTTCTTAGTTCGTCGCTTGCTACCACGCTTTGTTTGAACCATGTCACAATTTTCTTTAATGAAGCAATCAAGTCTGGTAATAGTTCTGTCTTTTCTATTGATTTTTCTGCCACTAAATTAAGCATGTGTGCAAAACACGGTATATGACATTTTTTGCCAAATGATATATCGACTGCTTTAATCATATTAGCTCCGCTATCACTTACAACGGCCAGTACTTATATCTATTTCCCACTCTTTACAAGTTCGTAGTAGCATCTGTGAAATGTATTCACCGGTATGATGTTCTGATAATTCATAAACTCCAAGTGTAGCTGATTCTAATTTATCATTCTCTGAGAAATGTACGGTAACCCCAAGAAAACTTCTAGTCTGCATTGTATCGGTCCATATATCGGTTGTGAGAGTGCAACTACTTACTTTCTTTAATTTATCTTTAAAATAGTTTTGGATTACTTTGAATTTATCTTCTAACATTTTCTTAAATGTATATCTTGAGGGCACTTTCAGATTCAGAGTCGCTCATTTTTATCTCATTATTTTCATTTCCATCAATAACCTCTAATGATGCAGAGACGTCAGAGCTCGTAGAGGGATGTGATTCTTCAACAGTTGTAGAAGAACCATTTCCACGAGCACAAGACTTCTTGGATAGTTTGGGTACATCTGTGCCATGATTTTGTTTACTCTTCAACAAAATGTTATGCATTTTTTCAATATGTAATCTTAAATTTGTCGTGTTCCCACAAGATTTTAAAAGTTTCGAACAAGACCGACATCTTGCCGTAGAACTATCATTTTTTTCAAAATACTCCCAATATTGGCTCTTTAGCGGCATATTATAATAGACTTCCTAAAAAAATAATTTATTTTAGTGTATAATAGGAAAGAAAATAATCTAGTGAAAAGAAAATATTGATTTTCTCTTACCGTAAGGAAGAAATCAGTTTATTAGAAGTTTCTGTATTTTGATATATCAACACTTAATATTAGCTATAGAGAAAAAATCAGCTATTTTTGTGGTAATTCGGGTAATCGTAGTCGCTCCGTACTTCACAGTTCACACACTTACTGTTTACAGTGTTTACACATTACACGATAACCAATTACTAAAATAGTTTTATCCCTATTAATCGTCCAGAAATAGAAAAATCCCCAACCCACGAACCAAACCACCACGCCACCTATAATATTGCTGTTCTCCTCAACTTCTTTAGATGTCTGTTTTTTGGATTTTGCACGTTTCACTAGTTGTTTAGACTTATTTAATAGGCGTAATTTTTCTCGCTCTTCTCTTTTTAATGATGAAATTACACTTGGTAGCTTTTCTGTGACCCGCTTTCTTCCTTTACTCTTTTCAATAGCACTAGGCCAAAATAGGTGCTGAGAAACTGCAGGAGACAAAGTGGGGTTTGTTAATACATGGTTAGTCTGTTGGACCTCCTCAACACTATTTTCATTGATACTATCTGTCTGTGAGGTTTCTTGTGATATATTGCAGTTATTTTTAGTTCCGTTTTCATATTCCTCTGGTGCGGGTCCAATGTTTATGACAGGCTTAGTCTTATTGGTGTTAGTGTTCCTTAATATAATCTGTTGAACATCTTTATTATCAACCTGATGAATCTGTGCAATGTGATGAATAATCACTTTTTTTATTAATATCAGCCTGTCCCTCATCAGAATCAGAATTGCTACATTCATTGTTATTTTCAGTGGATAATGTTGGTTGTTCTAAATTGCTGTTTTCATTTTCTAGAAATGTTGTTTTTAAAAGTGATAAATTATTTTCTGATGGAGGATTAAAAATTGAGCTAACCTTTTTCTTCACTTAAGTCAGTATAATTTGTACCATTAAAAAGAGGTATGAGGCTTCCATCTTGAGATACTGAAAATTCTTGAATTTCTGTATCTACTGCTTCTAGGACTTGTTGGTTTATTGTTGAGATGTCCATCAAAGAATTATCTTCTGGAATATATTGGTTTTCAGGGATTGTTGGTGGTTTCTGTGCCTTAATCGTCTGTATTACTGAATTAGCATCAATACCTTTAGACATCAAAATATTTTTAAATGACATAATTACTTTACAAGCACTATTTATATCATCTTCTGTAATGGTATGAATAACATCTTCTTGACGAGTATTATTAAAATTTTCAAGAGTGTTTTGCACACATTTGCTATAATCAATACTATTGGGATTAAAAGGAAACATACCACATCTCTTGAATCCATTTTTAATGCTAGATTCAAACATAGAATTTTGAAATACCTTTGCCAATAACGGACAAAATATAGTTTTCGTCAAAATTTTATTTAAATTTTCAGGACAATTTTGCCACTCTTTGACAGTCTTTTTCCATTCATTCTTTAACGGCCTAAACACACTTACATCTGCGGGTTGCATAATATGCGTTGTGTTTGGCGGTAACGCATATAAAATTATGCCATTTGCATCACAAAATTCGCTGAGTTCTAATGTTACTTTTCATCCACCCTGTTTCAGATTTACCCAAGAACCAGTCTTCAGGCATACTGTTAATAATTTCCTTCGGTGGTTTTACATAAGGAAAAACAACCATTGGTGTAATTATTCTACCATCTGCTGTGAAGACTAATAAAACCGTAATTGTTTCTTTTTCGTTTCCATGTTTTAAATCGTAAACGTTTTTCCAGCCCTTCGGTCCAATTACTTTTCTGGTCTTTGGGCGTAAGGAAAAACTCGTTTCGTCCCCATTCATTATGCGAGATGAATCCTCCAAGATATCTAAACAATTTTTCTCTGACAAAAGCTGCGTAACTCTGTAAACCAAGATCGGATGTATTCTTCCGTAATCACAGCTCTACCCATATTAATACTTTCTGCAGTGCGCTGAACGAGAATGGGGTACGTTGTTAAAAATGATGAATACCATTGGTTCCCTGGTCCTCCATCTTTAAATGGCGTGTTTCTCTTATCATCCTTAATTATTTTTTCCACCGTTTTCAATAGGTCACTTTTCTTTCTCGCAAAACCCACCTTTGCCAAAGATATTAACCAGTCAACAATGGCTTGCTCCTTTTCTTGGGTTAGTATAGTACTGGGCCCCATTTTTCCCGGCTTTTCTGGTACACGACCATGTAGGCGATCCTGGATAGTTCCTCGGGGAACACCAAAATTTCTGCTGGCACATCGGATTGACATTCCATTTTTTCTTATTGCATCCAAAGCGTCTTTTAAAGAATCTTCGCTATATTGATGAATTGGTCGGCGAATATCTTTTTTTCGATTTTTTGGTGCTCATTTTCTAAGCTTTTCCACCAAAAAAAAAAAATATAATAATAAGGCTGAGTTTTGGTATACACATATCCTGTAGTCAGCCGCATGTCGATCTTTACATTATACGCGGCTGACTACTGGATTTTATATATATTATAAACTTGAGACATCCACAAACTTGTTTGAATTCATTAAGCTATAGGAAACTAATGCATACAGACCACATTCCAGAATTTCATAAAATCTAGTAGTCAGCCTTATGGGCTGAGTACTGAAAACTGTTGCAATTGGGTTTACCCCATAGTCAGCCTCCCGAAATTATTAGGCTTAAATCGAAATTTAGCTCTAAAAATGGTTAAAAACATTAATATTATACTTACCACTTATATAGGAACAGTTGGTAGTCACTCAAACAATATATTTACGTATTTATAAAGAAGAAAAACTGCTGTTATTTTTAAGCAAAAATGCACGATTTCACAACACTTGTGGAATACGTCAAAAGTGCGCGAAAACATTGGTTCATAGAAATCCCTGTAGAGCTCATTAAATAACCATTTGTAAAAATATCTGTTTTAGTGGGACGGCCGCCTATTGGATTAAACACGCGGGATTTTTAAAGTGTATAGGTTTTTTGTTATAGCTTATTTTATAAAATAATGGCTGACTACTGGCGACGGCCGACTTTAGGCGCATCTACCCTACGTATTATTCTTGTCAGCTGAATATTATAAAAAAAATGTTTTAAAATCTACATTTATTTGGTAGTTGCTGCAGTCAAGACAGGATTAAAATCTCTTAAGAAAGAAATATAGAAGAGAAATTGCCATCGAAAATTCGTTGTCAAGAAGCGGTGCTGATTTAAATATTAGGCCTCATTGACCCCTAATGAGTTTTTTCAAGTTCATAAATGATGATACTACAGGCAGAGAGTAAGTGCTATTTATTATTATTAATGGTAGCTCAGTGGTTAGCATATCATTTATTTTAGAACAACCTCAAATTTCTTATCAGACATAGAGGATAATACAAATACACAAGAAATTTATGTTGTTGAAAACATTGATTCACCATCTGATATTAATAATTATATTATTGGGGATGGGGACAGCAGTGCTTCTCAATCAAATATTAGTATAATAGAAGGTAATAATCACTAAAAATAATACAAAATGGTTTGAACTGAAATGTACTGAAAAATTTTCTAAATAAAAATCATGCGATTTTTATTTTTTACCTTAATTTAAAGATACTTATTTAATCTAAAACTTTAAGCTGGCTAAAATAAACCCTTATTTATTAAAAGTAGTCAGTCGAAGTAAGGATATAAACATTTGGGACATAGTAATTGATAGTTAAATTATTTCAATGAATATTTTTAAAATTGTCACCAGTATTAATTATACGTTATTTTTACTTACCTCATCTATTACAACTATCGTGATTTAATTAACTAACCTCCTACTATCTAATAAAAATTAATTATGTTCATTCCTTTAAAATGAAACGTGCTTAGAATTTAACCGTCATAAAATATTACTTTATTTAATTATAGATAAGGCAACAACTTTAACTCGAACTCGTAATAAAAGGAAGAAACAGATCAGCAATACCGAAGAAGAGGAGGTGGATTCTATCTTAACTACAGTATCGAAAGCAATTAGCTGCATTAGTGAATCTCCCAAGAAAAGAGATAAAGTGGAGAATTTTTCTATCTATTTAGTCTCAGAATTGGAAGCATTTCCACCCATCCCAGGTAGCACACTGACGTGAAGGTCACGTCATTTTCACATGCCAATTGGTCACTAATAACGTCATTCGGAAGGTCATAATGACGTTTAAATGACCCTAAATAGACGGCCATTTGTCACAGGTAAAATGACGTCATAAGATGACGTCAAATTGCATGAAGAATTGACCCAGTATTGACGTCAAATTTGTATAAAAAATTATCTGCTATTGACGTCAATTTCTTTACAAAAAAATTTATGAAATGCAATAAAAGAAAAACTTGAAACATGTATCTTTATTTAGTACATATAGAAAATGCACATGTAAAAATATTACAATATAACACAATATTTTAAGTATACATATTTAAGTATACATATTTACAGTATTTAAAATAGGAACAAAATAAAATGTTAGAAAAAACAATACTTATGTTCACAAAAAACAAAATAGTATAGAAATTCATACAATATTGTATGTATGTAGAAACAGTACTACAAACGAACCTAAAATTGCACAAATTATTGTAATTAAAACTTATGTCCTTTAAATAAAATATTTGGTTTCTACACTGGTTTCTAATATTAAACAAAAACAAAAACTCAACAAATTCATTCAAGTTAAAAATAGCAAACAAAACATAATTATGTATGCAACATATGAACAAACTTTTGAAACTTACTTTTTTGCAATTTTATTTATGAGGTTTTTTTATATACCGCATACTTAAACAAAAATAAATAAAATCGCAAAAGTAGGTAACTAGCTGTAAGTATTAAGAGTAACTGTTTTAAATAAAACTAAAAATTCTTTGGAAGATAGTTTGGTTTTCTTTTCATCAAATGTTTAAATATGTTAAAAGTTAAAATAGGTACTTAGGTATCAAAAAATTCTTACACTAAATTTCTTCGCAAGTATGTATTATCGGGAACGAAACCCAGCTGCCATTTTCTGAAGGTAGCACCAAACATTTTGCAATCACTTCATTAAAAGGGTATATTTCTATTTCTATTTCTTAAATATGTTTATTTAACTAACTACAAATCACACAAGTTTGTAATAAAGTCTTTCTCCTTTCACAACAACATTAGGCTCATTAAGGATTCTTACGATTTGGTTCTCATTGATTGCACTTTCAAATGATGCAGATTTTTTATCCAGCGTAAATAGCTTGTTGTCTTTTGTTGTTTGCTTCAAAAACAACACCTTAAGATCACCATTTTCAATTTTTCCTCCACAGATGGCATAGTATTTATGTTTTATTCCCTTCTCACTTGTCAATTCTACTTCAATGAATGATCCATGCTTCAAAGCTTCCAGATCCACCGCCGACTGATCACAAGTGTGTAATTTTGAATGTTCAGAAGAATGGTCACCATTATCACAAACTTTTTCAAAACAGTCATCTTCACTAACACTTTTTTCTTCATCAGAATAAATGTCATGGTAGTGTAAGCGATCTTTTGTGGTATCTAAACAGTTTGAAAGCGTCTCTTTGACGAGGCTATGATTTATCATTTCTGATTTTGCAGTTCTTGCGACAAGGATACTTTTACAATCATAATAGGGCCGCATGTAATGGCTTTGCCTTATGTTTGGGATAGATAGGAAAATATGGATAGTTTTTCAATTCGTGGAAACCTTCCTTGAATGTCTTTAATTATTTTGTACAGAAAAACTCTAATACATAGTTTTCCATGTGAGAGGTCATCACTAACTATGGTGTATGAAATTGGTGCACCGCCAATCCAAGCACATGCTGTAAACAATGTAACCTGTTCATGTGACCAATGTGCGCTCTGGATTTCATCCTGCGATATAATAGAAAAATTTTCCGCAAAATCAATTTGGAGAACTCCCGATTCAGAGGTTTTATTGTTTTTCCTAGACTCAAATTCATCGGACTGAATGTTCTTCACAAAGCAATAGACTCTAAAGTTTGGTAATTATTTTTTTATTTCAGAAATAACATCTAGAACTGCACCACTACATTCTATTTGTTTTGGTCGTTTCTCAATATCTATCCACTGTTTCCAGACAATTTCTTTCTCGGATTCAAATCCTTTACTACTGCTAACTAAAAACTGTTGGATATCTACATCTTTACATTTAATACAGGAGCCCAACATGCACTTTTCATTTTGAAGACTGTACACTACACGTCTTAGAAGTCCTTTCCATTAGGAGTAAAGTCAGTTTCTACTATTTTATTGCTTTGCAGAGCTTCTAATAAAAAATTGAAGTTAGCGTGGTATTTACACACACAAACGGTGTGTGGTGTATCAGAAACTAACAAAACATGCTTTGGCCGTAGGTCATAAAATGCGGTTTTCTTTACATAATGCATATTAATTTCTTTGAGAAAATGTTGGTATGCTTCTTTAACTGACATGACAAGAAATCTTTTTTGTACATTTTGCCGTTTATTTGTTACCGGGTTTTTCACTGATTTTGTGTCTCTTCTACCAGGGGCTTGATAACTTATATCATCTCTGCAAAAAAACTCAATTACACTTCGTTTTTCTTCATCAGAAAGTTTCAATTTGCCTTTTTTGTGGAATTTCTAGCAATTAAACACTGTGGGAAATCTTGAATAAGTTTTTTAACCACAGCTTCTTTTTTCGAGGGACTGTCAGGCAACATCTTTTTGACCTTATTCACTGCTTTCCCTAAACTCTGAGGCCTTTTGTAGGACCCAAGTTCAGGAGTTGCCACATTCAACTTTTTCTTCTCTCTTTGCTTTCTCTTCCTCAAAGTTTCTTCTTTCCTCTTTTTTTCTTGTAAATCTGGCTTACCTAAAAGATTTTCTCTCTCTTCATCCCTTGTAGATTTCAATCCTTCTCACGATATGCTGCAAATCGTTCTGGATCTGCCTTAAGTTTCTCAAAATATTTTTTGTTTCTTAGTTTTGTTGTCCATTTTCTAAAAAAAAAATAAAAAACAAAAGAATCTATAATATCCTAAATCATTGTTTAGGTTTATCATTCAGAAAACATTAAAAACAAGTACAAAATAACAGTACATAAATGTTCCGTACGGAACTGTCCCGTACGGAACTGTCCCATACGGAACCTCATTTTCTATAAAAATATGTAAGTTACACAGTAAACAAAAGAAGAGAGGTGTAAAAAATTATATTTACCTAACTTATATGTGGATTATTAAGTCCTGTCTTTTTTTCAAATGCCCATAAAATAAACTTTTACACTTTTCTTAGTGCCGTACGGGACACTATGAGAGCTTTTCTTTCACTTATATTTTACTAATGTTAAAAAAATCAAATAGAGAAACCGAACTATCCACTATGTGTTTCTGTGGTTATCCGAGCATTCAGTAAGTGCAGCTATCATTTGACGGGAAATGAAGTGGAATATCGAATATACTAACTCAAGTAAAAACATAGACCTCAAGTACCTACTGAATTCACACCTCTATCTTTCAATAGATACAAATAACAATTTAAGAAAATAATTTACTTTCTTTCTTTGAAATCTGATAATTAATATTATTTAGAAGCATTGTGTGTTGAAATAAATAGTATTGCTTAAATTTAATTTTTTACCACTTAGGCTCATTTATTCTGGAATGGCTGAAAATCGAAAAAAATTTAAACAAAATGAAAAAATTTTCAGACAAAAATTGGAAAACCCCGACTAACAAGTTTAATTTCTACTTAGTATTATAAAATCACAAAAAAATATTTTTTTTTAATATTTATTACTTATTATAGCTCTCAATTCTAAAAATGCAAAATAAAGGTACGCAGCACTATGCTTACCTAAGATCAAATTTTTTACTGCCAAGTCTGAAAATGCTCTTTTCTTTGATCTCTGTCCATAATAATTAAATTTTATTGTAACAACATCTGACATAATATGCTTGAAAATTCTGTTTGTTTTAGAAGTTAGAGTATTGCCATGTTGCTAAATACGAAGCCTGAAAATATAATAAAAATGAAGTTATCGTCATTATAAATTATATCATACTTACTAAGGCAGTAAACTTATCATTATTATCATTAACATAAGCATTCAATTCATCCAATTCCTCAATAGTTTGCACTGGAAATGAAAATGGAATATCTGGTATACCAAATTCAGTGTTATTTATGCTTTTCTGATTTTGTTTAGCAATCCATGTCAGTATTTGATCATTCTGTTCTTTAACATACGATACCAAGGCTATAAGTTTGTCTAAAATTGAAAATCACATAATAATTAATAATCATTATACATTTAAACATTATTCAAACCTGTCACAGTTAATTGGTCAGACGTGCTAGTCGCTGGAGAGTTACAACTCACTGTTGTTTTATTTGCAGAAAAGGAACTGTTTCTAAGATTGCTCATCAATGATGGAGACAAATTAGATGATTGTGATGTACAGGGAGACTGTGATGGTCCATTTAGTATCAGCTGTGACTGTGATAAATTTGTGAATTCTGAGAAAAAAATCACACTGTAGAAATTATTGTCAAGGATTGCTGTATAAAAAGTTACTATAGTGTCGAAAGTACAAAACTTAGGTTAGGATTTGAGTAACAGTTGTCTATATGCATTTTCTGTAGTGTGTACTCTCCACTTTTAAAAATGTCTCAATGGAAACTTTTACCAATAGTACTTGTTTACTTACAGATAAAATGTTTACTATTTTTTCACATTAATAATTTTTAATAGGTAAGTAAGCATCTTATGATTATTTAAGATAGATTTCATATTCAAAAAAGTATTACATAAACTGCTATTTCTTCTTTTTGCGTGGTAAATCCCTTTTTTCATTTTGATATAACAATTTATAACAATGAATTGTTTTTAACATTTTAATTATTAGTACTTAGATTGTATCAAAATATTTGATTCAATATTACATACCCTTTCCATCCAGTGACAAAAGATTGGAAGCTAAATAAGTCCTTTTTATAGGTGGAGGCTTTGGTAACGAGTCTTGTTCACTACATTCATCATCCGATGAATATAGTTTTCTTACAATTTTGTGTTTTCTTTTCTGCCGACCGTTATTATTGATATCTTCCTGTTCACTTTCCAAATTTGAGGTTACTTCTGCTTCCTTTAGTTTCCGCCTCACTTTTAAAATATCATCTGTAATTTTAAATGTAAACAATTTTCCATTGCAGATCTGACTATGACACTTACCAGTCTCGTAAAATATTCTTGCAATGCCATACAATTTCCAACTGTTTTCGTCTGCAACTTCGCCAAATCGCAAAGCTTTATCAAACCGTTGTTGCTCTTTATACGGCGGCCAGAATGCTTCTTTTTTTAGAGGAGTAAAGCAAGAACTATGTATTGCTGCAACACCACTGCCATATTTATAGCTTTCCTTTCAAGTGCAACAAACCCGAAATCGGTAAAGATTGTACTGTTCTGCAATAGTTCTGCAAAATACTGAAAGGAACGCCAAAGAGGAGTTCAGTCAGTGGATCATTTGAAAAAGTCTGAATTTTTGGTTATGTTATATGTTTAGTTTTGAACTTTTGAAAGTTGAGTGGTTACTTTTGCGATATAAAGCATGTCATATATAGAAGAAGAAATAATAGTTATCAAGGTACCTAATATAATATATTCCTTTAAATATATGTTATATAGAAAATATCTTGGTATCTTTTACTAACTGCAATGAATGGTCACAGCAGTATCATATTACAAAGATAACGACTTCTCGGCATAATTGTTTATCGCTAGGATAGTATTACATTTATGCTTATTTAGCTTATTTAGCAACCTTTCACATTACCATTGTTTGGCATTTCCTTTGTTCTGAACATTCTGTTGAGACTATAAACTTATAAATACAAGTGCCAGCATTATATCGAGTCAGTATACATAGTTACTAATACACAGTTATTATACTCAATCCAAATTACATGTAACCATTTTAGGTCTAAACAGGATAGTGTACACTATCCTCAAATAAATATTAAAAAAAAAACAACTAAGTGTTTAATGATATAACATACATATATATAATTATATATGGATTTATAGGTTCATTTTTAATTTAAGGCACTATTAGAAAATTCATCAACTATTAGTAGCTCAGAGTCCTCCAGCTCATCATCAGATAGTTGTCCGATTGTAAAAAAGAGATTGCGAGTTAGGAGAATACTGTCTAGAATTACTGGTTACGCCGAAGATACTGTGGAAAAATATAGTGATGAGGAATTTAAAACACACTTTAGGATGAGCAGACAAACTGCACACAAGATAATAGGTAAGGTTTGTAACTTTTGATATATGCTTTATGAGTAAAAGTAAAATAAAAACAATTTTAGGTACGTTGGAACACTCGAAATACTTACCTACACATTCACATGAGAGAGAAAAAATAGGGGCTAGAAAAGATTTCCTAATTACTCTATGGTATCTCAGTAATGAAGAATCATTTCGACAAGTATCTGATAGGTTTAATGTAACCTATAGTAGTGCTCACAGGTGCCTAAAAAGAGTATTAGACTTTCTAATATCCATTAAATCCCAAATAATAAAATGGCCTACGGGGAACAATGTAAAAAGAATAAATAATGGTTTCAAGGGCAAAAAGGGAATAAATAACATTATTGGTGTGATTGATGGCAGTCACATTGAAATAAACAAGCCTAAAGAAGACCAGGATGCATATATTAATAGAAAATAAACTGTGGTATCCCAGTTTATTACTACAAGGCATCGTTGATCATGAAAAAAAGATTTACTGACCAGGTTCCATGCATGATGCTAGACTTTTACGGAAGTCTGGTATATTCAAGAAAATGAATGATGAGCCTAACTTTATGGGAAATTGTTTTTTGTTGGGGGATTCAGCATATCCAAATTTATCATGGCTTGTTACACCATTTAAAGACAATCCACGTATAACGCAAAATCAAAAAATTTTCAATTATAGAATATCGGCAACCAGAGTAATCGTCGAAAATACATTTGGGTTATTGAAAGGACGCTTTAGACGATAAAGAAATTGGAAAATTTTGATTTAAACCTCTGTTCTAAAGTAATAATGGCTTGCTGTATTCTTCACAATATATGCATAGATGAAGAGGACTTATTGGACACTGACAGGAATGATTTCAATCAACCCGATGTGACAGCAATAAATGAGATCAGTGTTGGTACCAACCGCCGACAACAACTTGTTTTTAATGAAATGTTTATGACTGTTTAGTTTTCTTGCCTATTTCTAAATAAATATAAATTGAATATTAAATAACTTATTTTTATTTCGATGCTTGTTTTATATTTAACAAAAAAAAATTCAAAACCATAAATACATTATATGTACCCAGACAGCACAAGAATAATCGCTGCATATTCTAAGAACATATGTTCAAGATATTCGAATATTCACAGAAAAGTAAAAAAATTTCTATAGAATATTCTCATGAATATTCCATAGATAATTAAGTATATTCATAAAATATTCTAAGATTGCTTTCAGCGACAAAGTTGAATATTCAAAATGACTATATAGAATATTGCATGAACAATTATACTTCCGCACATAATATTCACAGAAATAAATTAATATGCATTGAATATTCACCTAATATTCACTTAGGTTATAGGAATATTCAGAGGACAATATACAGACCTATAAAATTATGAGAATATTGCTAGAGAATATTCTACAAATAACTAAATATATCTGTAGAATATTCTAGAGCCAAAGATTTGGTTCTGTAAAATATTCAAAAGGGCTGTACAGAATATATAAATTAGGGTGTTTCCAAATTTTTTTGCTTACCCTCCAATTGTTCCATGTTCCAAACAAGTGATTTCCAAGTGTGACCAAATTCTGTTATATTAAGGGGTCGTACAAAGGCCATGAAATTTTCCATTAATATAGGAAAAAGACAACTTTTTTAAATCTATGGATTAAACAAGGAAATGTATAATAAAGATAAGAAACATACAAAAGTCCCTAATTTCAGAATCTTCATGCAAGGAACACAAATTAACTTCTCCTATACTTTTCTTTTATAGGGCATATAATGTTTTTTGGGCCTTATAAGAGTGTAAATTGAAAAGTTATTATTGATATGTATTCTTTGCCACATTCTGAATGAGGGATTTTTGTATGTTTTTTACCTTCATTATATATTTTGTGTTGAAAATGCAGATTTACAAGTTATCTTTTTTCTCCATGTTAGATTAATGAGAAATTTTATGTTTTTTGTACGACCTGTTAATATTAACCGATTTGGCGATAATTTGGAGTTCAATTTTGGGAAGTGGAACAAGTTTTGGGTATATGCACTTTGAAAAAAAAAAAAAGTTTATATATATATAGGCGCCGTAAGGTGTTAAGAGGGACTGTAATTGTTTAAACCTTCCTCATTCACATCTTATCGATAACTTGCTCCTTACTGGGAGTCCAAACCAAATTGTTCATTTTGAATATACAGGAGTATAACAGTAAGCAGTTATCAAGAACCTGAAGGTGACGGGTCTGACCACAGCTCTTTTCAGGCCTCAACAAGTATAAGAATCTAGAAAATCAATACTTACATCATACAGCACCTGCGAAAACGTAAAACCATCATATTATCTCTATGAAATTTTAAAGGACATAGGCAGCTTTAATACAATGTTTTCCTATGATTATAGTAATGTGTAAACATTTTTTTTAGAAAACAAATATTTGTCATTTCCGTAACGTAAAAAATAGAAAATTATATGATGCAGCAATCTATCTATTGTCACCTCAATGCTAAAAGCATACTTATTTTTTGTATTTAGATTTTTTTTGCAGACTTTTTGGTGCCATAGTAACTAAGCTGGATTTATATAATCAATGAATCGACTTTCTGAAAAATGTAAATTTTCGATTTGTTTTGCAGGAGGCAATAATACACTATTTTAGTAGAATTGTTTACATAATGTAAGTAAAATAAACAAAATAAATTCAAACAAAATTGATTCTATATTTACTAACTGTGTATCCTACATTTTTAAATAGTGATTGTAAATAAACTATTAAAAAAATCTCATACCTTGCAAATGTATGGTATAAACTTAAATATATTTATTTAAATAAAATAAAACATGTTACTTATAATATTAATGTTTACATAAGCTTTAGACATTTGCTTTGATAATATTCTGAAAAACTTGGACTAAAGATTAAAAAATATGCCACAAATTTTAATCACACTAGTTTAGTCGATGTCCTCATCCCAACAGTACCACGTTCAAATATCTAGGGACACCCTGAAATTAAATAGAATTTATAATTTCTGAAAATAAGAGAAGTCAATTATTGTAAATATTACTGGAGATAAAAAAATTTAGTACTTTTAAAATACTCAAAACAGAAACAACAATGTTAAAACATTAAAAAGAATTAATTTAGAAACTTTCAGAAAAAAGATTTTAGAAATAGCATACAAAATTTCACTTAGACATTACCAAATACGACACATAAAACGTATAAATTTTCGGGTATTGATCCATACTGCATGTTGCTCCTTACTTTGAATATTGATAAGACATTTCGACAAAATTGCAATTGACATTTTCAGGCGACTCTTCAATCTGGTAGTTGGAGAGATCATCTATGAAGCTGCCAGGAGTAACATGCAATGAGGATTAATAACCGAGAATCCAATACTACATTACAATTCCAAGAAACTCCCCTTAAAGAACATGTAGGTACATCACTGGTTATTATCAGTCCTGATAACCCTACCCACTACCCCGCAAATAATACCGTCTCCACGCACATGCAATGTAGAATATGAAACAAACAATAAATCTATTAAAATGGAAATGGTTATCATCAGTACAATCGTACTAAAAGTAGAACTTGAGATTCGGGATGCACAAAGCAATCCGAATATATGTTATAAGAAGTAGTGGAGTAGGTCCAGTTCTTTATCACACCGTTACACACTCTGTTTTATGGTATATATTCAATATATGTCTTATGGTTTTGTACGAATCTCAAATGTCAATCTTATATCGTCAAGTTGTATATAGTGAAGTTTCTACATGGAAACTTATTTTATGAACAATATAAAAGGAAATTAATTTTTATATGAAACAAGGCCTTACTGCATATTATGCTCGTTAAATAAAAATTCCCCTGTACAATAAACAATTCTGAATAAGATTGGCCCTTAAACATTACGTTACCTTGAGAGAAAAATTAATAAATATTTATTTAAGCGTGTTGATTTTTTGTTATGTTGAAACAACATGAGCGAGTGCATAAAAGACGGTTAAGACTGTGTACTGTACCACCGATCTTGACTAACTTTTTTAATGGTTACGGAGACTAGGTAGGTATGTCAAAAGAAATTGAAGCAAACTATTAAAAAAAAATGTTATTTTATTTACGCAATGTAACCGTAAAACAACTTAGGTTAGCTAATAAGATTGGTGGTAAAAGGAAGACAACTAATTCTTTTACAGGATGCCACATGCAAGATTTGAGGTTATAGGTTTTACTTTCTTCTACGAAAATGATATGCATGCACTTACCACAGTTTAAAACACTTTCCTACAGAACAACTGTTTCCAATTGCGAAATAAAACTATTAGATATTAGATTCACTCAAAACTTTCTGGATCTGGAGCATTCACAAAAAGCGAGGAAAAATAATGTCGGTTGACGAATGACGTGGAGTGGCGCGCGTCTGCCGTTTTGTTATTATTTTAAGGCGGTAATTTTAAATAATGCGAGATTTAAATAATCTGCTTCAGGGATTTATGTCTTACATTTTTTAATATGGGGTATAATTTTGTAATACTAAATTTGTCAGGCATTATTAAACCCTTCTTTAAATGTTTTCAGTTGTATTATTTAATATATGTTTTGCACTGATGTATTAATTATGTATTATGCCCAAATAAACACATTAAGTAACACAAAAGTTTAGCTAATTTCCATGATTTTAATTAGTGATTATCTTTAATAAATTGTGTTTAACAATTGTAAAAAAAAATACAAGCATATCCATTTAAATTATTCTATGAATAATAATTGTAATTATTCGATGAATATTTAAAACATATATTCAGTTAATATTCTTCCAGAGTATATCCATTTCAATGATTCTAGAAATATTCTTATATAATACATCAAAGATATTCATTTAAGAATATTAATAGAATATCATTTGTGATTATTCAGTGAATATTTTAAAAAGAATATTCCGTTAATATTCGTTCAGATATATATATATTCTTTTAATAATATACGAATATATAGATATATATATTCTAGTTTGAAGATTTACAGAATATTCGTGGAATGTTGTGTGCTGTCTGGGTATAAATATTTTAAATAAAATATATTCTAAAAGGTATTATTATAATATGCATTTCAATATAATTAAACGTTGACTACTTTTTGTTTTTTAGATATTGTTCTAGTATTTTAATTTTGTTCTCTTCAATTTTAATTTTTTCCTTTTCTACCTCGAGTTTTTCTGCATGTCTTGTTTGCCGATTTTGATATTCCTTCTTTTTCATTTCTATATAATCCTTCTGTAACTATATTTGTGAAAAACGTTGCTTTTTGGTTTCTCTTACATCGTATTGTTCTATGTTTGAAGTAGAAGAGCTAGACTCTCCAACAGCCTCAATCGTATTTAACGAATGATCACATTGGTTAGTGGGCTTATTTCCAACGATTTCGTCCATTTTATCAAAGAAATGAAACCTCGAGGGTCCTTGTCCCGTTCGATTCTTAGTATCTTTGGCTTTTTTTGTAACTTCTAAGTAAGCTCTTCCATTTATTCTGCACTGCTGTAGGGATAATATTATCATAATCCATGCTACACAAATCATTTGCAACATTCTCATAAACATGTTTTCTTTTTTTTTGGATGATTGAAATCCTGAAAGTGGCGCTCTGAAAAAAAAAATATATCGTCGGTGAAATGTGTTAACCTGCTAACTCCGTCTAGCCTAACTTTATAGGAGAGCATTAAAACTGCGTAAAAAATTATAATTATATATTTTAAATCAAAACTTGGCTTCAAATAATAGACAGGTATTTATTATGAAATTTTATAAACGACAATACCCAGAGGCTGTCTTCATTTAAGGTTTAATAGAAAAATAAAGGAGTTGGCAGGTTTACATTTCTAAAAAATATATATTATGCACCAATTTTAAGGAGTTAGCAGTTTTACAGTTGCTAATTTCTTAAAATTGCGATATGTCGCAAGAAAGTCTTTTAGTACGTTTTCATAGTTTATTTACAAAAATAGGTAGTTATTATACAAAAAAATGGTAGGTTATCATAGAAGGCGTGATAATCCGCCGACAAAGAGCGCTTAATATGTTGCAGATCTTGATATTTCGAAGATTTTATCAAAATCTTGTTTTCATGTAACTGGTGTAAATCAGTCCATTGTTTGTGTTTTATTATTTTTTTTCTTTGAGGTAGGAGTGACCATGCATCACTGAATTTTTCTTTGTAGAAAATATCACCACTAGTTGTATATTTAAGAGCTCTAATATCTGTTACCTTACTATCGCCCTTAACCCTCCCAGGACGTATACTATTGTATAACATGTATATATAACATTGTATAACTGAATTTTCTGAAAAATGTGTGGTCTAAGTAGGTTACATCAAATGGAGTTGGATTTCTTCTAGCAGTTCTGCAATATTTAATATATTCTGCGAGCACATTAACCACCTTTTTTACGTAAACATCTTTCTATGGCAGAATGCATGCTATCTGCCTCCATTTGGGTATGCCCAACTTCCAAATATTTTTGAACTATTGTGATACCCTCCGTAACTGCCAAATTTAACAGTGCGTTTGCCATGACTGCGTTACGGTTTTGGCATGAACAACCGTCTGTGTATATAATTATTGTTATGTCACTTCTATAGTGCTGGATACTAGGCAAAACTTTTTCTTTCAATAAATATGTCCAGATTGAAGCAAATTCTTCTGCACTCACACCTCCCTCAGTTTCATTCCATAGGAAACAGAAACTATCGTGATTAATTAAGTTATAAAAACACATATTATGGACTTAAAGTTTCGTTTGAAAATATAAACTACTAACTTGCGACTTAGGTGCCATTAAGACAGCTTGCATATCCGCAGTAAAAACGAAGCTTTGCTCTTTCTTGGCTTTATATTTCTCTAACCTTGCTTCCCGTTTCCTACTAACATGTAACTGATAGTCTGCTTCTGTTACAGCTCCAGCTCTATATCCAGCACATTTCTCGCATTCGTCCATTTTGGGCATGAATAAGGCCATATTTTGCAGTTGGAAAGCTAGGTTAAATCTAGTTCGTGATGGCGGCTGAACGTTTTGAGTTTTACACCAATCTGAAGCGTAAAAGTTATAAAGTGATTGTTTAGACGACCACTTCGGCAAAATATATTTTTTGCTAGAGAACGCGCGACAATAATGGGACTCCATAACTAGCAGAGAGTCTAAAAATGTATTTAAAGCATGAATTTGTTTGTGGAATGGTTTTTTATTCTCTTTGTTGGATATTCTCAGATTACTTGGCGTTATCTCGTTATTTTTAAAATTATTTTTCCAGTTGAGGACTGTCCATCTTCCGATACATAACGTGTTCAAATACATTGTTCTACAAACCCTTACATTGGTATCATCAATTCGTAAGTAATAAGTTACTGATTGCCCTCTTCTCGAAATATTCTCTATTTTTCTGCCCCTATGACGTTTTGTTGAAAAGACTGCCACTGTATTATTGACATACACTTTCTTTTCCCCCCAAGAAAGCTTCCAAAAACTGTCAAACAATTTCCTTCTTGAAATTTCAGATACTGTTGCATATTTTAGTAAACCGTTATCATTTGCTTTACACCTGCAGCTTTCCTTCATTTTTCGAGATTCTTTAAGCTTTTCATAAGCCCACTTGCCTTCACTTTTCACGCGACCAAGATATGACTGGCCTGTTTCTCGTCGTATTTTGTTCTTCTGTGCAAACCAGTCGTCTTTGTTTACTTGCAACCGTTTTCTACGTTGATTACTTTTTTTTGGTAAATCGTCTAAATTCGATTCAGAACTAGAATGTTCTGAATACGGTACCAGTTGTATCCCGGTGTTACTCTCATCCGAAATTTTAGTTGGACTTGAATCTGGAGATGCCCTATTTTCTACGATTTCCTGAAGAGTAATTATCTGATTTGCATCTTCTTTTGGTAAAAGCTGAAGAAGTTCTTGATACTCTGTTTCTTGTGGACAATCTAATGTTATATTATCAGCTACTCGTTGAGTTTGGAAGTCATTCGAACAAGCAAGTGATTCCATTTCTATGGAACAATTTTCCAAATCTGTAGGTTCTGAAACTTGTAAAAACTCGAATTCAACGTTATCAACAATAGTTAATTGTTCTGAAGTATGATCATTATTATTGTTTTGTTGGGTATCAAAAACATCAAACATCATTTCATCACTGCAAAGAGCATTTTCTTCTCTTTGCTCCTCAGAACTGGATGGACGTACATCTGCACAATTATTTTCAAGAGATATGTTTTCAGAGATATATGTTTGTTGTTTTGCCAGAGAAACCATCCGCTGACCACGTGATAACATCTGAAATAAAAAAATTAATGTTTAACTGAAAAAATTAATTAGGTTATTTATGTAAAAGCTTTAAATAATACCTACCATTTTAAAATAATATTCTGTTACAAGATTAAACTAAATATTCATACAACTTCATTGTAATAAAAATAGAGAAGTATTATTTAATTCAAAGTATTTAATGATATTTTTAAAAAATGATGAAAATTGTCCGATACGACCTTACTTCTTAAAGTACATTGCATGCGGCTAACTCCTTATAATAATAAAAAATCGTTGTAAGCTAACATGTAAAAACTGCTAACTCCGTTTGAACACAGAATGGAATCTTTGTACAGAATATTCTTAGTTTTTAACAGAAAATAAAAGTTATTTTTCGACAGTTTTATTATATAATTATAGTAGAGACATACCTTAATGATAATAACTACTTGTGTTATTCACACAGTAAACAAAACAACGAAAACTTTAAAATAATGTACCAGCGAACCAAACCACGTGAATAATTTTTTCCGACAGAAAAACCACTTTTTAAAAACAATTTATTTTCACAAGTGTAAAACAGTTACAAATTTAAGTAGCAAACTTTATTAAAACTATGTTTACAATTCAACTGAATATAAAAAAACTGCAGTAGCGGCGTTCCGCGAAGCTAAATAAACTTTTCTTATCTACTGCTCTGACGTTGAGATGCTGATCTCAGCTGGAAGTCAAGGGGTGCTGGAATCTATAACTCCTCCCTCCTTAGCAGAAGTTTTATGGGGTTGAAAGAAAACTTCCCGTCGTTCGGTTGGGGTCTTCTTTTCTTGCGTCAATCTTCTTCTGCATTTGTAAATAGTGACTATTATTAGTATTGTACCAATAATGAATAATGGTGTGGTCCAGAAGTGGGTAGAACTTTCTCGATTTCTCATGATAGACAAGGGAAGGAGCTTCTTTTGGTTTTGATGTATTTTTTGAAGTCCGTCCAAGGGAATTTTGTCAATATTGAGATGGTATTCTTCCGGGTCTTGAATAATTGCCGTTTCTATATTCGGTAGAGTTAGGGGTTGTTCTTGTATTTCCGTTTTTGTGTTTAGATAAACGAGGTTTAGAGTTTCGAATTGGCATCCTCTGGGAAGTTGGAATAGGTACACTCCTTGTAGAGTTTGCATTTCTGTGGTAGTACATTTTGTTACGACCTTCGTCTGGTTTGGAAATATAGCAATATAGTGAGCTTCTGTTAATTGCTCAATCAAGGGTGTGGTCATCGTGATTTTAGTATGTTGACAATTAGCTGCTTTATTATTTAATTGTAATATTTGAAATATACAGTCTTTCCTATCGTCATCTTGGATTATTAAATTGCTCCTACACAAGTACGTGGTTTCCAATTGCATACAACGCGTACTGTCATACTGATAGAGTTCAGCGTTCATTGTTAGGAAGGGTGAGGGTGGTATGATGGTTGTGAGATTTTTCGTGGGTATAGAGTACAAGTGATAGTGAGTAAAGATTTTGGAATGTATGAGAGGAAAATGCAAAATAAAGACTATCCTATGTTCAGAGTAGTAGGCATCTACTGTAATTACTTTGTAGTACTTTATTAGTTCCTCCTTCTGAACATAAAGTAATTGTTCTGGCAGATGATGGTTTAACATTATATTAACGATTGAATCTAAGTTTTCAAAGCTTATTACACTGTTATGTAAAATGCCTATTTTTGCAAATGTTATTGAATTTTCTATATCTGTGAGTAATTGCAAGGTGGTTTGTAATGCTAGGTTCAATTGGTCAAGTACGTTTCTGGCTCTCAAGTAATGATTAAAATCGATCGTGAATTTCTTTAGATCTGAGCTTACTTTATTTATTTCCTCTGTGATTTCATTCTGATTATGACTTAGTAATGAAACTGTTAAATTAAAGTTTTCTATTAAATCGCGTGTAATGGAAATATGTGAGTTAAGATTTTGGACAATATTTTCTTGATTGTCTTGTAAACTTTCGATTGCCCTATTATACCTTTCGGCGTCTTCTTGGTCTAAGTTACCTGATATAGCTTTTTACTATGCTTCCTAATCCATTTATTAGTCCGCGTTTAGTTCGATGAGTTGGATAAATAGTGGCTAGTTTTCGTTTCGCGCTCTTAAGTTGGTACTTCAGACTTAAATCGAAATTCTGCAGATTTGAAAAGTACGGGTGACAGTTATTTATTGCTTTTGTTATTGATTCGTATTATAGGGTAATTATTTCAATTTCCCGCGATATAGGTTTTAAGTCATAGTAATGTACAAAGTCGTGTAGGCTTGTTTGAATTCGAGCATGTCCGAGTTTTAGTGGGATAATTCCAGGGTTAGTTTCTAGATTACTTATCCGTATTTCCTGGGGTTGCACTTGTACTAGGATGTGCGTCAACCTGTAAGGATACATTTTTGTCAGTTTGTTTGGCTGGAATATTTTTTTATAAATCTTTTATGTCTAGTAGTTCCGGGTATATCGATAGTTATTTTATTGTCTTTTGTAACTACATTGGGTGTGTATTTTGGATACATTTTATTTCGTATTTTGCTAAACCTTTTGACGTAAACCTTTTGCTTGGGTTTATATGTAATTGTCTCTTGTCTTTTTTTGTTTAAATTATTTATGGCTGTGGTTTTTTTGTGTAGAGAACAGTTATGTATTTTCGCATAGAGTTCTTTTGTCTTTTCGCGATGTTGAGATATATAATTATTTAGTAAGGTATTATCAAGTTCTATATCAAAAGGATCTCTAGTTGTTAGGTGACCATTTATAACGTCGATTGGTTTCTGTTTCGTTATTGAATGTATAGAATTATTGTAGCCCAAAATTGCATACAACATTAATTCTTTAACGTCTGAACTAGTTTTGTCATGTTTGAGTACCCGTAGGTGTTCAATTAGTGTGGAATGAAACCTTTCGATTAGTCCGTTCGATTGCGAGTTACCGGGTGTTGTGTAATGAATCGCAGTTTTATGGGTTTCCATAAATTCCTGAATCATTTTATTTTTGAATTCACCTCCGCTATCCGCAACAAATAAGTGAGGTAGGCCGTGATGATTAATGTAAATTAGAAGGGCTTTAATGATATTAATGCTGCAAGCTCCGTCTACTGGGTATGCCAGAGCGTATTTTGAAAAGGAGTCGATTAAAGTTACAAATTTTTGTTTTTCGGTTTGGAATACGTCTACGTGTACAATTTCGAATGGTTTTGTGGGAGTAGGTGTAATCATGAATTTAGGTTTATTCGGATTTCGGTCATATTTGTTAATCTGGCAAATGTCGCATTGGTTTATATAGTCTTGTACGTCCTCTTTAAGTTTAGGCCAATAATAGGCTAGTTTAATTCGGGTTTCGGTTTCGAGAGTGCCACGGTGATTTGTTTTACTTTCGTGGTGCTTTTGAATAATTTCTTTACGTTCATCTTTACAAGTTATGTCTCGTAGTAAGGTATTACATTTAACTAAGTCGAAAGAGGAATTTAAAAATGATTGCCTTAATATTTCGCAAACTTCTTGATATTTGTCGTTGTTGTCGAAATAAATAGCATGTTTAGTTTTAGGGGGTATATAGTCTTTAAAGAAATTAACAACGTTGGATGCAAACTTGTCAAGTCCGATGGAAACAGTTAATCTTTTTTTGTTCAGAAAAAGTTTCTTTATTTTTGGTATGGCGGTACCGTAAAGAATTGTTTTGAATATTATTTGGTTGGCATAACAATTTACGGGTTTCTCCGATATTGGAATAGTTAATACGGGTTCTTCTTGATTTGAGTGATTGGTTTCGTCATCGACGGTTTGATTGGTAATTTTTTCTTGTTCGTCTTCTAAATCTGCCGCTGTGCTGCTTTTGTTGTTATAGAGGGATGCATCGTCGACTTGATCTTCGTCTCCATGTGATGACATTTCGGCGTTGAAATTTTGAATAAATTTTTGTAGGGGTGTTATTTCTTTTGTGTTGATTTCTATGCGCGACAATGCGTCAGCGTTAGTATTTTTCTTTCCTTTTTTTATAACAAATATCGTAGTCGAATTCCTCGAGCTTGAGGCGCCATCTTACCAGTTTACTGTTCGGCTCTTTTAGAGAGAACAGCCACTGGAGTGGTTTATGATCCGTTAAAATTTTAAATTTTCGGCCAAACAGATAGGGCCTGAAATATTTGGTCGCCCACACGATCGCGAGCGTTTCCTTTTCGATGGTCGAATAGTTTATTTCCGAATCGTTAAGGGTTCGTGACGCGAAAGCTATAGGTTTGTCGCTACCGATAGGGCCTTGCGATAAGATAGCCCCGACTGCGTAGTTGCTCGCATCGGTCGTAAGGTTAAACGGTTTAGAAAAATCAGGGTACTGTAGCAGAGGTTCGTTTATCAATAAGTTTTTACAAGTCTCAAAACACGCAATAAATTCCGGGGTGTGCTCTATTTTCGAATCTTTCTTCAAACAAAGTGTAAGCGGTTTGGTAATTTTGGCGAAATCCTTAATGAACTTCCTGTAATAGCCTAATAGTCCGAGGAAGCCCTTTATTTGTTTCGTTGTTCTGGGTATCGGGTATTTCACAATTGCTTTTATTTTTTTCAGGATTGGGTTTTATACCCTCTGGTGTCACGATGTGGCCTAATAATGCAACTTGTTTCTGTAAAAATTCAGATTTATCCAACTGTATTTTAAGGTTGGATTCTCTTAATCGTTGAAAAACTTTAGATAAATTTAGAATATGTTCTTGTAGCGATGTCGAGTATACGATGATATCATCCATGTATACAAGGCAATTGTGATTTTGGAGTCCCTTTAAAACGTTATCCATCACTCTCTGAAAAGTGGCTGGCGCGTTTTTCAAGCCGAATGGCATTCTGGTATATTCGAAGTGGCCATTTTCCACATTAAATGCTGTTTTCTGGATGTCTTCCGGTGCCATTTCTATCTGATGGAATCCGCTAGCGAGATCCAGCGTGGTGAAATATTGGCATTTCCCAAGTTTGTCAAGGATGTCCGTGATATTCGGTATCGGGTACCGATCATCGATGGTTTTTTCATTGATCTTCCTGTAGTCGACCACGATGCGCCATTTAACTTTTCCTGAGGCGTCTGGCTTTTTCGGCACTACCCATATGGGTGATGACCATGGTGAATTGCTGGGCCTTAAAATGCCTTGGTCTAACATGGAAGAAATTTGGTTCTTGACCTCCGTTTTGTGGGCATGCGGATACCTATATGATCTTGTATAAACAGGAATTTCATCCTTAGTTTTTATTTGATGTTTAACCTGGTTTGTAAAAGTTAGGGGTAAGTTCTCTTGATGAAATATGTCTGTATATTTTTGACATAGTTTCAATATTTGTGTCATTTCTTCTTCATTCATATGATCTGTGCGGATGAGTTGGTGAATTTGTACGTCTTGTGTGTCCAGGGGTAAAATTTCGGCTGAGTAGAGGTGAAATTCTTCTAAGTCTATGCAAGAGGTTCTTATGGGTTCTTTTAATGAAATCTGTCATTAATTAATTCTGCATATGCAAAATAATTGTTAGCATCCGTCAAGGTTTCATTGATTTTTGCACCTTGTACGTCTTGCGAGGGTATAATTATAGTACCGTTTTTATCGACTGGAAGTCTAACTTTTGTTATAGTGTTTGGCTTTAAGGTTGTTGAATAAATTTGGGACGTTCTAGTTTCGTAATATTTAATAGGTAGGGTTGAATGATTTGTAATTAATTTTGATTGTGGAAAACTAATCTGAGCATTTAATAATTTTAAGTTATCTAAACCTATTAAACCGTCAAATACATCATGAAATTTGAACAAATAAAACTTTAAGTCTGAGTCGGAATTAAATTCTGAAAAGGTCGGAATATTAACGCAATATTCCTGCGAATGATTTTGAAATATGGAAGTAACTACAAAAGGTTCATGTATTAATTTGTCCCTATAGTGTTTAAATCCTATTTGGGGGTTTAAAAATGATTTGGTAGCACCGGTATCTAATAAAAGTTTTAGAGGTGGATTTTTTATTTCGATATACGGAAGCTCTCTTTTATTAGTATACATGTGTAGTTCGACTATGTTTCGTTGTTCGGGTACGTGTCGTAAGGAAAATTTTCGTCTTGTTCTTCAGGTGCGTTTTCGGCAATTTCTGTCGGCGTTTCCTGGGGATAGTGGTAGCCATACGCTTCTTCGAGTTCCTCTAGGTATTCATCTTCTGCAGTTGGGTCTCCTTGTTCTATATTGAAAAGTTGTTCGGTGCCAAATTTCCGTCCTTGTGGTTGTTGGTTTTGTGCAGGATATTGTCGAGAGAATGTTCTAGGTAGGGATGTTGTTGTGCTCATCGGTGTGGGCCGTGGTAGTTGTTGAGAAGCGTGGGGGTTTGGTTTCCATACATTCACTGGTTTTCCGAATACTTGTTGATTTGTTGGAAAACGTTGCTGTTGAAGATTCATGTTGGGTCTAATATGAATGGGCCCATGAGGAAATCTTGATTGATTTTGATTTTGGAAGTGATTGGCACGGGGTTGTGCAAAGTATGGTTGGTAAAATCTTGGTGCAGGACCTGTTTGATGAAATCTTGGTGCGAAATTCTGCTGCAACTGTGGTCTTGGAGTTTCTGGAGTAAGTCTTCTTTGTGGTGTGTCTTGAGTGCCGACGTGATTTCTTTGTAAATACCTAATATTTAGTTCTTCTTGAATGTACTGTATTGCCACAGCTAGAGTTTGGGGTCTCATAGCGCGTACTGTGGATCCGATGGGTTCGCGAAGCCCGGCTAGAAATGTTTTTAAAGCTTGTTGGTTGAAGAAACTCCTTTTACTTTCCTTTATTGCGTTAACACTATTGTGAAGTTCGACATAGTTATTAATGATATTTAATAATCCCATTACCTTTTCATAAAATTGCCTAGGAGTCTCATTTGGAGACTGTCTTAAATTCACAAGGTCTCTAGTTAATGAATTTTCATCACGTTGGTCTCCGAAATTTTGAATAAGCGTATCTTTTATTTGCTCCCAATCATTGCAACCATAAATTGAAACGACTTCTTTTGCACGACCTTTCAATTTACTAATAATACCTTGTAAAATTAAAACATTCTGTATACAGCCGATGTGGTCAGGTCTAGTGTCAAAATAGTGGTTTAATAATGTCACCGAAACTTTAATAAAATCATACAACTCACTAGGGTTGCCATCGAAGTGTGGCAAAATACATATCGTTTTTACGTCAAATATCGGTGGTGGTAATGCCGGTACCGATGGTGGAGCCATTTCAGGTAAATTAGGCAAAATACTTTTGATTAGAAGTTTAGTAATGTGGACAATATGTTAAATTTACAAGTATTTACGTTTATAAATTTTATACAAGAGGAATAATAAATGTAAAGTCAAATAATAATAAACACACAGTATATGAAATTATTTAATTTATGTGCATAAAATTGTCAACTCTTAGAGGCTTAGAAACGTATTTGTTTGAAGACGAGATAAATTCAACGCTGGAACGTTATATGTAATGTAATCTTTTGCAATTTATTCTTAGCAAAGATAATTCTAGGAAATTATACTTAGATAAATTATTGTGACTTCGTCGAATATTAGAATTTCTGTATAAATGATGTTAAAATTTTATTCTATGATAAAAATTGATTTTTAGAGAACGGTTTTATTGTCAAAGATAAGTTAAATAAATTTAAAAAAATGCTTTCAATTGTTTCTTTGATTTCAATGCTCTTAAAACTACCTTTAACTAGGTTTATCCTATTTTGCACTAAGTGTCACGATTGATTTTAGGCAGGGAAAGGAATAAACAATGATTGCTACTTACAGTATCAGCGATGCTCGATGCATTCTTCAACCGTTGCACTTGTTAACACTTGGAAAATCTTGAATCCTGGGCCTGGCTCGATGCTGGTCCGGGGCTGTTCTTTACGTTAATCGTTGAAAAACGAAGAAAAGTATCACAAAAGGACTTTTCCGTAAATCCGTACGACTGCGCCAATAATTTTTTTCCGACCGAAAAACCACTTTTTTAAAAACAATTTATTTTCACAAGTGTAAAACAGTTACAAATTTAAGTAGCAAAATTTATTAAAACTATGTTTACAATTCAACTGAATATAAAAAAACTGCAGTAGCGGCGTTCCGCGAAGCTAAATAAACTTTTCTTATCTACTGCTCTGACGTTGAGATGCTGATCTCAGCTGGAAGTCAAGGGGTGCTGGAATCTATAACTCGTGCAACCACAATAGTCAAAACAACAGAAGTATAGGAGATAGCTGGCATTCGGCGGTAATTTTAAATGTGGAGATAGCAGGCTTTATTGGGACAAAATTTCGCGTTATTTTAAATTTAATAGGAAATAGCTGCTTTTCCTACTAATAGGATATATTTTTCTCTTTCTAACCATATCATTAGCTAAAAATGACCTAAAAGTGGAGTTAGCAGGTTAACATATTTCACTGACGATATAGATTATCAATAACCCTCAAATTTATATTCATGAACAGTACCTAACAAAAATAAACTGATCAACTTTCGTTTAACTGAAACAAATAAACAAAACAATAAGGGTATAATTTGTATACCTACCCATAGAGTTAATTAAATCTATAGTTTGGTCATAAGTCCATGTAGTAATCAATCTTGTATTATTATTTTCGTTGTCATCATCTTTTGCTTCGAGAAGTGATTCAGTCTGAATTTCATTAGTCGTTCTGCTTGCAGACTTTGCAGTACATTTTGCATGGAAAAGCAAAGAATTTGCAAATTGTTCGTCTAAAAATAGAATAATTAGTAATTAACCTCATACAGTCACAAAACTTAGTACATACCTGTTTGAAATCTCTGAAAATCCTCTAAACCGACCATTACTTTATAAATATGATTATTTTCTGGATCTTCTATACTGATTTCATATATTTCATTGCCATCATCCATTTCCACATCCATATTTATTTTAAGTTTTAACAAAATAGCACGGATAGCTTGTATGTATTGCAATCAAACAAATAACAAAAACAAACATCGTATATGGTTCTACGTATGCGTAAAACTTGTTCCGTCCCATTGAACCTATCCGTGTCCGCAATCTGTAGCGAAAATGTTGACATTCTTGACACATGAACATAACCTCATCTCTTATTTATGTATATATTTTGTGATATGACATAATATTGTGTACTACATGTTGCAGCAATATATCACTTGTTTGTGTTGTACGATTAAAAATAAAAAAGGATTAATATGGCAGCAACGATTGCTACGAAGCAAAATTACGAAATTGTATTGCCTCTATCTTTTATTAGAGGAATCTGAAGAAACAGCTAATGTAAGACAAAGAATATTTAGGACGTGACCAATTATTGTGGAACAATGCCGTATTTTATAGGGAGCTAGTAATAATTTAATAAGGGAGTTAGAATAAAATGATACAGACAAATTCTTTAATTATTTAAGAATGCCACCAAAAACCTTTCATATACTACTAAATCTTATTAAAGATAAAATCGTAAAACAACATGTTGTTAGAACACCCATATCACCCAGAACGAGACTTGAAATAACACTTCGTTACCTTGTATCTGGTGATAGTATGACATCTTTGTCATATACCTTTCGCGTAGGATTGAATACTGTATCTCAAATTATTTCCACAACTTGCACCGAAATTTGGAATTGTTTAAAAGATTTTGTATTAGTAGTCACGACAGAGGAAAAGTGGAGAGAGATTGCTCAAGGTTTTGAAACAAAATGGAACTTCCCTCATTGTGTAGGAGCTATTGATGGGAAACACATCATTATAGAGGTAAGTAGGTGCACCAACCATTAGTTTATAATGTAATACATAATATATTTTTAATTATAGGCTCCTCCAAAAAACGGTTCAAAATATTATAACTATAAGAACAGCCATAGCATAGCATTACTTGCAGTAGCTGATTCTGATCTATGTTTTTGTCTTGTTGATATCAGAGCACCCGGACGTCAAAGTGATAGTGGAATTTTTTCGCAACATTAATATTGGTAAAGGGTTAGAAAAGAAAGACCTTACTTTACCAGATTCATCGCCTCTAGTTTATTCTCAATTTATTTTTCCATATGTATTTGTTGGGGACGAGGCCTTTGCGCTTAGTAATTATATGATGAGGCCATATCCTCGTAGCAGTGATTTAACTCTAAGAAAGAAAATATTTAATTACAGGCTAAGTTGAGCCAGGAGAGTAATCGAAAGTGCATTCGGCATTCTTAGCGGAAGATGGAGAATTTTTAGAAGGCCTATAAATGCATCAGTATCTACAACTATAAAAATTACACAAGCTACTATTTGTTTACACAACTTTATAATGAGACACGAATTGAATATGGCAATATCAGAAAGAAGATATTCTCTGGCAGATTGTTTAGAAGATTCTGGTGCATTGATAGATATTGGAAGAACAGGTAGCACTACTTTTTCACGAAATGCATCTAATATTAGAGACGACTTTGCAGAGCATTTCGAAGGTATTGGGGCAGTCCATTGGCAATGGGAAAAAGTTCTACAAAATGAGTTTTGAAACATATTTATTCATGTCGTAATATTAAATACTATAAAATATAATATATATGTATATAACTATAATAAAATATTAATCAATCGTTGTTTAATTTTTCGTCTTCATCGTTTAACATTTGTAAAATTTGGATTGCAGTCTTGCTCTATTACGATAGGGTAGTCTTCGTAGCCCTTCTCCAACTAACAACATAAAACCATCTACAGAGTCAGGTTGATAGTTTCTTTCATGAAGAGTCTCTAACAGTGCATTTTGTAGCTCCGCCTTATCAATTTTTTTTATTTTTTTGATGTTGAAGGTGTCACTGACTGAGACGCACTGGTACTGGGAGTTGGGGGTAGTGATAATGGCGATGACAGTTCTATATTTGATTCAGTTCTAAAAACTGAAAAAGTTATTTAAATAAATATGCTACTTAAGAACTTACGGTGAGGGTTCCACTACATCATCCAAAAACTTCATTAAATCAAAACATTTGAATCCGCTTTTAGAAGGGCGAGCTTCTGCTCCTGAACCACTCGGGATATATTTCTTTTCTTTACGTTTGGCACGAACGTATTCATCCCTTAACTGTCGCCATCTTTTTTTTTAAACTTCTGATGAATGTTGACCTATAAGATTATAAAAGTATCTAATTATGTATATTATTAATTTTCCCTTTTCCAAAATAGTTTACCGTCTAAAATGTTGTAAATTTCCTGCCACAAATCTTTTAACTTTATTTGATACCGATCACACCTCAGCAATCAAAATTTCTTCCATCGTTTGCAGATGGTCTTCCTGGGACTGATTTGATGTTCCACCACCATTTTCAATAGGATTTTCGACATCTAAAAATTTCATTCAATAAATAATTATGCTGCAATTAACAAAGGCAAAGATCATAAAGTTAATGAAAAATCACTTTCCTATAGTTAATACATTATTATCATCAGATACAAGTTGAACTTCCACATCCGGTATCATTCGGTCACGGAAACAAACATGTTCCATATAATTTTCACATGTTGTCTTTATTAACCAACCGCAGTAACCACATTTATAGTTGATTTCCGACATCTGAAAAAACTGTTTTTGCATATAAAAGATACAATTTAATACCACGGACTTTCTAACCTTCAAACGAAAACACCACAGATATCCTTATTTTTACAATATTTTGCATCTGTATACGGAGGAAACTTAAACAAATCAACTTTCTCCGTAGAGATCTTGAAATTGTCCGTAGTTTAGAGAAGATTTTTTTATTGGATAATCATGGTCACGTGCTACACACGGATCCGTAATTACGGATTCATGAGGAGGCAGCCTCAGGGCATAATGTACTTTATAAAAGGTACGTGGACAATAAGCACTTGGCTGTTCAGAACAGTTCTGATGAGCGAAAGGAAAGCGTCTATAGTTCATGAAATTCGACGATAACATATGTCATCCTTCGTGTTATCAACCTTGAACTTTTGTTCAATGACTATCTATTTTATCAGTTATCCACAAAAAAGTGCAAATGATCTACATAGATAAGTACTACCCTAAACAACAGGTGGTTGTTATCCAAAATGCTCAATGCGAAACGTGAAACACAAAACCACAGCACAAAACACTTCAACTAAAAGCCAGGGTTACCAACTATTTAATTCGGAAAACCACCAGAGTTAACAACAGAAACCGCCAAAAACCGCCGTTTAAATTTTTTTAAAATTTCTTACTTTACGAAATCTAATAAAGTAGGTAGGTGTAGAGAGAAAAATTCTTTACATCATATATTTTATTGCAACAAATTATAGGTTTATTCATTCATCAGACCTAAACAAAACTGACATTATAAACATTTTATATTTATGTATATATATATATATATATATATATATATATATATATATATATATATATATATATATATATATATATATATATATATATATATATATATATATATATATATATATATATATATACTACCGTGCTAAACTTAAAAATCTCCACTTTTGGACAAAATTGAGTTATAACGACTGATCGGTAGAAGAAACAATTCTGGCCTCTTTTCTTAAGTGGTAAATCGTAATGTAAATAAAAACAGAGGAATAAAAACAGTCGTATCTCCATGAAATGTACAAATGGATTTAACTTTAAAGGAGATTTTCTGTTTGAACCCTTTTGGAGATACCACTTTTAGGCATAACATGGCAGTATAAATATATAAACGTAACAAAAAAAAAATCTATTATCTAATAAGTCTTAAATAAAAACAAGATAAACATATTGTTTTATTAAATAAAACAATTTAAAGAAAAACAGCATTGACTGCATCGAATGTATTATCCTCCTCCTTTTCTCTTTCTATGTTATTATTACACGAATGTTGATCATACATTTTTACATTAAATTTTTGATGCATTCTTCGTATTGGTATAAAGTTTTTGCAACACAAACCTTTTACTAAGAAATGAACTTTGATTCTAATTAGTGCATCCAATAAGGGCATGTTAATCTTGTTTCTTGTTTTAGTTTTAATTATATTCATTAGAGAGAACACCCTCTCCACAATAGCATTGTTTAATGGTAAACTTAACGTCAAAAGAGCAAATTCCGCTATATCCTTAAAAATTTTTTCACCTCCGGCATTTTTATAATTAATAACTAAATTAGACCAAAAATACTCTGATGATGTATTTTCATCTATATGCCATTTCACAGAACTTATTATTTAACAAATGTAATGGTAGTTGTTCAAATTTGTGTCTGCCCATTGGTTTTAAACAAAATTCTGGACTAAAATATTTTATAGCATTAAACTTACCAATGTTAACAGAAATTCTTTGAGCAATTTCCCTGCATAAAGTTAAAACAAAATCCCTGCACCTTCGTTTTATTTTATATAGCTCTTCTGCCGGTATATGGAATTTATGTATAACTTGTCTATAGTCATATCCAAAATCAATAAGTTCAATTGACATATAGGATAATTCATTGTCAAGTATGTCAGAAATTTTTTTTAAAATTTGCATCTGTCATATTATTTATATCAGAGAGGAAAATTGGTTTTATAACCAACTGTAAATTTCTTAATAATAGTTGATATAATTCACAGTATATTTTGAAAATATCTGCATATTCATGTTGAAAAAGGCCACTTACTGTAGAAATTAAACACGTTTGTTGAATTTTCTCCACAGACTAACTAACTTTATTTTATTCATCCAATAAGTATTTTGTTACAATGTTGCTCAGCGCCATATACATTAGTCATATAATAATAATAACAATAATAATAATAAAGGACTTTACTGATAAATATATAGAACTTACAAGTGCACAAGGAAAGAAAAAATAACAAAAATGATTTATCAAATGGCGAAGTTCAGCGTATCCACAACTAGTGTAGAGGCTGTTCTTCCACTTAACCAAAAAAGATAGATAGACTAGATAATTAAATATGAGTATTGACTTAATAAAATAACAATAGTATATATAATAAATAATAATGTACACAACAATATACTAGCAATTCTGTTATTGAGATTCTCAAATAAACTTCCGCAATTTAAATTTAAAGATTTTTACGTTTTTAATTGTTCTTAAATCTGCAGGTATTACATTATAAATTTTATGAATATTAAAAGAGAATGACCTTTCAAAAAAATGTCGTTTTATGGGCAGGGGGTATAATTAACGATTTTCTTCTAATATTAACGTTGTGAATGTCCGTTCTGAAACGTATTTTATTATATAAGTAAGGTGGACATTTGTTTTGCAAAATTTTGTGATAGAAGACAGAAGCACCAAGAAGACGTCTATTGGCCATGTTTAACCACCCAATGTCTTTTATTCTATGAGAGATATGTTCCCTTCTGCGAATACCACAAATTAACCTTACGCATGCGTTCTGAACTCTCTGTATTCGTTTAGCTGATAAAGCATCCAAACATGGTCCATATAGAGAAGCACAATAATTAAATTGTGATAAGACAATAGCGTTACATAACAATTTCAGGGTTGCTTTATTCAGTAAATTTTTGCTGTTATATATTTTTCTTAGGTTGCTGAATGCTCTTTTTATACAAGTATTTATGTATTTTTTAAATCGCAAATCATTATCAATATAGACACCAAGATTTTTAGCTTCATGGACTGTATCTAAATGTACGTCTTTAATAATTATATCTAAATCAGCTTGATAAGAATTCCTATGATGAGGTTTACCTGGTAACATTGTGGCAGATTTTGATGGATTGATTTGTAAAGAGTGATTTTCAGAATTTTTAATTAACTTGGCAATGTCTGAGTTTATATTTACATTAGCGTTTACAAAATCGGAGGGTTTGAATGACATATATAGCTGAGTATCATCAGCATAACAATGGACTTTACAGTGATCCAAACAAGTATGCAAATTAAGTGTATATACAGAAAAAAGCAACGGACCCAAAACCGACCCTTGCGGAACTCCAGAATTTAAAATTCTTTCTGATGATTTACTATTATTCAATTTCACAATTTGTTTCCTGTCGGTAACATAATTTTTAAAGAATTCAATTGTATCACTACTAAAACCTATATAATGTAAAATTTCTAACAATATTTTATGATTAATACAGTCAAACGCTTTAGAGTAATCCAGCAGTATCAAAGCAGTAAGTTCATCTTCATCTGTAGCTTTAATTATATCATCACAAATAAGTGTTAGGACAGAAGTACAGCTGTACTGTGACCTAAAACCAGACTGATACTCAGGTAATAAATTATTTTCGGTTAGATAATTATTTATTTGCAGATAAATGGCTTTCTCAAGAATTTTAGATAGACACGATAAAATGTGTATGGGTCGTAGATCCTTAAATTCTTTTGGCCTATTCATTTTTGGAAGAGGAATTACATATGATAATTTCCATCTTTCTGGAAACACATTATTTAATAAACACGTATTAATTATGTGAGTGACATATGGCAGTATCAGAGGACAGCAATATTTAATCATATTAATGCTAATTTCATCTATTCCCGATGCTTTACTGGATATAGAATTTATAATGTCCGATGTTTCGGTTATAGTTATCAATATAAAAGAAAACTTCGAGTCTATATCTACTTTTAAGATGTTAGCATAAAAATCGACTGTCTCCTGCACATTACTATTAACTGAGAGTGGCACGGCATTAACAAAAAAGTTGTTAATATTTTCGACGTCAGAAATTTCAGTGGGGATATCCTTAGAGGCCTTTTTTGAGTGAATATTTAATGTATCTAAATCCTTCCACAGATATTTTGATTTATTTACTGTAATTCTGTGATTCAAGTAACCCTTTTTTTCATTCCTTATCGCTGTAGTTAAATAGTTCTTTAATTATTTATAATAATTAAGATGAGTAGAATTGCTAGGTATTTTATACCTTGTAAGTGCCTGATTCTTTAACTTCTGCAATAATTTAATATTATCCGTCATCCACGGAGCATCATGTTTAGTTATTCTAATTGTTCTTATTGGTGCGTGTTTATCAAATAAACTTTTAATTAAATAACCGAAGTGATTAACTTTATTATTAATATCAGCTATATATAAAATTTCATGAAAGGGGGTCAGTTGCAAGTCAAGATTGAACTCACTCTTGTCAAAATTTTTGAAGTCCCTAAATGTTTTCGTTTTATGAATATTTTCAGGTTTATATAGTGATAGCAAACATTCTATTAATTCGTGATCCGAGATAATATTGGTGCCATAGACAACCCGACAGCTTGCAACGTCCTCCGTACTTGAACATAATATCTAACAGTGACATTTTACTAGCGGTGATGCGTGTAGGCTCATTGATCAATTGAGAAAGACCATACGTATCTAAAATTGATAGAAATTTATTACTATGTGAATTATCAGTGTTAAGAAGGTTTAAATTTAAGTCACCTGCACATATCAGATCATCACAAGTTGGTAAATTATTAGAAATGGTATCCTCAAAAATACTCCAACAGCATATATTTTGTTATTCAAATTTATTTTTAACCATGGAAGTTTTCAGATACATACCAACACCATCTCCCCCTTAGCGATCTGTCTGCCCTCACAAAATTATATCCAGCTATTTTCACAACATTACTATCCATATGTTCACCTAACCATGTTTCACTGACTAAGAAAATGTCATAATTGTTCTCCATTATATAATCTTTAATTTCATTGAATCCTGCTACCAGCGACCGAGCATTAACATGTTCGATTTTAAAAACGCTCATTATATAAATATGTTACCATTGATTAAAATAGAACTAGATACACAATCCTGAAATTATTGCAGAGGGGCGGTTCCTAGCGATAAATGTCCGAAGCAAGGTAAAACCACGTAAAACAATATAGATGTGGCACTCGGCTAAAGAGCTGCCTTTCGCCAACTCTACCGATAGCGGGCGAGCGCCGATCTCGGGTAAAACCCGCCTACCGTAGTACGACGGTAGTAAGCAGCAAAAATAGATTTGATACTTACTTGCTCCATGTATTTCATATCGGCATTGAGCATTGGACAATTTTTTACATGATACAATGAATTATAATGAATTATAAGATATGATCTTTAGCATTGATAAATTAATCAATGTCTTTAGATAGCGTATTTTCATTAATTCCACGCATCCGGTGACCCAGCATGTTAGATTTTGAATAATTTTCGTTTATTTAACAGATGGGACCAATTATGTATCTATTTTATTTTTACTTTCTCGTTTATAATATAGAGGCATTGATAAAATTTCTATTTTATCAATGATAGAGGAAATATCGCATTATGATGGAAAGAAACACGTTTTTAGACCAGAAAATAGCAAATGTATCCTAGTCTGATCTAACGTAATCTAACCTAACCTTGGCGCAAACATCAAAAATTGACATAATCTAGGCAATGTACCTACATCAAATAATAACAAATAAGTGTACCTACCTAATGTACTTTAAGTTTTTATTTATTACCATTGACATTGATTAAATCAATGCCATTGATTAAAATATTTTAATCAATGTTATTACTAAAACCAACTTTCCTATATTAAGTAATTAGTACAGTCAAATGGTGAATGACTGTGCATTTTGGGTAGAACGCGTTTTTTTTTTCATTTCGTAGCGGGGGTCGGCCATGAGCGTAAAACTCAGTTTCCGGGACTTTAAGGGTGATAGAACGGCCGACAAAAATTTTGTAGAGAGCTTTTTTGTAGTTTATAGAATTATCCATAACTTTTGTTAATAATTGTTTGCGGTAATATTAATAATAAAAAAGGTATAAACAAAAAAAGATGAAAAATGAGAGGATAAAAACTTTGAAAAAATTTATAAATTTATGTTTTATGAAGAAATAAAACAATACCAACAGTAGTTCTTAAGCGTCATTTGTTAAACGAATTAGTTGCAAAATATCAGTTTTTGTCTAATATTTCTTAAAGCAATTTATCAAAAATGCATACCTACTTATGAAGTTTTTTTGCACGATCAGAAAAGTAAGCTCCAGATTTTTTTGTTTAACGCACGAAAATGGAACGCGGCGACACGGAGGTATGGCACGTGAAGCGTGGGCGGCCGCGGACGCGCTACACTAAATTTGTTGTAACTTTTGAACTAATTAATGAAATTGAGCTTAAAGCTTAAATGAAATAAGAAACATGTGGCTATTAAATTATTATAATTTCAAAAATAAAAATGTATGTAGGAATAGTACATATATGAACATAAAACATAAGAGATTACATAAACATAAAAGGAACATAAAAGAGATTTCCGATGAAATCGGTAAAAGCTCTACCATTTCTACAATATTTAAGATAAAAACCTGTAACTTTCACCCATTACTCTTGAAGTAATGTTTAAAAAATATATCAAAAATTTATTTTTGAAGATGTGCACTTCCAAAATTTCAAAATTTTGAGTGATAAAATGTTCAGCCCCCATTGACTCCACTAAACTTTAATGTTGCAAAATTGCTACTTTACGAGCACCTTTAGTAAGTTTGCTTGTCCCCTTATTTTCAACATGTTTTGTTGTAAAGGAGTTTGATGCATATTTACATTTTTTGTGAACTACCGTTCTAATCAATAGATCTAAAATAAACATTTTGTGGCTTATGCACTGATCATCCTTTAAAAAGTTCGGTAATTCTTCAGCAAGTTTTGCAATAATCTCTTTCTTTAGCAATGCAGACAACCCCTTCTCGGCCCACAAGTTTTTAAATTTTTTTTTGCAATTACTTCCATAGATATAAATGTAAACTTTTTCATCAAAGAAGTGGGCGTCTTGAGGTCATATCGATTTTCAATTGAATAATTTTTATAAAATATTAAAGATTCATTCTCGTTTTCCAAGTTTTGAAGCCCGCTTAAAGTTTTTTTGCACATTTCACAACGAAACTTGTTCAAACATCGTCTGATTAAGTATCCCGCGAAGTACACAGCAGAACATTCTTCCAAAGTTACAGAACTTAATTGTTCTCCTTGAATAATGGACGGTGATTTCTTCTCTGCTATTTCTCCAGATTCCTCCACCTCTTCGACATCTTCCTGTTCATCATCATCTTCATCCTCTTCTTCTTGCTCATTTTCTGTTTCTTCTTCTTCTTCGTCAATTAAAGGAGCGTCCCCGGGGTCGTCAGAATTCTCTTGTTCCAAAATATTTGTATCCTCATCCGGTTCGCAATTAGAGTTTTGTGTAGGCTACATAAGATTGAGCACTGTTTTGGACTTAAATATAGATTGGAACGTTCTTACTGTCGGGTAAAGGTTGTAGCCGCCTCTTTGTCTAAATATTGAAAAGAGATTTTCAAGCGGGTCTTGGTTAAGCCTTCCTGTCAGTAGATAGTATAATATATCCTCTTTACATTTCTTTGTCTCAGGTGTTGGATTTCGGACGAGTTTCTCTTTTTTCTTCGCTACCTTCTTCGTTTCCTTTTTGGCATCTTTCGGTAACATTCGAATGGCCTCATTCCATTGAAGCATGGAGGTCTTTTCTTTTTCTTCCCTGTTACATTCTTCCTTATGTGTTTCATAATTCTATATCGCTTTTTCAATGCATCCACGACTTCTTTATTTTTATGGCATAATGGCTTGTTCGCTGGCTTCTTGGAGTACAGATGCCTGCTGTTAAGTGCATCAAATAACTTATCTATTGCTGCCACGAAGTCGGCCGTTGAGGCAGCAATATTTGAATGCAGTTGTTTTGTCTTTATCACGGTACGAATAGCTACTGCCATGGTATTACTAAAAATTTGTGTCGCTAAATGCACACTCATTTTTTCCCAGGAATTTGGATTAAGATGTTTGCTCGTCAATTTAATCAAAGTCCTAGCAGTCATACTTTGTTGGTCTAAATTACATACTTCCCAAATAATCTTCCACGATATTCTTTTGCCGCGGTACAAAAAATCAAATTTTATTAAATTGTTTCTTATACTTTTTATTAAGTGAGGGGCGTCTATAATGGCGTAATATTTGCGTTTCTTATAAAAAAAGTATGGCTTTTGATGGGACGTTTCAAATAATTTATATAACTTTTGGTTTGTGGTAGACTGGTCACAGACAATGGCGACTGGTTTCAGCCCACTTTCGACCAAATGTTCCAAATTTGTCTGTACAATTTCTTTCAGTTTACTAGCTTTGACTCCCTTTTCAGAAAAATAATAAGCTATTGAAATTTTCCAATCTCAATATAAACCTCTCGCCAGTAAAACCATCGCCTGTTTGGAGGCAACTGCTTTTCTTCCATGCTTCCCCAAATCTTCAAACCCTTCAATTAAATCACCTTTACGCGAAAACTCAAGGCGTCGCTTAATTGCCATTTCGTCAAACAACAACACGCACTTTTTTTCTCGTAAAGTCATTGTTTCTGATTTTAATTTCAATCTTCCGAAAAATTTTTTGTTAATTCCTGGTTTTGTATGGTATTTAGACAACCATATTTGAATAGACGATACCGATGGTAAGATGACTTTGTTCTTTCTCAAGAATTTATACATGCTAGGTGATTTATAATACATACCTAGAGCTATTTTTTTTCGTCAATATCCCAGCGTGAACGACTCCTATAATGAAGCTGCATTTTTGTAAGTACCCTAGGAAATAAGGAAGCGACCTTAAATTCCTTGCTACTGTAAGTCGTTGGATCATTAGCTTACTTTTATTTAATTCATTTCGAATTCTGTTTAATTCATTTTTAGACTTTTCCATTTGTAATTTTAGGCGTTTTTTCCGAGGACTCTCATCACCTGGTGCTAAGAAGTCTAATTTCCTTTTCGCCGATTTTCTAGGTGGCAACTCTAGTGGGAGATTTAACAAATCTTGTGCTATATCTGTATGTGGATACGCTGAAGGTGAAATACTATGGGCCATTTCCGTTTTATCTGGTGTTATAATATGAACAATTTGCAGTTCTGTTAAATTTTTTGCCGGCGATGAAGTAGAAGGAATATACATTTTCTCTGAGGATTCTTTACTATACAGAGCGTCAGGAAATAACGCAGATATTTCAGATTATGGTGCTGATGAAGTAGACGGCAAGTCAGGGAGAGATCTTTTTCGGCTATAAGTTCGTAGGGGCTGTGGTCTTTTAACGCTATCATCCTCGGTTTCAAAAATGTTTTTATAATTAATAGGTACTGCAGACTTCGGTAGCCGTTTACCAATTTTGTCCTCTGCTGTAAAGTGATCCTGACAAATGAATTTAGCTGCAAGTTCTTCCTTAAGAAGAAATAGTAATTTTGAATTTCCTAAAAATACAGGTGCATGAGCGGTGATATATATTTTTTTAACTGTGGGTTTATACCGGAATGTAAAATCCATAAATGGCACCTACGATCGTCCTTAATGGGGAATTGGAATTTCCTTAAATTCGGATTTTTTCTTGACGAATTTGGACATTTGTAATAAGAGCACGTGCCTCCTGACATTCTGAAAAAATTATTTGTGAAAATTGGTGCTAATTAGACATTGACTATTGTATTTTACAATAAAAACACAAATTAACTCAGATAATTTTTAGAAGCGGTCGAGTCTAGAACCTCGTTCACATCAGTTTATTTGTTTCTTTGTTTATAATAAAGTATTTGGACAAACCACTTAGTTATCTTTTAATGACAACTAAAGGATGGCAGTTTAACAGTCATGTTTTTTTTTGTTCATGGGTTTCTATATATTTTTTTAAAAGACTGCTTATAATTCGAAAAGTACATGAATGGTGGAATTAAAACAATTATGTTTTTGGCATCTTTTAATTTCCATTTTTAACAAATCACACCAACCACTGAAAACTTCGTTTAGACTTCAGTTGCCACTTAAAAGATTGTTTGAACCTTAATGAAGCGATTAATAAAAAGAATTTTTTCCTATCTTGAATGGTTTGACAGATATGAACTTTTGAATGAACCTTTGCATTTTAAAGTTTTCAGAAAAAAAATTTACATATTATGTCAAAAACTATGGCAGATAAGAAGTACCGATAACCTTTGTAACTTTTTTACTCAGAATCAAGTGCATAATTAGAGAAAAAATTAAAATTGGGGTATTTTCATTTAAAAATAAATATGGCGTCAACTATTTTATTTCGATTCATCATAATCGATTAGGGCCGGGTACCAACTTTCAGATCTCTAGTTCATTTTCAACTACAAAATTTCGCAATATGGCCGCTTTAAAAAAATCACCCTGTATTTATCGAGACAACTATTATAACGAAGACGTTAAATCTTCCAATTTAAATTTGAAAAATGTAGATATAGCCATTGCTAAATAGCAAATCATAATAAAAACTTTTTAACAAAAAAACTGAACCGACGAAAAGAGACACTGAAAAGCGAAAAATAAAATAAACCTTTTTAGTCTTAATACCTAAGCTCCTAAACTAATGTAAGTGACTAATTTTGAGTCGGCGCCAACAAACAATCAACGAAGATAATTAAATTACTTATACGACCACTTGCAACGACGTGTGCACTCACGTGTGTGTTTGTTTAACGCCGACTCAAAATTAGTCACTTACATTAGTTTAGGACCATAACACTGTACTTTATATATACATTTCTGTTTAGTCGAAAAACTAACCTTTTTGTAAAAAAATTGCAGGGAGTGTAGCACAGAACAATGGGTAACTTCTTACTTCCTTCAATGTTTTAGGGCACGTTAAGGAAAAACAAAAGCGTAATTCTAATTATTCTCTAAACTCTAAAGAAGTCAATTCAGTTCTGTCGTTTATGTCGTTCTGTTATCCTATCCTGATTGCATGATCGTGATCGAATTGTATACAAAACATAGCGAGAACTATTATAAAATCAAACGAACTTACCTGTAAGTGAAGTTCGATTATAATTGTATGAAGCGCCATGTCCGAGATGAGAGAAAGAGGTAGTCTCCTTGTCCGCTAGATGTCACCACGTGTTTTAAATTCTAACCCTGCCCATGCTCCCCACTCATGCCACCAGAAACTCTCATTCAATTTAAAGCTTGAATTGTAGCAAAAATAACCGGGAAAGTGGGACGGGTGGGACTCATCTCGGACATGGCGCTTCATACAATTATAATCGAACTTCACTTACAGGTAAGTTCGTTTGTTTTTATAATTGTATTTCACGCCATGTCCTCAATGAGAGAAAGAGGTAGATGTTTAAAGCAATTTTTCGACAATTCAAATAACAAGATTATATTAAAAGTCAAGGTGTTCTAACACTCTCTGTGCGAGATAAATATGCTTCTAGGGTTTTTGCTGCACACAACCTTGGTTTTTCTGTGAAGTATGGGAGAAATAGTGTGGGTTGAAATTTATTCATTCCGGATGTATTAATTCGACCAGGTATTTTAATTTATATTCCTTCTACTGTTTTTACTATATTACTAACTTCAATAAGGGATAGTGTTTGAATTCGATGAGCAGTAAATAATGCTAATAAGGTTACTAGTTTAAAAGTAAGATCTTTGATGCTTAGTTCCTCGTTGGGAAAAAATGTATCTAGGTAAGTTAACACTACAGCAGGATCCCAAGTATATAAATATGTTGGATTACTTGGTCTCATTTTCTGTACACCCTTAAAAAATCTTTTAATTCTTTCATCAGATCCTATTTTCTGCCCTAAAATCAATGCAACCGATGATCTGATGTTATTTAATGTGCCATAAGATGCTCCTCTATGAAAAATATTTGTAAGGAACTGAAGAACCTGTGGCACTGACTTGAGAAACATGTTTTGTTCATCCTTCCCACAAAATTCCCACCATAACTTTAACCCTGAATCATATTGTTTTAAGGTATTAGCTGATAATGAATTTGTTAGTATTTCTATTGCCGCATCTGGAATTTTGTTTTTCTTGTAGGCTTCCCTGATAATTTTGCGGCAACCAGGGTAAGTTTTGATGACAGGGGGTGTTGGTTCCTATCAGGAGAAAATAACAAATTACTATGTGGGTAGAAATAAATTGGTTCAGCGCTAAGTGGATACCATGGTTGTGCCGGCCATAAGGGCAAAACCACAATACCTTCTGCTTCATCATTAATTATCTTTCTCAATACCCTTGAAAGTAGAGAAAAAAGGAGGAAACGCATAGAAATTAAGGGTTTTCCATTACAATGTAAACGCATCAACAGCTAACGCCTCTGGGTCTGGTCCCCAAGATACAAACGCTTTACACTTGGCGTTCGTTCTACTTGCAAATAAATCTACTTGTGGGTGACCAAACTTAGTAACAACCTGTTTATAAGCAAAGTCTGCTAACTCCCATTCTGTTTCTGTGCAATTTCTCCTAGATTCTATATCTGCCTCAAAGTTTTCGGAAGATTTAATATAAGATGCAAAAATAAAAATTTTCCTATTCGCACACCACTGCCATATCTTACGAGCTAGATAATTTAATTTTGGAAATTGTATACCGCCCATTCGATTTATATATGATATGGCCGTCATGTTGTCAATTCTTAAGAGAATGTTACATTCTCTGAGACCTTTTGCAAAACACTTTAGGCCAAAAAAATGCTGCTTACAGCTCTAGTATGTTAATATGATATTTCTGTTCTTGTTCACTCCAGAAACCATGTGTCTTGCTGTCTTTTGTTACCGCACCCCAGCCCGAGAGTGACGAATCCGAGAATATTTCTAAAGCGTAATTAATTTTGTTTTATAGGATTTGACGAAATCATAATATTGGTCTCCCACCACTGGAAATCTGCGAGTATTTCTGCAGTTATATATAATGATCGATCGTAATCCCCTTTAGTGTTCCTTAATGCTAAGAATTTTTGCCTTTCGAACCGTTTTGTATATAACCACGAATACCTTAAAGCAGGACAGATCGACACCAAAACTCCTATAAACTGGGCAAACTCCCTAATTTTACTTACTGATTTTCCTTTAAATTTTTTAACCATTTGCAATACTTTTACTTTTCTGTCTTTTGGCAAGTGTATTTTCATCTCAACAGAATTATACTAAAACCCTAAAACCCTACAAGAGATATCTGGAATCATTCTAGATTTATCTTTTCCTATGATAAAACCGAGTTTCTCCAAGAATTGGCATGTTGCTATAACATTCTTAGTGCAATTCTGAAATGTGTCCCCAAATAACAAAAAAATCATCAATATAAACGACAGATAAAAACCCTTTACCACGTAGGTAGGCTACTACCGGTCGACTAATTTTGGTAAATACTAAAGGGGCTGTACACAACCCGAAAGGTAGAGTACGGTATTCATAAAGCTGATTGTTAAATTGGAAAAGCAAATATTTTGTGTAACACCTCTTAACAGGAACTAAAGTGTAGGCGTTCTTTAAATCAACTGTCGCCATAAAACACCCATGTGATATCAAACTAAGCACTGTTTTTCTATCTTCCATTTTGAAATGGTGTGGTTTTATAAATTTATTTAAATTTTTTAAATTTAGGATCAACCGATGTGAACCGTCAGGCTTAGGCACTAAAAATATTGAAGAAATGAATTGGTCTTTAACGGGAGTACATTTGGAAATAGCACCGAACAAATAATCTGTCATCCCTTTTTTATCGCGGAATCTCCAGCTGGCATTTTTGCCTCAGGATTTAGTTTTGGAGCTTGAACAGCACAATTAGAAGGTGCAGGGTTCCTCTTTACTAATTGATTCCGAATATCGGTTTCTAACCCTTTTTTCAGCAAGGTGTTCCACCTAGCAGAAATTTCAATATTAATAGGACCATTGTCTTTTGCAACTTCCTCGGTGCCACCCAGTATCTGCAGTAAACCTTGATTTAACTGGGGTGTAACAAGAGGAGATGTATTTCGAGAGTCTTATTCAAGTACTTACTTATGTCAGCCTACTAAATTATCAAAAAAACAATTCAACAAAAAACCCTATTAAATGTTATAAATGCCTACGCTCATGGTAGGTGCTGACAATTTGTTTCTGCCGTACCTAGTTTTCTTTATGTTTTAAAATATGAAGTGTAAATACTTGTTTCTTTCTCAATAAATAATCAATCTATTCATAGAAGTATATTTCAAGTAGTGTTTTGTTAACAAACGTGAGTGTTTAACTTTTGTTATTAGAATTTGTTCAGAGAATCGATTTTTATTTTAGTGTTAGGTTGAAAACTATCCATATATGTTTTCAACTAAGATGAAAGAGGTCCAAATCAAAACATAACGTGCGAGTTATATAAACAAAATTGATAGATATAACATCACATTGTGGGCTCTTTATGCTAGCCATTTATAAGAAATAATTACTCATGGTTTTGATGCACCTTACATATATCACAATTTTGTTAGCCATTAATTTTCCATCTTTTTGTCAATTGTCACCACTGGACAACCTTCGCCCCATAAGAGGGCGGAATTTTATCACCCTTTGACAACTTCACCCTTTTTATAGGGTATTTGTCACCTTTGGACAACAGTAGGAATGTATGCCACCTTTGGACATAATTTTATTTAAAATTTAACGCTAAACGGTGCAATGTAGGTATTGAGGTAACTTGAAAGAAAATAATAATTTAAAATATATCAACTTACGGGGTGATCGTTCAGCGACTTCCTCCAAATTTACAGTTTCCATATGAGTATCAGATTCATCGCTACTGGTACTAATTTTACTGATAATACGACGTCGGGGATTTTGGCGTGTATTTTTTTTTAATTTCTTCTCTAAACATTTAAGTTTTCGTCTCAAACGTTGATTTTCCAGTTCTTTGTCACTATCGGACGATGAACTATGCCTTCTGTTGCGTTTTCCCATTATTAAAAATAAATGAAACACAAAACAACACCGTGATGACACGCACGTGAACATTGGAATGAGAGTTTCTGGTGGCATGAGTGGGGAGCATGGGTTGGGTTAGAATTTTAAAATTATTGCTTTAAAACACGTGGTGACATCTAGCGGACAAGGAGACTACCTCTTTCTCTCATTGAGGACATGGCGTGAAATACAATTTATTGTCTCTGGCGTTCTCGCACAATGAGTGTTATTGTTGCTTGCTCGCTCGTTTGGCCCCCTCCGCGCCGCACTGGTCCACCCACCAATCCTTTCATTCCATTCATAAATTAATTTAACCGATTTGCAAACCACACCTCAAACTTCGACTCGACAAAGCGCACGACATCAATGAATTTAAAACCGGAACTAACAGTACAAATTCTTTAGTTAACTATCTATTTCTATTTTAATCAAAGATGTTACAATTAATGTATGCAAGAAGTCATTTTAAATATACCTAGGTATATCAGATATTATTTCGAATAATTATCTCAAAGAAAAAAGTACCTATTGCAAATGTACTTATATATTTCTTCAAATAAATATAATATTTTTTTTTTATTTGTAATTTAAAAGATATTTTGTGAAGATTTTAAAGATATAACAGAATTGAAAGTATAATTTATAACAATATTTTTTCGTTTTACTATACTAATGCACTGATTGTAGTCCTAATAAAAAAAAATACAAGACAAAGAATTTAACAAAAACTATTACCTATAATGCAAAAAGCACAAAAAATGAGTAAATGATTACTTTATCAAAATATAAAGAACTAAAAACGTGTAACAGACTCTGTTTTGTGAGACAATAGGTGTATTCTTTTCATAACTCTAAATGAGTTGACTCAAAAAGAGATGAGTCTATTACCAATTGAGTTGAGTGTGCTGAAAAGAACAAGGCGCTGCTTTATTATGAAGCTTATTATACTTTAGCATAACCTCTCAGTTTGAACAATTATATAGGTCATTATATTATACCGAATTTTACTTTATGCTGTACTATTATACTAATCGAATAATGTCGGAATATACAGAGAACCTTATGTTAGTAAGTATTGTTGATTAATATTTGAAAAGTGCGTAAAAGTAAAAAATGTTTAGCAAAATGTCTTAGAAAGCAGTGATGAATTTTCTAATATATGGGAAACCTCTGAAAGCAAGGATTCAAGTTCTTCTCTTTCCGTAAATTTGGATTCGTCAGATGACAACCTATACAAAGAACGAAGAAAAATCGCAAAACAAAAGAATTATGTTGAAAATGTTGTTTTAAAATATGATGACTTTCAGTTTCGAAAACATTTTCGAATAAATAAAAGAACATGCGAGTAGGGTAAGTTATTAAAGTGTAATATGTACATATAAAATGTATTATTGGATACATTTCTTCAGAAAAGTTGGAGGCAGCAAATGTTTTACCGACTCATATAGATGGAAGAAAAAAAATTACCTCATATAAATGCTTTCTCATTACACTATGGTACTTATATAATAACGATTCATATAGGCAAATATCAGAAAAGTTTGACATAAGCGAAAGTGCAGCTCATACTCTGATAAAAAGAGTGGTAAAATTTGTTATATCTGTAAGTTCTAATTATATCAGTTGGCCTTCACAACAGTGACTTGAGGAAATTATGAGTAAATTTCAGGAGAAGGGAATGGATGGAGCAATAGGAGCAATAGATGCAACTCACATATGCATTAAGCGACCACAAAAAGATGCATATACATACTGCAACAGGAAAGGTCAACATTCAGTTCTCCTTCAGGCAGTTTGTGATGACAAGAAACGGTTTATGGACGTTTTTTGTGGAGAAGCAGGGTCTATACATGATGCCCGTCTTCTAAAGCGGTCATCTTTATATAGACAATTTCAAAATCTAAATGTGCGGACCGAATATTTTTTTACTAGGTGATTCTGCATACCCCGATCTTCCATGGCTATTAACACCATTTAAAGATACTGGCAATTTGACACGACAACAGAAAATTTTTAATTATAGGCACTCTTCAGCAAGGGTAATTGTGGAAAATAGTTTTGACCTGTTACATGGAAGATTTCGTAGGTTGAAGTTTTTTGAAAACAATAACATTACTTTCATAGTCGAATGTATCATAGCAACTTGCGTGTTGCATAATATATGTATTAATATTGATGATCAGCAAATTGAGACTGATGAACCATTTGAACCTGGAGGTAATGTATTTTGCCCCGAAGAATTTTCTGAGGAAGCAATTGCTCTAGGAAACAATAAAAGAGAAGAACTGTTTAGGAAAATGTTTCCTGCATAAATTTATATTTTATATTGGTTCTAGTGCCTTATAATACTATTTTATTCACGTATATGTATTTTTATTTGTTAACTTACATACTTAATGATGTTTTCATATGAATATGTTGTGCATGTAGTTTATATATTTTTTTTTGTTATAACCATATCAAAATCAATAAACACTTATTTTTTAATTTTTTTGTGTTATATTGTTTTTTTTTGTATAATTAAAACAACATTCATTAAAAAAACAAATTTATATTCAACAGAAATAAAAATTTTATTTTTCTTATATATTTTGTTTCACAAAAATAAATACAGAAACAAAAGTAACAATATTTGAATATAAACATGTATCCCTCAGTTGTCAAACACTTTTTATTTCTTAAGCTTCTGGGGTATACAGCTGGAGTCATAAAATAGTACATGACCGTAATAATTTAAAAATATATGTTTTTGTTGAAGGTAAACAGAAAGTATACTTAAAATTACTTATACATCTAAAGTAAACAAAGTTTTACATGAACGGCCACAAAATTAGATTTTTGTTGCAAAAATTGTGCACTATGTTGCCAACTGTATATTAAATATGAAAAATAGTATACCTAAATAATTATTTCTTCAATTCAGTCATATTTTTTTGTCTAATTTGGTTTAGTATAACTCGTTACTTTTCTTTTAACTCTACCAATTTTTCTAATGCTTTGACTTTTCTTTCATCCAATTCCAATTTTCTTCTATACAACTCTATTTTTTCTGTATGTTTTCTCTCTTGCTCCTTTTTATACATGTCTTTTTCCTGTGATCTTTTCTCTATCTCGGCTTGTTTTAGTTCCACATATTTTTTTTTTGCTTTCACATATTCTATCATAGTACCCCTCTTTCTTTTCAAACTCGTGGTATTTTGATTTTCATTAAGAGTTATAACGTTATTTTCCAAAGAGGATACATCTTGATTTTCATTTTTAGATGCACCAAGATCAGCTACATCAATACTATATGGACTGCTATTATTATGTTTTTCACCTAAAAATTCGTCTAATTTTTCAAAAAATAAAAACCTTGTAGGTTCACGACCACTTTTATTTTTTATATCTTTTGATGCCTTATATGTCCTTAGCAGATTTTGCCACTTTTTGCTGCATATGGCTGATGTAACCAAGATATTCTGGCTTAATAGGTCATTGGCAATATTTTGCCATATGTATTTCCTTTTTTTGGATGATGCATTTCCTCTTCATATCTGTTCTCAACCGCAGAAATTAAAGCCGATGTTTCATGATAGGTCCAAGTTCTTTTATTTTGTGTAGCTGTTCCTTCTTCTGATGTCCCTCCTTTTGACTCTAGTGAGGATGGTTCTGGCCCTTCATCTTCTAATACATAATCATTTGTATTTTCCAGCGCGTTTTGGTTTACTTGACCCAAATTGTGTATAATTGCATATTGCAACAAACTTTGCGCAAAAAGAAGATCTGAAAGTATTAGAAAGTAACAAGTTTAAGTTAATATGTAAAAATTAAAGAACAGAAAAGTTACCGTTTTCAGCACGTGCTGCATTTTTTCATTCAGATTAAGTTGGTACGTTTTGGAAGTTGTCGGATCAATAAGTTCCACAATCATTTTATATTTTATATAAAACAAAACATAACCTTAGAAATGTATATTAAAATTGACAGAACACGTTATTTACCGGCTCTAGCTATTGAGTCTAATAAACGGATGATGCTTGATCGGCAAAGGGGGAGAGTAACTCACTTAAATATCAAAAAGAAAAGTGAAAAGAACGTCCTGTCTCAATAAAATTACTGAGTTTCCTCAAAATGAGCTGAGACTATGGGTGAAAAGAATACACGTAATATTCACGCATAAAAATCATAGATACTATTCTACATAAAAATATAAGACCAAATGAGTAAGTAAATATTCCAACGTATTATTCAAACATTAAATATATTTAACCAAAAAAATTCCATAAAATCGAGTAATAATAATATAATCGTCTTTACTTAAGTAAATAAGAACCAAAAAAAAAAAGAGAGAAAATAAAAAGATATACAATTTTTTTTCATACATTACAATTTTAGTGTCTCCACACATTCTTTGGAATAGATTTTAATAATACCTTCATCAACGTCAGAGTTCATAAAAATCTTACCATTATTTGTCCAAACTTTTCCATTATCACCGATTTTTCCCAACGCCATTTTTAAAATTTCAAGTTTTTGCTTTGTTAGATCTTCCCTTATAACTACACCTGATCCTTTTAAAAAATTTTTGTTACTGTAGACATTTTTTTTTGATATCCAAACGGTTAAAATACACAATGATGACTCTGGGCTTATCTTTCTGAAATTTCCCAATTCGATGACAACTTTCTATCTTTGTCTCTTTAATATCTAATTTAATTTTTTGTTTTATTAGACTACCATCTTTCTGGTGTTTTCGTTTTCCCTTCTTTTACGCCATAAATTTTTATACTTTTACTGCGACTGTTCTGATCCATTTTTTCACTCCTTTCACTGATTATTTTAAAGGCTTCTTCCGATTTATCATTTTAGTTTTTAGCTTATTATTCTCCTTTTCTAATATCTGAATTTTATCTTTGAACTGCTTAGAAACAATTGTTGTAATAGTCTCAGAAATTTGATTAAAAAATTCTTCAGAAGAGCAAATTTTACTAACCAATGTTTTTACGGTGGCTTGTAGTTCTGTATTGTCTTCTTTATTACCCTTGTTTCCACGGGTTGACATTTTAACAAAGAAATTAACACCAAATTAGTGGTTAATCACAAAAAAAAAATTATCACAAACGAAATTAGTTATTTTAAATAACAGTTTGATACTAAATAGTATTAAAACTTTTATGCTTTTCTATACAATATTAGCTTTAAACTTCAGCTCAGTTAACTACACTGTTTACTCGGACAACGCCATATCGAGGCTGTGTCAGCATTAGTCATATTAAGTAGAAGCAGTAATAATATTTCGGGCTATTTTTAACACTCCCACTAGCACAAAATATTAATTCAAATTAACAACACCTAAATCAATTAGAAACTTATAATGTTTAAGAGAACATAAACTTTTGGTAAAATGTCAGCGGGCATATCAGTTGTCTGTAAATACTTAATTTTAACCAAGTTTTTGGATATTGCATCTCTCACAAAATGATGACGTACATCTCTGTGCTTTGTTCTTTTGTGGAACATAGGGTTTACAGACAACTTCTGTGCGCTCTGACTATCATTGTAGATTGTTATACAATTTGTAATACCATTTATTTCAGCCATTAAATTGTTTAAATAAATGGCCTCTTTTTGAAGCCTCTGAGACTGCCATGTATTCAGCCTCAGTGCTCGATAATGCAACAGTTTTTTGTTTTCTGCTTTCCCAAGACATCACAGAACCACAAAGTGTAAAACAAAATCCAGTGTAGGATTTTCTATCAATAACATTACTTGCCCAGTCGGCGTCTACAAAACCTTCTAGCTCTGCGTCATCATTATGAAACTTTAAACCATAATGTTTAGTGTTTTGTAAATATCTCAATATTCGCTTTGCTTGTTTCCAATGAGTTTCTTGAAAGCAGTTATTAAATTGACTTAAATAACTTACCGCAAATGCTATATCAGGTCTGGTTAAAACAGCAAGATACATTAAAGAACCCACCAGCTGTTGATATGGCAATTCGGTATTATACACATTTTCGTCTTTACACAGATTTACATTGACCCCCATAGGCGTGGATACTGTATTACAATCTGACATGTTAAAGCGTTTTAATATTTCATCGATATACTGCTCTTGATCTAACGAAATTGTGTTACAATTTTTATCAATTTTCACTCTCATTCCGAGACACAGCTTTAATTGTCCTAAATTTTTTATTTTAAATTCCTGACTTAGTTGACATTTTAAGGCGTCTGTTTCGGATTTATCATTACTAATAAATATAGTTTAAAAAAACTAAAAAACACGCTTTTAAAGCACATCAAACTAAAAAAGTGAAAAATAATTATTAATATAAACTGAAAACAATAATGAACGAAAAATACTAGTATTATTGTGAAAAAAAGCGTGGCTCGATATACGAAAAATATGGCACAAAGCGCCCCACACTTTTTTCACAATAATATTAGTATTTTTCGTTCATTATTGTTTTCAGTTTATATTAATAATTATTTTTTACTTTTTAGTTTGATGTGTTTTAAAAGCGTGTTTTTTAGTTTTTTTAAACTATATTTATTTTTCACTTTTTAGTTTGATGTGCTATGAAAGCGTGTTTTTTAGTTTTTTTAAACTATATTTATATTGCTTATTGATGCTGATATTATAACATATTACGATCCAACAGATACTTCTGAAAAAAAAAATATTTTTTTTCAGCCATAGACGGGATTTGAACTCACGTCCGAGGAGTCCGTCGTTTCGCGTCGACTAAGACTTGTACCTTAGCCCGCTCGGCCAACGAATGAACTGAGAATCACGGCATGTACTAACAGTAATAAGCCACTTGCTCTCACGCAGAGGATACGTGAGGAAAGGAAATTATTTAATTCTGGCGATCCTGATCAGGATAATGATATAAACTTATCAAATTATTGTATTGTTACCGGTTCTTCATAAGTGTACAAAGTTTCAATTAAATCTGTCCGTTTAAAGTGGGTCAGAATCGAGTCCAAAGAGTCGGTTACAAACAAACAAACAAACATACAGGTGAAGCTAATAAAAGCGTGTTAAAAATGAAAAAATCACCAACGTACACAGCTACAACAGTTAAACAATTCTTAGTACTTTTAACATATAGGCAAGGTTCCATTTCAGATTTATTATACTTTAAATCTTTCAGAAATATGTCGACCTTTTTAACACACTTTTATTAGCTTCACCTGTATGTTTGCTTGCTTGCTTGTTTGTTTGTTTGTTTGTAACCGAGTCTTTGGACTCAATTTTGACCCACTTTAAACGGACAGATTTAATTGAAACTTTGTACACTTACGAAGAACCGGTAACAATACAATAATTTGATAAGTTTATATCATTATCCTGATCAGGATCGCCAGTCCTTTCCTCACGTATCTTCTGCGTGAGAGCAAAAGACTTAATATGTAAGTTCATGCTGTGATTGTCAGTTACGTCGGTAGTCGAGCGGGTTAAGGCAGTCGACGCGAAACGACGGACTTCTCGGGCGTGAGTTCAAATCCCATGGCTGAAATAAAAAAAATGTTTTTTTTTAGAAATATCTGTTGGATCGTAATATGTTATAATATCAGCATCAATAAGCAATATAAATATAGTTTAAAACAACTAAAAAAACACGCTTTCATAGCATATCAAACTAAAAAGTGAAAAATAAATATAGTTTAAAAAAACTAAAAAACACGCTTTTAAAGCACATCAAACTAAAAAAGTGAAAAATAATTATTAATATAAACTGAAAACAATAATGAACGAAAAATACTAGTATTATTGTGAAAAAAGCGTGGGGCGCTTTGTGCCATATTTTTCGTATATCGAGCAACCCACGCTTTTTTCACAATAATACTAGTATTTTTCGTTCATTATTGTTTTCAGTTTATATTAATAATTATTTTTCACTTATTAGTTTGATGTGCTTTAAAAGCGTGTTTTTTAGTTTTTTTTAAACTATATTTATTATACCAGGCTCTCGCAGATTGCTTTAGGCCATAAATTGCCTTCTTTAATTTTAACATATTATTGTCACAGTTAGATCCTTCCAACCCTTCGGGCAACATCATGTATACATTTTCCTCTAAAATGCCATTTAAGAAAGCAGTTGGAACATCTAAATGCGAAATGTCCAAATTTAGTTTAACAGACAATGCTATTAACATTCTTAGTGTAGAGTGACGCATTACAGGTGAGAATGTCTCACCAAAGTCTATACTTACCTGGCCTTTGTGTAAATCCCTTGGCCACCAAACGAGCTCTATAACGCACATTATTTTCACTGTCGTGCTTTCTTTTAAACACCCACTTGCACTGCACAATTGTTGATCCTTCAGGAACATCCATCAGCTCCCATGCTTGGTTTTCCTCAAAAGATTCAAACTCCTCTTGCATAGCACGCTTCCACTGCTCCTTGTCTGGCTTCGACAACGCACTTTTCACTGTAATCGGATCACAACCTAAATCAGCATTTTCAGAACAAAAATAACTAACACAGTCGTCGAATTTCCTTGACTTGGGAGGTCTCTCTGATTTTCTTGGTACTATAGGACATTCTTCTTCGATAGAAGAATCACTTTCATTGCTTTCTGTGTTTTCCCATAGTTCACCTGAACTCTCGGAAAGTACATCCTGTTCATCAGTAATTTTTTCTTCAACTCTGTCTCCCACTGAAACTGATACTTCTTCGTTAATTTTTCTTACATCTGTGTTTATTTCACTGTCTCCTTTAATGTTAGATTTTATCTCGATGTTTTCCATGATGGATATATCTCGGCTGGTAAAAACTGTATTCTTCTTCGGATCATACACTCTGTAACCCTTTACATAATCATCATAACCCACTAGAATACATTTTTCTGCCTTTTTGTCCCATTTTAATCTTTTCTCTTTGGGAACATGTACCATAACCGCGCTGTCAAATATTCGCAGATTATTGACATTTGGTTTCTTACTTGTCCATATTTCATATGGAGTTTTGTCGAAACCAAATGCTAGCGATCTATTACGAAAATATATTGCAGTATTGACTGCCTCAGCCCAAAAACTTTTTGGTAAATTAGCATCGAAAAGTAAACACTTAGCTTTTCTATAACGGTTCTGTTCATCCTTTCAGACATCCCATTTTGTTGTGGTGTGTATGGGTTCGATTTTTGATGAATAATTCCATTGTTTTTTAAGAATGTTTCAAATTCTTTACTACAAAATTCTCCCCCATTGTCCGATCTGCACTTTTTAATTTTCTGATTCGTTTGATTTTCTACCATACTTTTAAACTTCTTAAAATGGTCGAAAACTTCGTCTTTTGTTCTCAAGAAATATACAAATGCCATACGGCTAAAATCATCCTCTAATATCAGAAAATATTTTGACCCACCGATAGAAGGGTTTTCCATAGGACCACATACATCTGCATGTATCACCTCCAATAACTCTGTTGCTCGAGTTCCTTTAATTTTAAATGGTAATTTGGTTTGCTTACCTTCGCAACAGACTTCGCAGTTGTGTTGTCCCTTTTTTTACAACACTTGCGTAGGTAAGTCCATCCACAAGTCCATTCTTCATTTTGTTAAGGTAATCACTATTTAGGTGTCCAAAACGATGATACCAAGTTTCACCTGTAGCTTGTGTTAAGCCTGACAATAAACATTTCTCTGGTTTTAAGAGATTTAGTTCGTAAACACCATTTTTTAAGTAAGCTGTACCAACTAACTGACTTTGTTCATTGTAGATCTTACAGCAATTCGCCTCGAATTCAACTCCATTACCATTGTAGAAATGAAACGCGTTTGTTGAATTTTCTGCACAGACTAACTTTATTTTATTCATCCAATAAGTATTTTGTTATAATATTGCTCAGCGCCGTATACATTAGTCATATCGACGCTGTGTCAGCAATAGTCATATTAAATAGAAGCAGTAATAATATTTCGGGCTATTTTTAACACTTACGATATTAACTTTCATGATAACATTATAAACTATAGATATATATACAACTAAGGTATCATCCTTAACGATTTCATTTAGGATCCTTGCCATATGATTTTTTTCAACAGGAACGATAGCAGTAAAGTATGCTTTAATTTCAACCCATTGTTCTAAAATTACTTTTAATACATTCGCTCGGGCTAACCATCTAGTGTCTGATAGTTGGACGATTTTGTGAAATTTGTTATTTTCATTAATATTTATAAGATTAAAGATTTCCTTGTAATCTGATCTCCTTATATTGCTGTTTGAAAACCAATTATACAATTCTTTGGATAAAAAATCTAAGCTTGCTGGGCAACACCATAGCAGCCTTTGAGCAGCATAAATGTAGCGAATGTGCTATGCATTTTGTCAACTGCAAACACGGAGTGCTGCTTTAAAATTGTGTACACCGAGTGGTTTTTTCCACACAAATTTGCGCCATCGGTACCTAGCCCAATTAGTTTTTTTATACTAAGCCCCATTGTTTTGAGAAAGTCTTGTATAACCTCGGCCAATATTTCAGCAGTGGCTCTGGTGATTTCAATTATACCCAGAAAGTTAGTAACAATTTTCTTTTTTACAGTACTAAAATAACTGAAACAAAATTTTAAAACATTAAATTAGGTAAGTAAAATAAAATTATATACACACCGAATGCATAAGCAAATATATTTACAAATAGAAATATCTGTCGATTCGTCTATTATTAATGAATATGGCTGACATCCTACATCATCGATTACTTCCACTTTAATACTTTCAGAAATTACGTTCTTAATAATCATTGTACATTTTGTTCTATGTAATTTTATTTTATAAACATCTTTTGTATAATTGTTGCTTGCTGATAATAATAGTTCAGATAAATGGTCAACACTCTTAATGCTGCTATGAACCGCTACATAGGCAGCTATTTTCATTTCAGCCTCTTTATTTTCATCCTGAATTATTATATTATTTAATTTTGTTTGGCTAGAACAGGGTTCCATCTTTCTGAAGTTGTCGATATGTTTTCGAGTTCTGCTGTGACCTATTAGATCACTTTTATGTGCTCTTAACGAGACTCGGTAGACTTTACAATATGCCTTATCGTTGTCAGTTCGATCTTTCTGAAGCCAACCTAAAAATAATATTACATGCATATACACATGACAAATACGAATCAATACTAATGCAAGGCCTATTTATAAGTTTCATATTAGGTATACAGAAAATATAAAAATAGTTCTCATCTTTACCTTTAAACAAGGGAGTGTATATTGGTCCAGCCGTTCGGACGGTTATTATTCACACTATTTGTCCGGGCGCTATTTGCGCATGTGTTTGAACAGCTGACGGCCGGACCAATATTGCGGCGACTATTTGTCCGATCGCTCATCCTAGTATTGACTTTGTTGTAGGTTGTAAATTCGCTCACATTCACATTAAATATATAATAAACAATTACATTAATTATGAAAAACTAAGATAGGAATGTTCAAGTGATTTTGCTCTGTTTTATTGTTTAGATTTTAGAGCCTGTCAAATTTGTAAAGCGACTAAAAGTCATCCAATCATCCCTATGTTTTACAGTTATGCGTGCGCGTGGTGGTTTTTTACTTTTTTTTAAATAATTTATTTTTTTGTTATTTTGGGTTAGTCTTTAGTTAGTTTGGATCTGGTCCTTTATTAAAAAAAATACGAAAATCGACTTTTTTTTACGCTGATAAATATTGGTGCGTAGAAGTGGGATTATTGAGTGGGATATATCTGCAAGTTCAAATTTTCAAAATTGTCAATTTTCAACTGTCAATATTTCAAAAACAGTTGAATTTAGGTGTAGGACATTCTCCACGAAATGTTAAAATTTTTTGATAGAATCCAAAGATGCAATAATATACAGGGTATTCCATTTAAATTAATCAAAAAATACACGTTTACTGTCGTATTCGACGTTCAATTGATTTTTTCACAGCTGATCCTTATTCTTCATAATAATTCCGACTACTTTGTTATTTAACATGTGGTATTTCTTCAAATTACAGTCGCTCACTGGCTGCATTAGTGGCATAACTCAAAAAATTAAGTTTCGAGATATTGCTGAAAATAGTATTGTGTAGTAACTGATTCGATATTTCACATCACAAAATGGATGATATTGGCATAATTTCTACAGTGATTCAACTTTTAATTAGTCTCTATTAATATGATATATTATATATTTCACTTACTCTCCATAGAGGGTGGTTTTCACACTTTGTTTCGACTTGTGCCAGTATTGCATAAATAATAAGTCACAATTTTTACACGGAATTTCATTAGGAACAATTGGCAGGAAATGAGAAATTATCTATTTTGTAATTTGAAAAAAAATTTGTAATTTGAAAAAAATTGGTTAAAACAATTTCACGTTGGTCTACAATTTGTAATTTAAAAAACACCTCTAATAGGATTCAAATTACAATCGTTAAGGTAAAAGAGTTAAATTGTGTTGTCGGTGAAGGCAAAAAGATAGACAACCCCAATTATAACCCACCACGGCTAGTCAGCTATTCTAGGAGGCAAGAGTCGTGGGTAAGAGTTCAGGCACTGCTAAATTTGAGAATTCGTTGTTAAAATTCGGTGTTGTTATAGCAAGGTATTATTTAAGAATGAGAACTATTTCAAAAGGCTGTGGGCGCCATGAGTTAAAGAAACTCAAGAAAAAAACAGAATAAAATTGAAACTAGTTTAATTCAAACTACGTGAAGCAAAAATTTACAACATATCACGACGCTACTGGCCCAAAAGATAGGCTTAGTAGCGGCAACTAGCTTAATAAGATATGCAAAAAAGTCTCGCACAATCAATCAAATTACTAACTAAAATAGCAGCTCAGCGCTGACAGCGATAAGGTAAAATACAAAAAATACATAAAAGGTACAAAACGAGTTAAAAATATTCAAGAATATGGCTACTTACTACTTGCACAAAAAGCAAACATCTAAAGCCCGATAAGCATAGGTAATAACCTACAAAGTTACATTTACATACCCCTACGTGAGGTAAAAAAAGGTAAAGCTACTGTACTACAGATTCATGGCAAAAGGCCACTTAAATCAACCGTAGTAAGCAACAAGTACTAGCACACACACACCAAATTGTAAGCGAAAGGCAATTACAACGGCTGTGCTAGCGATTTTAGGCAAAAGGCAACTAAAATCCGGTAACTGCGGTTAACATAACCTACTAAGGTACTAAATATATAGTTTGTAAGCAAAAAAACATATCCTGCAAGCAGAAAATTACAACTATATAAGGTTCTACGCCTTACGCATTTAAACAGACACTAACACGGGACTGAAGGTCATAGAAATACAAAAAAAAGGTAAAGGCGTGTCCGCTTAAATGCACACGGGTACAAAACAACACATCTTAAAATTTCATCAACGGCTACAAGCAAACTACAAGCATAAAAAGCACAAAGCAAAAAAAGGCAAAAAAAGGCAAAGTAAGGCCGGCTACAGGACCTCTAACAACGGTAATCTATATCCTGACTAGCAGACAAATGTAAAAGGTACTTATCTTAAACAATGGGGCTGAGTAACAGCTCCATCCGGATTCCGCATACGTTGGTTAGATCGGCATCAGGCTGTCGGTACCATCTCATAGTTACAGTGACCTCACCAGCTTAAGAATTCAGTAATACGTCCTAAGGCACAGTTGACCACGTGCGTAGTTTTTCAGGCAAACTAGTTAGTGCTCCAAAAAAACTCCTTGGCCGACGTCAAGTTAAGAAAATATCACTATCCCAGATAAACGGTAGTAATTACGGTGGTATTCCCATAAAAAACGTAAAACTCCAGTACCAAAAAAAGGTGCCTCACGAGGAATGCATAAAATAATGCCTCCAAAAAAATTACAGTGATCGTAATAAAAAGATCAAAAAGTAATAATATAAAAAATATATTATAAAATAATGATAGTAATAAAATATATAATAATAAATACGATAAATAATCAATAATCAATCAGGAAAATCTGAAACAAAATCCCGATATCACTATACGTTCTATAAAATGAAATGAGTTAAGTTAACATACCTGCAACTAACATCCAATAAAGCGATTGAATTATTCGAGCCACGAGGTATTTCAAGAAAGTGTAAAGCCGACCGCTGCTTGCAGTTGTCTCGTTGGAAATGCCTGTCGGATATGAGATTAAACTAAATTCCACGCCGCGACCGCGCAAAGGGTACTTGCAATTGTTGAGTAGCTAAATTAAATGAATTGTCACCATGGACTAATATTGTACCGATCGAAAGGTATGTATATTAAGTTTCAGACTTTACTGATAATCATTTTCAAATTCAACAGCCTGGGCGTATTACGTGAATTAACAGGTGGTTAACAATTTGTCAGTTGACCAGCCTCGTGCCGCCGTAATTCTGAAAACAGGAACATCTAGAGAGGGTGTTCCGAAATGAAAATAGGTAGTAAACTTAGTTGTGACAGAAATTAAAAATTTACTGTTACAATTTGCATATCAAAAAAGAGTTTATTAAAGAAGTTTATGAAAGAAACATTAATAATCTTAAGTATATAACATAAAACTTATTGAACATAGTTCTTGAACATAACAGTCTTAAATATTAATAAAATAAAAAAATACTCTTCAGAACATTCTGGGAAAAGACAAGATTATAAACGAACGTTAAAAAATGATGTACAACTATATCAAACTAAGCAGTCTTGATTCTTCAAGAGCATCTATACTATTTGGTTTATGAAAGGAACATTTTTATTTGGCATTTGCTTAATGAGCATTAGTCATTAAACATCATCATTATCAACTTTCAAACTGTTGTAAAAGTGACTATAAGTTTTCTTTATAGCATTGGTTTTCAACAAGTACATCAAACCTGAATGTTTCGTTTTTGACAAAGGTAATGAATCTTTGTAAGCTTCCTGTAACTGAACGTCTTGAAAGGAAATTAATGGCGTTTTTGCCCTTGTCCTCTGTTCCTTGATATCAACCGACTTATACTCTTTATCTTCGTAGGACATTTTGTAAAAGAACCGTCCCGAATGCTGCTTCTCAACTCTGAAAATGAATACATCATTGAAGTTAAATGTTTCTCCATCCGTGTTCTTATTGAAGTTCAGGGAAGTTTGTTGGGTCATATTTTTGATATCTAAAAAATCCCCATGACTCATTTCCGTAACCTTGAACGGTTTTCCAGTTTTTTTAGCTGTCTGTACCAATATTACATACTGTTCAGGTACGTATATTGGGCCAGATTTTAATGCCCGTTTTACATTTTTTTCTATTAGGGAGTGGACGTTGTCCCCATCGTTCTGGGTATGTCCAGCAACTAGATATTTATGAATAATCGATTTAATTTTATAGTTTACTACAGCATATAAATAAGAAGCAATTACAAATTTGTTTTTTTTGTTGCCCTCCGCAGTTATCCGAGTAGAAAACGATTTCAAGATCATCAGAATCAGAAATGTTGGCCTTCTGTTTCAAATAATGAAGTAGGCAGGAACCAATCTCTACGAAACCTCTCCTTCACCTTCATGCCACATGAAACAGGTTACATTGTCATATCCTTTTTTTAAGAGGTCACAGATAGAAAAATTATAAGTTGGTAGTTTCGACTTATAATAAAAGGAAGATACCTCTCCCCTAGGGGGTTGGGAGACTAGCTTGCAAATCAAAACATGCCACCTGATATAGCTCATTTTTTTTTGTCATTTTCCTTTTCAATTCTGCTCAAATGTTTCTCTTTCAAGTGGGAAGTGTATTGATTCTGTAACTCTAGTTTCTCTTGCTCATTAGAATTTTCATAACATGCACAAGTTTGACATGATCCTTTTTTTGGGATGAAAAACGATATATTGTATTCATAGTTGAAAATTTTCCTGTACATAGTTAGGCAACCAAATGGTTTTTCTGCCTCCTCACATTCCGTTCTATAGTCTCTGTATAACTGAGTAATTGTTTTGCCACCTTCAATGTAGACCTTCTCACTATGTGCACGGGTGTAGTGGCTCTCAATTTTTGAAATTGAAGAAATATGTTCCCGAATACCATTCTTGATGTCATCTGGAACTACTTTGTGTTTGTTATGTTTTCCCCGATTCTCACTTCCCAAACTACCTTTCTTGTATTTAGATAGTACTGTACGTATAGAACGGTTTGTAATGCCCAATGTTGAGGTGAAAAAAACTTTACAAACCCTTTTCTTCTCCCCCGTCCTTCATACAATGAAAAGCATTGTTGTTCATTCTCTTTTTTCTAGTTTCATTTGAAGTAGCATACCTGTATTTAGGAGTGATCTCTTGCATTGATGTTCAAATGAATATGCGCTGTTTAATGATGTCTCCTAGGGCCCAATATTCCTCAAATAATTTGGATCTTTCCCCTTCGGAAAATTTCGTGGCACACTTTAAATGACATTTGGCCTCAGCACAGGTTGGTCCCATTTGCCGCTGGGGTACTACTCGTCCTTTACTAATTGTTTTATAGGATTCACTGCTGTTTCTAAGAATTTTTGCCCGACTTCTTTTCCATGTTGCGACATCAGCCTTCCTCTTTCTAGTTCTTTTCTTTTTTGCGTCTGCTTGTTCTAATTCCAAATTATTCTCATTTTGGTTCTCATCATTTTCAATGGATTCAGATGAAGATGCTTCCAAAGCTGGTTCTGCTTCAAAGGTAGGATCCTTTATTGAATCGTTTGATGAAAATGGTTCTTCGCCTATTTCAGAATAAAGTGGCGATATAATTCTGATGTCTTCTTCTAGAGACCCCAGTTCCTCTTCGTTAAGTACAATCTCCTGTAATGCATCACTAGAAACTAGCTCCTTCTCCATATTATTATTATCTTCAATGTCAGCGACAGGCATTATCTCAGTATAGGCACTTTGAAGGCCTGTGGAAACGAAACTACCCTCAGTTCTGTCAGCATTTTCAACGGTTTCAAAATCATTAGTACCACTTTTTGGATTTGATTTGACCCCTGCAATAACAATAACAAAACATGTACATTAACTGTAAGATAAAGGTGAAAATTATTCTTATTACCTTGAAGACTTTTGCAACTGCCATCATTAATATCATCCGAGATATTTGGTTCTTTTGGTTCATTCCGTGATAGATTTAATACTCGATCTCCAATTTCCTCATCAGCCGTGTTTTCGAATCTAGAATGGTCGAACAGTGGGTATAGATAGTAGGTATCATGAGATTTTTTATCAAGTTAAATGGGGTTATTCTATTTCCCTACAGTTCAGTTTAGTAATCATCGTAAGAGAGAATTATTATTATTACATTTTATCGAACTAATTTCAAGTCTATTTAGGTTATGTTTTGACAGAATTGAACTAAAGCTAGTTCGAAAAAAAAATTAATTATCTGCAACCATAGTTAATAAACTGAAAAGTAAGAAAATAAAATAATTTAATTTAAACTTCCAGGAAAACTACATCAATTTATTTGATGTCAGTGGTTAAGAAATGAAAAACACATTTTATATATTTATTAGTGAGTGTAAGAAATGTAATAAATATTTACTGCTAAACAAAATACCAAACTTATTCCTAATAGTGTCAATATTTTTCCACTTCTAGTATTGTTCCTTCTGCAATCCATGTTATTTATCACAGGTATGGCCTATGCTTGACACGACACAAGTAAGAAAATTACGCACTTTACAAATCTATAGTGGCACAATTCGAAATGTGCCACTATTGCCGAATGGAAAGAATATGATTCACATAAAGAAATATGATATATGTCTAATATGCCACTAATGCACAACAAAAACGATGCACTCTCTACAACTTCAACTGACATACTGAGGAAGTGCCAGTGTTGACGCCACATGTATAGGAATTACCGCCAAATGCAATAGCGACACATGCGCCATCTGAGAAAAAGTATATGACTATTATTATACCACTATTGCAGAAAGATACATCATCCGAAATTAAGTCTAATTCATGGGATAAGACAAATTTAATGTTTTTCGAGTTATGCCACTATTGCAGCCAGTGAGCGAGGTATACGATGTACTGTTCAGTCCTCGTTGGAACACCCTGTACCTACCTATCCTACTAGGTAATTAAAAAACATAAAAATAAACAAAAACAATTTATTTCAACTCAGTGACAATCGCCCAGTAGTAACATATAACTGTAAACTAAAAATCATATAGAGGTAATAACAAAACTTAAACTTCACTTAAAATACCTACATACAAGTAGGTATAGGTTACCTAAAAGTAATTATTTTGACTAGAACTGTCTTTGATACATTGCTTTATTCACATTGCCTACAAACCCAATTTTTTTACTTTTTTAGGAACTTTAGTTAAACCTACACAGTGCATATCCATCCATAGCAAACATGAATCACAGCGTATAGAACAATCACCTAGGGCCATCTTACAAATGTTGCAGAAGTATTTCCTGTTTTCGTTTTGATTTACTTTCTCACAGATTTTTGTTAGCTTTTTATATGCAGCATCAGTAAAAAATATTTCTACAACAGTTAAATCAACTTCAGGTTCACAAATTAGATAACTTATTGCATTATATTTCAAATCAGTGACCTCAACTTTATGTTTATGATTTAAAACATCAATAAAAAAGTTTGGGTCTTGATGGGGAAATAAAGCCTCTAATATCATCCTTCTCTTTTGATAAGGGGACTTATTCTTAAAGATATCTTTTTTTCTTATATTTTTTTAAACCCACTACAGTCTTTTCTATACCCTTTGGCCTCCCTATTGTTTTTACTTTTGATATATTTATTTTTAAATTTCATTCCTTTATTTGAATCTACATTATCAGAATTATCTTCTGGTTTCTTTGCGACAATGCCTAAGACTTGCTCTATTTCAATACTTTTAGAAATGACTCTCTCTTGTTTGTCTGCCTGTAATTGTATTTCTGTATCTTCCATCTCATTAACCGTCTCCTGCATTTCGTGTTGTACTTCAGAGCCTTCAGCATTGATAATTTCCTTTTCCTCTACCGGTGGTATCTTTAGAAAACCTTTGTGCGTATTCCGTTCAAGTTGAGATGCAAGAAGTACAGGAGTGACATGCGAATCTTCCACCGATAATTCCGATAAATCTTTAGAATTGATCGTTTCTGACTCTTCTACCTGTGGCATCTGCTCTAGGGAGGAAATTTCTATAATTTCTGTCTCTTTCATGATGTTGGTGTCAGGGAAAATTTCTGCAATAACAAATTCTTTCCTATCCCTGATTAGTGTTGTTGCAGTTTCTATTTTCCTATATATATTGGAAAATTTTTCATCATTGTATTCAGACAAAAATGACGATAATTTTGTGCAGACATCCAGTCTTTCGAAATTTCTGCTGCTGTGAGAGAACGTTTTTTTTTATTTTTTAATGTAGACACTATTATACTTTGTTCTTCCATATTATTACAATCATTAGGTACCGTTTTCATTATATTTTACAAATTCTTTTATTTCATTTTCTATGTAATACTTTCTCGTAAATCTTTTGGGGACCAAATTTTCATCATAAAGATCTTTGTTTTTTAATTTTAAAATGGCAAATATATGACAGCATGGAAGCTGCAAATTTTTAAAAGAGTTGCAAGAACAGCTATTCTCTGAAACTTCATATTCGCCAATGAAATAATTACCGGATGTTAACTGAACCTCAAGTTTTTTTAGCTTTTTCAAAATTTCTTTCAATAAGTTTGAAAGCGTATGGAGTCAGATACTTGCAATATTTAGCCTCTGGGGACTCTAATGCAAAATGAGTGATTTCAGTTCTATTAATCATTCGATAAGCTCTAGTAGTTTGTTCATCTTCCATAACTTGGAAAGTTACCATTATATCTTCAAAAAAAGTTTTTTAATGAAGACATTTTTGTAACAACCTGTTTAATTTTTTTATTTATATTTTCCAGGACGTTGGTAGTTGTTACATTAAAGGTGAGGCAAGTTTTTTTGAAACCTTCAACCCATTCTGTTCTTGTCGAATGCCAGTTTTTATTGAAATAGTCGATAACTTTTTCGAATCTGAGGTTCAGTAAGGCTTCATAGTTAGAAAAGTACTCACTTTCATTCCTTGAATATGCCTGTTTCTGTAATATTCTAAGAACCGTCTCTTTGTTCGGAGCTTATTTTCATTGATTCACACGTAATGTTTGTACGAAATGATTTTAAGGTATGGAATAAACAAAGTAATATATTTGCATTTGGGAATTCATTCATAAAAACCTTTCGCTCCTTGAAATCTTTGTCTGTAAATATAGACACCGTGTTACACCAACACTGGTTGCAGTCTTTAAAAATTTTTATCATGTGGCCAATAGTGTCTGCGTTTTCAGAAGCTAGTATAAATATTGCAACTATTTTTCCCTACAACGGCATTCTTAAATTATTTAATTTGAAAGATGCATCACACAATACAAGTTCAGCGTAAGCTTTGTAACTGTTTTTCATATTTTCATTTTGGAAGAAAATTCCTGCTAGATCTTGAATTTCATCAACTAGCACTTCAACAGTAGACTTAGGGAATGTTTTTAAAATAGTTAATGTTTCCTTCAATTCATTCTCTGAAGAAACGTTAGAGCTACATTTTAAATTTGTAAGATCTCTCAGTGTCACTATTTTGTTATATTTGGTTTTTATATAATTTTTTACCAGTTTTTTGTTACAGTTCAACTGCAACAAATTCAGAACTTCTACTGTGGTTGAATTGTCTAGTCTTCGTTGTTTCGGCAAGTGTTTGAAAAGTCCATCATCGCAGCTGTGATTATGCTTATCTTCAATCTCAAAAACAACCAAAAATTGACCATTCTGAGATAAAGCAAACCTCATGAAAAATGGGCAATCTTCTTTTTATTGTGCTACAAAAGAAGGACTATCATTTGCTTATGCATGAACATCTTTAGTAAACTTACCTCGATTTTCTTTCCTTTCACCAAATGGCCTGCAAATTTTGTATTTCTTCCCTCCCTTATAACATACATACTTAATACAGTAATATTGAAGCTGTTTGTTGCAATTTTCTACCCGTTGAGGACACTTTTTTCTTACACTTAGAAGAGTTTTTGAATCTCTTCGAGTTAGCTGAATACTGTGATCTTTTTCAAATTGTTCTATTGCTTTTTGAATATCTTCAAATGAATGGAACTTTTTTCCAACAACAACATTGTTATCATCCATATGTTCTAAAAATTGAGAATGAGAGACGGGACAAAAATGAATATACAAATAATAATCCAGTTTCGAATAAAGCTCGGTCATTTTTATTCCTTGGGTAAACTTGACTTTTGACGTATAAAGCAAACGTCAAATTTAACGGAGGAAGAAAAATAACCAAGCTTTACCCGAGATAAAGAAACTAGCCCTAAACAGGCCAACAAAAATAAAAAGAAAGTGATGTTTGAGGTTATGATAAAGAGTCGTATGAATAAAATGTCATAAGTAAATAAATACTTTTACTTTTATACTTAAAGTCAAAGCTTTTGCTTCAGTTTATTCAGTTTATTGTACTTGCTAGCCATCAGAAGGTGAAGTATTTGATACAATTACGTAAATTTACTTGTATCTACACATATTTGATTAATCTTTATTTAATCCCGTTTTGTCCTAATTTTGCGGAAATGAAAAACTGTTAGTCTAGTCATATATATAGGTACTTACTTATACTTTATATTGCACAAGAACCAAGACCAAAAACTGTAACCTCAATTGCCGCTCATTAATTTACCGCGAAAATGTTTGCAGCAGAGACTCAGTTTGCACCTGCACTCGGACAAATAGTCGCCGCAATATTGGTCCGGCCGTCAGCTGTTCAAGCACATGCGCAAATAGCGCCCGGACAAATAGTGTGAATAATAACCGTCCGAACGGCCGGACCAATATACACTCCCTTTAAACATTGCAAGATCTTCCCACTGTTTTTGGTATGACCTTTTATATTTTGCATGTTTTCCCATCACATAAGCTACGATTATTAGAACAAAATACCAAACAGATAAAAGAAACATGCATTCATCGATCACTAAAATACCAATGCATTCGTCAATCACACACATATTTGTCAAAATGTCAAATGTCAATGAACAACAGTAGACATTTACAAAATACCAACCACAGAACATACATATACCCCAAATATCCGTCCCTAATCTAATTGTTGCCAATCCAACATTGTAGCAAAAGGCAGGATTTTTCAAAAGACAGTTAACAATTTTTTGTAAAGGTATAATATATAAATAGAAATATATAGACAAATTAATTTTACAAAGTATTATAGCCATAAAACCGCACGAAATTTAAAAAAAAATCGCCCAATTTGCGATAACCGCATTTACGAATTTTTTCTCGCAAAACTACTATAAATTACCGCCCAATTTGTGGTTTTCCGCCCAACTTGGCAACCCTGCTAAAAGCACAGATGACAGAAGAGCCTGTCTGCAGAAATTGTGATTGGTCCACAGAAATAACTTCTGTAATTGGTCATTATGATTAATGTAATGTAATGAGCTTGGCGACGCATTTAATTTGAAGGCGCGAACATTTAAAAGTGAATAAAAAAGCTTAGAAGCACGGGTAGAGATGATAGAATATAAACAGTATTATGTCCGTTTGCACCAGTCCCGCTTAAAATTTTAACTAAGCTTAAATTATTAAACCCTTTGCACGGCGTTTTAAGCCTGGTTTTAGTATACCTTAGGGCCGGTTTTACAATATGGGGCTCAGCGCAAGTTCAACTAAACCGAGGCTCAAGTCAAGCCTAAGCTTAAACTCAGTTGCGTTTTAGGCCCGATTGTACAATAGGAGCTCAAATCTGGTTTAAGCTTGAACCGCTATTAAGCCGAAGTTCACCGCAAATTTTCGTTGTACAACTGTGGTTTAGCGTCGCATACGTAGTTCAACTGAGGTTTAACTTAAACCCCCAATCAGCTAAATTCTATTAGAAAGTGATTATTTTAACAACTGTCATTTAAGTGTTTAAAATGAAGGTCAGTGGTTATTTTAACAATTTAACGATTTTTCGATTCTATAAGGACAAAATGGCAAAATGTTTAACAACTCTCCTGAGTTTTACAACTGTCATAGTGATTAATTTAAGCATCAGATTTTGTTGGTGGTTAACACAGTTTTATTTGGTAAAACTAGAAAAGAGCTTAAAATGGCTGCTCCGCAGAATCTCTTTCACGTTTTATTGTTAGAAGGTGTCGAAGAAATAGTATTGAGGTAAATAAAATCATTTCCAATTATGCCATTATATAGGCTTTTCATTTGTATCCGGATCTGGGTTAAGTACGTTATACTTCCCAACGCACTAAGTTTTTATAGTTACTGGTCTTAGTATTATCTTTACAGAAGAGAGTTAGCATTGAACAATAGATATATTCGAGATTTGAGCGATCCATTTTCTATTAGTGACTTCAAATTCAGAAAAATTTATCATCTCCCAAAAAATTTTAGTTATAGAAGTGTTAATGATACAGCCATATATGCAGTATGTTGGTGTGAGAAGGAGTTACTGTCCCTTGCATTTAAAAGTAAGTTATCTTACATTATTATTGAACAACGTCAATCATATCTATTTGTAGATCCTAGCTACATTACATCTACTAGCCCAAGGCACCTATCAGAGTTCGCTGGGGTCTGATTGCCATATTGCTATGTCACAAAGCAGTGCCAGCCGAGCAATCAAAGAAATTGTCGAGATATTAGGAATACATGTTTTTCCACAAGTTGTTAAGTTTCCAACAGGTCCATACGACAAAATGGAAGTAAAAAGAGGGTATGTTAGAAGCTATCTGCTTATATGTTTATGATGTATGATTTCGTTCGTATAATAGTTTTATATAGAAAAAATAAAAACGCAAGCTTTCGGACAATTTCTGTGTAATTAAATTAAACTATCGCCAAGGTTTCGACGCAAAATTGTATCCTTACTAAGACCTAAATATGACACAAATTTGTGTCGAAACGTTGGCGATAGTTTAATTTAATTACACAGAAATTGTCCGAAAGCTTGAGTTTTTATTTTTTCTATATAAACCTTATACGTTTATTGTCAACTAAGCCATTGTACTTATTATTTAGATTCATGGAGAAATTTCAATTTCCAGGCGTGGTGGGTGCCATAGATTGTACTCACTGTGCAATTATTGCTCCTTCGGAGCGAGAAGCAAATAATCCTCCAGTTGCCTACCTTAATAAAAAAGGTTACTATAGCATAAATGTACAAGCAGTAAGTTTAATTAATAGGTACTTTACCAATGTGACTAGTGTCATATTTTATTAAGTAAATCTATAAAATATATTTTTAATTGGGTTCTATAGAATTAAGTAGTGATTTCTTTTAGGTCTGTGACTCGAGACTCAGGCTTCTAGCTGTAAACGCGCGATATCCGGGCTCGGTGCATGATGCAGCTATTTGGAATCTGTCGAATGTAAATGTATTCATCAAAAGATGTTTTGAGCAGGGTGATCACGAATCTTGGCTACTTGGAGACTGCGGTTATCCGTTATCCCCATGGCTTATGACCCCCATTCCTGATGCCCCACGGCACACCCCAGAATCGCGTTATACGGAAAAGCACGGCAGAGTTCGAAATGCCATCGAGAAATTTGTTTAAGAAAAACATTACTCACCCATTCTTGCTAAATCACGTAAACTACATATTTTTTTTGTTATGTTTAAAGATTTTGTACTATTATTAGGTACTTATGTGTTTTTGTTACATTTAAATAAATTTAGAAAACTGTCAATTGTCAAATTTATTTTTTTTTCAGCGACCTCCTGATTTTTCTCTCCACTAACTAAACTGTGAACATAGGTACATACACATTTTACAAGAACCATTGTTGCCAACTATGCAAAACTATCGGTTCAGGAACACCAGACTTGAACTACGGTAATACAACCAAAACTGAACAGAACTCAGATCAGTATTGACCAACGGTTCTAATGATCAGAGAGTTAACCAGTCGCGATACAACCCGCCCTTATTATGGCAATTTGAACACTCATTTGACCTTGAAGCTGAGTGACGCCACACAGACCGGAATCATGTTGGTAGCATTTGCTAGAACGCCTAATACTACTAACGTCACACCACATCTGACATATTTTACATTGTTTACGGTTAGTTTTGTGGTTATGTTCTGTGTGTTCATTTACGAATCGTGTTTTGCTTTATTTCTACACATTATTGGAAGAAAATGGAGCCAGGATTTTCTAAAGGAAATGCAGAAAATCTGACGAAAGTTGACTTTATTATGGTGGACGAGTTATACATGTCAAATTTGGATTATTTATCAGCAGGTCAGGAATATTAAAACAAAACGGTAAGTCATTAGTAATCTTATTTTCGTGTAATTTATTTATAAATATAATGGAACTACCATTATTTTAACATACAATTGTTGTTACAATATTTTTTCCTATTTCAATTATACTTACTAATGTCTAATAATTTCCAGGTCAATAAGAGCATCGTACGGTGACAACGCAGTTGCTTATGTGAATCTGAATCTTCTTTTAACTGTAAAATTTCAATAATTTAGCATTAATTTCTAAATACAACTACGTTTCTTACATCAAAATGATCTTCACAACAGTAAATGTTTCGGGTTTTCGTCAACTGCTTCTCAACTTTGGCTATTTTAAACCATGCTTTTCGTCTATTTTCATCTGGTGGAACGTAAACGAAAATTTTGATGGGACAATTCATGTTGTTATTTGTACATGTTGGTACAAAGCACTTTTTAAACATGTTCCACACACAACAATCCAAACTAAAATGAAATGACTGTCAAAGTCAATTTCGACGTCAACTGTCAAAAAGCAGAGAACCAACTTTGCAATACACCGATGTGTCATATTCAAGGTCGTAGTCCCTTTGACGTCACTAAGGTGGGTTGCGTGACGTCACGTAAAAGCGCGCGCTTTATTTCCGTACTTTTGTATTTTTTTTCGATAGAAATCGTGCTCAAAAAAAAATAAAAAAAATATGGCAAGTTTTTTTTATAAAACACTATCATATAAAGCAATAAAAAAATTGTGAAAAGGCCCATTATATACAGCTCTGCAGTGCTTCATAATCTCTGTATAGAACACAATTATATTGAGGAACTGAATGATGGAGATTGATGAAAATGACGATGAACAAGATGATGCCAACGTAGGTAAATATGAGATTTATAAGCCAGCCTAGGAATGGAAACCACAAAACTTAGTAGATAGTTGCTTCAAGTTGATGAAAATAAATTAATTTGACAAAATATGTGCAACCTTATCTTAAAGTTATTTTTTTACAGTTCCGGTTAGAAATGTTTTAGCTGCAGGACGACATGTACGAAATCGTCTTATTAGATTATTAGACAATTAAATAATTCTAGTTACTTATTTGTTATTATTACTTAAGTAGTTAAATAAATTAATTCATATTAACAGAAGTTTTATTTTAGAAATTTAACGTGTAATCAACATAAGAAACATTCTAGAATAGACAATATAAAATAAATCAAAGAATATACATCATGTAACTTAAAACACCGACACAATAATTCAGTGAGCATGGCACTGCATAGGTAACAAAGGGTATTATCATAAATGGACAATTCACAGTCCACTCTCTGGCAAAGGTCAATTTAGGTATGTTTTTCACGTATGACTTCAGCATAAAGTTTAATACTCTCTGCCAAATTGTTTATACTTTTAGCAAAGTTATTTATAGAACTGCTTAACTGCTCCGAACTATCTGCATATATTTGAGCAGATTGTTTTAATAAATTAACTGATGACGTGTATTTCTTCGGTTTTTTAATTTCTTTCTCTATGGGTACAGTACGGGACATGCCTTTTCTACTTCGTAGACAATTTTCTTGCTCATCCGGATTTTTGTCATTATTTCTTTCATTTATTTCTATAAAAATTTCCTCCAAAGTTCCTAAAAATAATTATTTACTATAAAAATATTCTGAGAGTTAATTTAGATATGAAACAGGGTTCCGCCTTAATCTTACTACAAGTATGTATCCCTACTTACAGTTTGTCAAATACAAAACATGAAAATTATTAAGGAAAGGCTATACCTACCCTCAGTATCCATTAAATTGGAATATATTTCCTGTGGCTCATTGATTTCTTCGTTTAATATAAAATCATCTGGTTGATTTAGTGACTCATCCTCAATGACCTCAATTGTATGTTCTGGGATATCTTCGATTACCTGTTCTGGTGGTAACTCATTATTACCTGTAATAGTGACCCATCCAATTAAGCCCATTAACCGTTCTTCAATGTCACTTAATGTTATCGGTTTCCCTCCTCCTCCCGTATATCTAATGTTAGTAGTTATATCTCTAGCTTTTTCTTTTGTTTTTGACTTCAATTCAATGAAGAACCTCTTCCATTCTTCTAGAGATTTTATGGGACCCTTTAACGAATTAAGTTTCTTGGAGAGCTCCGTCCATAATACTTTTATCTCATTGATATTTAGTGGGTGAGTTTTCCCACTAAGCAAAATTCTATTTTTGCCAAGAAAATCCAAAAGGCACTCTATCTGTTCCAACGTCGCTCTCGCACCTCTAGTTATTTTAGAGGACATCGTGAACTCTGAAGAACAAAAAACTTTCAAATAAGAGCAATATTTGTTCGTAAAATTTAAAAAAGGGTAGAATATTACGTTAATATGCAAATAATTGAAAATATAGGAACTGACCTTAGCATTTAAATCCAAACCAACACAAATTTTTGATGGATATCCAAGATTTCCCCAATTTTCTACTTAAACAATCACAATAATCGCACCACAGACTAACCAAAATCTACGATCACAGTTTTAGAAATTTTTTCTGGAAAATATGACAGTAAAATGACGTCGACAGACAGTATTTTAATCAAAGAAGAAGAATTGTTACTTATTTCTCTGCTAATTTAACAACTAGTGGTTACTGATAAACACAACCAAAGAAGTAAAATTACAATTATTTTAATTTTGACATCTAAAAATGCGGCAAACTGACTTTGAAACTTACACTGCGCATATGCGATTGTTACCAACATTGAACGAAATTCAGTTTTCTAAGGCTTAGCTTGAACTACGTTTGTACAACGGGTCGCAAAGTTAAGCTCACGCTTAAAAGAACTCGGACTCTGTTGAGCCACGGTTCAACTTACACTTGTACAATCGGGCCTTATAAACTAAATACAACCCTAGCTTAGTAGAACCCACAAAAGCTTCTAATAAACTACAGTTGGTATTAATGGCACATGCGTAGATCGATCTAATGCTAGCTTCTCTCCAAACAGTCCTCCAAGCCCAAGCCCAACACGAAAATTAAAGTGTTTGGTGTGGTTGATATTTTGTAGCCGTCAGTTTTATGGTTTTACAATAGCGGTATAAGCAAGTTTGTAATGTTTTAAAAACTTAAGAAATAAAAATATTATTTTTATCCACTGGGTTTGAATTAAAATGGTGGCAATAATATAAAGTGGTTTTGTAATTGATTTTAATTTTTATTTTATTCATTACATAATAATAATAATGATTTATTGATGTCGATACATATAGAATGTTAACACATGACACAGGAGAAAAAAATGGCTTACACTTACGTTGATAATAATTGATAAAATGTACTGGGATTAAACAGCTTCAGAATAAGATAAAATATACATTTATAATTGGTAAAGTTAAAATAAAACATTAAAATATAATGAACTATACATGTGCATACATAAATTTAAACAAACTGATTAAATAATAAAGACAATGCAATGATAAAATAGTAAAAGCTCTTTATAAAGTAAAAGCACTATAACGTACTAAGTTTCAGATTATAATAAAAACAACTACCTCAACTAAGCAAAATACGACATTTTTTTTATATAAGCCCATTAAAATAGTTTACTAATTCTAGTCTTACTGCATTATTAACAAGAAACATATTATTGTCTATAATATTCTCCACTTCTATAGCATTCATAAGATCAATAGCTTCTTGTTGCTCATCATTTAGCAGTGGTATTTCTTCATTTCGAATGCATGCGATATTGTGAAGCGCTGTAGTTGCAACAACAATTGCTTCAACTTTTCTTATATTAAGCCGAATTCCCATCGAAAGGATGCACTGAGAGAAGATTTTTGCTGTGACAGCCAAAAATCGAGCTACAGCAGCAAAAAACTCTAGGGGAAGGTGAGGCACATTCGGACACTTTTTGTAACTAGCGTTTATAAGTACTTGAACATAATATTTTTGCAGAAGCAACCATGGCTACAGATAGGTACATATGTTGCCTATCTTCCACAATTTTTATTTTGGTGAAATGATAGTACTGCCCGAGATATTTATAACTTTCTTTAAATGTGCATTTGTCCGAAACTGCCACATTAGTGGGGCAGTTGTGGACAGTGGTGGGACAGTTGCGGACAGTGGTAGGGCAGTTTTAGATGTAGTGGGTATGATAGTAGGTACGAAATTATTATTGTAAGCAAAACAGTAGGCAATATGTTTATTATTCATGTATTATATTTTCATAAGAAACATTTAATAGATTATTTAAAAAAAAACGTTAGTTACATCATATTGTAAGAATCAAAACTTATATTAAACTTAACAAATCTATTTGTTCGAGACGTTCCTTTTATTTGCAATGGCTTTGGTAGCTTTTAAACGATATCATGTCTTCAAACTGTTGCAAGATCTTCTACGTTAGGGTAAGTGTAACTTCTGCTTCCTCTCTACCTTAAAAACTTTACCAGATACTCAGAATAATCTTGAATTTCACCTATACAATAACAAATGGTCTTTTTCATAGGAAATTTAACTAAAATGTAATCATGTTCTTCCAGTGTTTCATCATCTAGGAGATCAAGGGGCTCATTGGTATCTGATTATTCTGCTCCGATATTGATATCAATGTCGGAATCATATTTGTCTATATCTGATTCCAATTCAGAATCAGACGACGAGGATTCTAGGCGTTTTTTAATTTTTTAAATTTAGTTACTTTCATCTTTTAATTTTCTTTTAAGAATAACTTTGTTTATTCCCTTTTGACATTTCAGTTTCTGAAGTTCTGTCCTCTTTGGGATACGAATTGTTTGCAATTTTTTACGCCTTATTTCCTCTAACTCTTCAACCCTTATTTTCTCCGGAGTGCTAGTAAATATTCTAGATTTTCCTAAACTAGACTTTTTACTTATCTCTCTGGAAGGAGTTTTTGGTAGTGGCCTAATACTGTAGGAGCTAACAGATGACAGGTTTAGAGTAGAATTTTTGTTTAAGGTTAAATTTAAGACAGCTTCTATGACTTCATTTAAACAATACTCAACTATGCTATACGTGTCGGTATTAATTGTTGTCTTATAATTCAATTCAATTTATTGATCATAATTTTTTATTACATGTGTTAATTGTATCAATATATTAAACAGATATTATATTAAACATAATAATCAATCCTTATAACTAAGTATTATAAATTTAAGTACAATTACCTATTATTTTTTGTTTTTGTATCTCCCTGTCCCTGTAGTCTTCCCGTCCCCTCTCCCTTCCCATGATCTGCCTAAACTGTAAAAGTTTGTGTGCAGTATCACAGGGAAAAGGAAGGAGTCGAGAGAGTAAGAAGAAAAATATACTCATATATAGATAATAAACACGCAATAAAATTTAGGAGGTTGAGGAGTCTCACAATACACAGTGAATTCAAATGAATTATATGAATTTCTAATTGCTGTTTGCATATTATCTACTTAAAGAAATGAAAGTGGATTAGAGGTAAGTGATAAAACCCGTACTAATTATAGATTATTTTAATACTTTCATAATACTACAATAAATAGTTTTAGATGATTCTTCAATTTACTTTTGTTATTAATTTCTTTTTACGTATTTAGGTAACATGTTATACAATTTTGGACCATAGTAAAATATAAACCTTTGGGTATGATTCTTGTTGCATAATGGCAAGGTAACTGATATATTTTCTTTTGTTCTAGTTGGGTAATCATGCGATGGTTTTATTAGTTTTTCAGACTTATTTAATGACCAAAGTAAAACTTGATAAGTATAGAGTTCTCTTACTGTAAATAAGTCTAACTCTTTGTATAACTTACTGGTGGAGTACCAGTAATCCTTTTTAAACATAATTTTTAATATAGTGTTTTGCATTATTTAAAGACAATATAGGGAGTTTTTGAATATCCCACCATACCAGTATACAATATCTAAGTATGGATTCAACTAAGGCGCTATACATCATTAACAATAACTTTTTGCTCAACACATCTCTTATTTGGTAGAATTTGTATAACAGCCTTCTAAGTCGCTCTGTAATATATTCAACATGATCATTCCATTTTAGGTGTTGATCAACCAGCACTCCTAAATATTTAATGCAATTGGTTTTGTGTATAAGAGCACAATTACAACTTATTTGATTGTTACACGATGTTGCATGAATTTTTATGAAATTTTTGTCAGGTTGATCAGCCACCGTAGATGAAAATGCCACAAATTTAGTTTTTTCGACATTTAGACTCAGAAGACTGCCATCCAACCACCTTTTAAGTTTTCCCATTCCTTGCTCTGATTTTTCATAGACTTTTTCCCAAGAGTCACTAACAAAAATAACAGCAGTGTCATCAGCGTATGATATTATTTCCCCACCTAGATTCTCTATTTGCGCCATAGAGTTGATATATATTAAAAATAAAATGGGGCCCAGCACAGTACCCTGTGGGACACCCATTTTAAGGGGGGAGTGGGTCACTATATATGTCATTAATTTTTACACGTTGATTACGCTCTGTAAGGTAGTTCAGAAAAAGCTTTAACGTTTCCCCTCTTATGCCCGAAGACTCTAATCTTTTCAGCAGCAATTCATGGTTAACTGTATCAAACGCCTTAGCTAAATCCAAGAATATTGCTAGACATTTTTTGTTCATATTAACCCCATTAACGATTTCCCTTTAACAACTCAATAGTTGCGTCTTGAGTACACAAAGTTTTTCTAAATCCAAATTGCTTATTATTAAGGATATTTTTATTTTCTAAAAAGTCTATTAATCGTTTTTTTAAACACTGTTCAATTAATTTTGCAAACTGATTTATGACAGATATAGGCCTGTAGTTAGTCGCTAATTTTTTTTTCCATTTTTATATACTGGTGTTATTTATAATTGCCTCTTTCATGGATTTGGGTATTTCTCCTTTAGAAATTATTTGATTATATATAAACGTCAGAGGTGTAAGAATGTACATGTGTATTGTTTTTATCGTTTTTACAGATATTCCATCAAGTCCACATGCAGAGTTGTTTTTTAATTTTGAAATGTGTATAATCAATTAATTTTCAGTAACCGGATAAAAAAAAATGCTTTCGATATTATTATTGAAATGATCTGATTGTAGTGACTTTGAGTTGTTATTAGTTTTTGTTGCCATTGTTTCACCAACGTGTGCAAAGAAGTCATTAAAAAAATCGGCCTTGTCTTTATCATTATTTATAGGCTCATTATCATTGTTTATAATATTATATTTTTGATTCCTCTTTTGCTTTTGTTCACTGTTTGATACTTCATTCACTAATTCCCAGATTTTTTTTATAATTATTATTAGCTTTCTTTATTTCTTCTTTGTAATAATCGTTTTTTGTATTTTTTATTAATTTATTTAAGATATTGCGATATTGTCTATATTCTTCTTGAAGTTATATGCTATATTTTTTTAATAAGTTTCGTTTTAGATAGTCTCTGTGTCTTATAGAATTTATTAAGCCTATTGTAATCCAAGGTTTAATTTTGTATGTTTTATTATTATTTATGTTGATTTTCTTGGTGTTTCTAGTAATATGATATTTAAGTTTATTAATAAAAGCGTTATAACATACTTCAGGATCATTTTGTTTATATATTTCATCCCATATTTCAGATTTTAAGTCTTTGTTTAATTTAAAATAGTTAATTTTGTTAATATGTTTAATTTTATTTATATCTAATTTTTCCAAATTGTCCTTTAGTTGTATAGAAAGCAAAATAGTGTAATGATCAGTTAATGAGTTTTTAAGTAACGACGACTTAATATTATAATGTTTTCCAACTTTTTTTTTTCTTACTCCTACAAAAAAATGATCAAGTAGGCTAGAAGAATTTTCGGTAGGGTGATTTATGTAAGAAAACATACCATGCTCATTTAATAAATTTAAATATGTTGTTGAAGAATTATCATTTTCATTTAGAATATTTATATTTATATCACCTGCAAAAACTTCAAAGTCACATTTTGATAAATTACGAAGATATATCTCAATATCTTGCACGTATTGAGTAAGATTTGTAGCAGGGGGCCTATAGGAGGCCGTAATGCCATATGTAGTATTCTTTATATTCAGGGTTACCTTTAACAATTTATTTTCCGTTAACGTGATTACTTTTACATCAGCATTTATGTTATTATTTACATAAATTATAGCACCATCATTCTGATTAAAACAGGAATTGTTATAATGTAATGTGAAATTTGGAATTTTAAAACCACTTACCCCATCCAGCTTCCAAGTCTCTGATAAGATAATAATATCCAATTTTGTTATATCTATAGCCTCTAAACATGTAATTAATTCATCAAAATTTTTCCTAATTGACCTTATATTAAAATGAATGATATTCAATTGTCTATTTTTACTCCTTATGCTTTCTGAAAATTCATTTATATCCAAAAATATGTTTGTGTTTATCTCCTCAATTTCCTCAATATCTGTTATTACGTTTCTATTCATTTTGCTACTTCTCCCTCCACTTATTCCACAAAGCTATACACAAAAAAAGAAAAAAGAGAAAAAATATTATTACAGTGCAATATTTATATAACAGTATGGAGTTTAATTAATAAATATATTTACAATATAATGTAAGTAGGTATACTACCCCGCTACGGCGTCAATTAGGCGATTTGGATGACATGGATGGCATGTGTCCATCAGGAGAGACCATTCTTCGGGGATCGTCGTCAATGACCAGAGGGTCTTCGGACCAGAGGCTGTCGAAGAGTTCTTAGTGGGGCTGGCCCGTTGGGATTTCTTCGGGGATCGTCAATGACCAGAGGCTTCTGAAGAGTTCTTCGGCGTCGTCAATGACCAGAGGGTTAGTTCAAATTTCTGCCGCTCGGATTTCCTAGGTGGCGCTGTCGAAGCTTCTGGGGCCCGTTGGCTTCGGTGATCGTCAATGACCAGAGGCTGTCGAAGTGGAGCTGGCCCGTTGCGATTTCTTCGGCGTTGACGTCAATGACCAGAGGGTTAGTTCAAATTTCTGCCGCTCGGATTTTATAGGTGGCGCTGAAGAGAGGCTCTGAAGAAGTCGGTTAGTTCAAAGCCGCTCGGGACGTGACTTTAGTGTAAACAAATTCAAGCCGCTAGACTAAACAAACTGTGGATTCTAAGAAATGACTCGTGGGAACGCAGGTGTCTTCAAGGTCTAAAGATAAAAAAATAGGATTCTAAGAATCTGCCTGCGTTATAGAAATTCAAATAAATTTGCTGGAATTATGGGTAGAGTGGAGCGGGAAATTTGAAATCTGTTGATGTTCATACAGTGGAGCGGGAAATTTGAAATTTGAATGATCTTGGCATGCAGTGGAGCGGTTGAAATTTGAATTATGGATTGGTAACAGTGGAGCGGATGCTGGAGGTTGGTAACAGTGTGGGCGGTAAATTTGAATTATGGATTGAGTGGAGCGGTTGAAATTTGAAGGATCTTGGCATGCAGTGGAGCGGGAAATTTGAAATCTGAGCGGCAGAAATTTGAATTATGGGTTGTTACCAGTGTGTGAGCGGTTGAAATTTGAATTAGGGATTGAGTGGAGCGGGAAATTTGAAATTTTGAGGTTGATGATGGGTTGGTGACAGTGGAGCGGGAAATTTGAAATTTGAAGGATCTTGGATGTTCACGGTATAGGAGAAAGAAAGAGAGAGAGAGAGAGAGAAAGAAATAATAAAGTGATAGAAATAAAACACAAGAATAACTTTTTATATTAAAATTTATTAAATAAAAATATATATCAGTGTACAAAAAAAGTTTACATTTTTTTCTAAAGGGAATTTATTTAACATATAATCATGATGAAATTCATATACACAAAATTTTTTGAAATATCTAAAATAGCCATTCCTATATACAGGAGTTTTATCGAATATAATTGATAATAATAAAAATATACATTAAATAATTGAATAATAATTAAAAAATAATGACAATGAACGATTTCAGCGAAGAATAAAAAAATTTAACATTGATAATTGAATCAATACTTGCAAAGAAAATTTCAAAAAACAATTGAATAATAAAAAAAATGTATATTAAATAATTGAATAATTGAACAATAATTGAAAAATAATAATAATAATAAAAATAACTGATTAATTGAATAATAAAAATATATATTAAATAAATGGATAATTGAATAATTGAATAATAATAATAAAAAATAATTGATTAATTGAATAATTGAATAATAAAAATATGTATTAAATAATTGGATAATTGACTATCAATAATAAAAATATATATATAAAAAAAAAATCATTGCCGACCTGCCCAGCATATTACAGTTGGCCGCTCCTCCACCTCCGGCTCATCATCGGACACCAAGTCAATTATGGCTTCGGCATCGTCATCCAGGTCCATAATATTTGCAATGTCTTCCTCGTCGTAGATAACGATGACCGTATCCTCCTCCTCGGAGTCCGTGCTATAAAAAAATAATTATAATTGAAAAAAATGAATTGAAATAAAAATTTTTTAACTTACTAATAAGCCGGAGGCGTAGGTGAATAACTAGGGCTAGCAGGAGGAAGTCTTAAGAGGGGCGGGGGCAGATCGTCGACGTCGTTCTCATTACTGTAAAAATAATTATAATTGAAGCACTGAATTAAAAAAGAAAAAAAATTAACTTACTTTTCTCTTAAGTAGGCCTCAGCAAGATCGGGTGGTGTTTGTAAATCCCGCATTTCCTCTTCATTAAATTCACTAAAAAATAATTATAATGTAAATTAAGTTAAATAATAATAAAAAAATTAACTTACTTTTCTCTTAAGTAGGCCTCAGGATTCATGGGAGGCGTATATCTATTTATATTTTGAACTAAACGCAGCCACCAATTATACTCGTCTAATTCACTAAAAAAAAAAGTATAATGTAAATTAAGTTAAATAATAAAAAAAATAATAAACTTACTTCTCGAAACGCACATCGAAACTATTCATTAACTGTCGAGACATCTTTCTTTTGTAAAATTTGAAGTTGAAATAAAAATGATTTTATATGTGTTGGTTTGGATGCAGATTATTTTTTTAATATAAACATATTTTACAATCGTTCAGGGAGAGAGTAAAATGAAATAAGTAGTTAATCACGTATTAAAATTTGGTAATGTAAATATATTCAATACAAAAAATCCATCGTGGTGACAAAAAAAACTGCAAATTCAGCGTCTACTGAAATATGTTTTCTTTAACATGATTCTAAGAAATGAACTAATAAAAATTAATTTATTTAACTTCTTGAAAATATCAGCGTTAGAGTTCGTGCAATTAGTCACGTAGGCTTGCCCTTGATAAAAAATGCAAAATCAGCATGTTTCATGAGCAAATCTTGACTGAACGTTGGTGACGTGTGCAAACTGACGTCACAGGTGACGTATGAAGCCTTTACGTCACAGATAATATAAAAGCTAGCGGTCAGCGTTTTTTTACCATATGTTAATAGTTAGTGCTCAGTTACGTATTAGCAAATAATTGAACTTTGTGTGTTAATTGTTTTTGCGGTCTTATAACTACAATAAAAATAAAACGTAAGTAAATTTTTGTTTTATAAATTTCAATTTAATTTAAAAGAAATTCCTTTTTTAGATAGATTTAAAAAAATTAAATAAAGTTTCACTTTTAGTAAACAAAGAAGTAGTGAGACTGGCAGCATTACCAGAAAATATTCCATAGTCCATATATGGGGCCCAAATAATAAATACCAAATACAGAGAAACTATTTTATTGGAATTAGAAAAAAAAATAAGGTATTTTTACCAAAAAGAATATTGCCCGCAATCAAAGAAAATTTGACACAATTTACTGATGGAAAGTACAGTATAATTTATGAGGGCTTAAAGGACGTAAATAAGCCTTCTATGGGCGTATTATTCAAGTTTATTGAAAGTAAGTAAACCACATACATAATTTTTTAAAAAAAATATTAAGTTTGTAATTTCTTTTTTTAGCTGAGAAGAAAGAGTGATAAGTCACAACAATTCATATAAATATAATAGACAGAGACATACATTTTCATTTTACTTCTGAACGTGTTGAGAGAGCGATCATGGCTTCTGAAGAAATAAAGAATATTAGTGATCAAGTTGTAGCAAAATTTAAAGAAGTGGAAGTAATTTTAGATCAAAAATGTACCCCTAGAGAGAGAGACATTTGGCTTAAACAGGTAAAACATCACATTAGACTTTTCAATAAGGCCATTAGAAAATCTGATCTATCTATGGGTGCCTTGAAAAAATTACAAACAAATTTGGGACATCCTAAAAGATTTAAAAAAATAGTTATTGAAAATTTAAATTATATCGGGGCGGGATTGGAGGTAAAACAAAAACGTAGTAATAGAGTAAAATGGGAGGACTTAGTATCGGCTTTTAAAAGTAGAGTTCGTACTGGGGTAATTATTAATTTAAAACATAAAGATTTGGTTGAATTTTTCAATGATGCTTTTCACCTTTTCAAAATTAGAATAATAAATGCTATGAAAAAAAGTACCCATGCTTAAAGTTAACACTTGTTTCTGTGCCGAGTTTATAAGAAAGTCGGGGGGACATAGAAATTACTGAAAAAAAAATATTTTAATACAAAAAATAAGGTAATTGATGCAGGGACGGATTTAAATCAATGGTTTGGGGCCAATGTAAAAGATGATATTTTTAACACTTTATCAGAATTTTCAGAATCGGGTAGTGGGTGGGCTTTAAGTGAAATTATTAGCTTAGAAGTGAATATAAATAAATATGAAATTGGGAACGGAGTCTCATCCTACATTAAACTACCGGAAAATTTTTTAAAAAAGCAGGCGTGCATCAACGTTAAAAATGATGATGTAGCCTGCTTTGCATGGAGTATAGTTAGCGCACTTTATCCGGTTGCTAGGCAAAATCACCCTGATAGAATATCATCATATCCGCATTACACAACAGTACTAAACATAACGGGAATTGAATTTCCTATGACTTTACCACAAATTTCCAAATTTGAAAAAAATAATAATATCTCAGTTAATGTATTTGGTTTGGAAATGGATTCAAAATCAAATTTCTCCGTTATTCCCGTCCGTGTAACTAAACAAAAATTAGAAAAACATGTAAATTTATTAATTATTCAAGATAAATATTTTCCCAAAATAAATGAATTTGAATCGATACCCGAAGACAATGAAGAGGAAGTAGAAATTAAGTACCATTATTGTTACATTAAAGATTTATCTAGACTTTTAAATTATCAACTCTCTAAAGATACTCATAAAAAAATTTTCTGCGATAGATGTCTAAATTATTTTAGTTCTCAGGACAAACTAAACGATCATGTTGTGGATTGTGAAAAATTTAACGATTGCAAAATTGAATTTTCTAGGGAACGGTACATTAAATTTAAAAATTTTGTTTACAAGGAAACGGTTCCGTTTATTATTTATGCAGATTTCGAATCTTTGCTTGAGCCATTTAATGATGATGATAGTCATTGTAAAACGAGTAGATATCAGAAACACATAGCATACAGTGCCGGGTATTATTTTAAATGTAGTTATAACAACGACTGGTCATACTATAAAAGTACTCGAGGTTTAGATTGTATGTCTTGGTTCGAACAGGAATTAAGTGATGTAGCAAAATTTGTCTCTTCGAAATTAAAGCAAGTGGAGCCCAGAACTCTGAAGTTAGTTTACGGGATGCTAGTAAAACCTGTCATATTTGCGAGGAGGAATTTAAGGAAACAGATAAAATTGTTAGAGATCATTGTCACCTCACCGGAAACTTTAGAGGTTTTGCTCATAATAAATGTAATATGAATTATAAAAATTCCTTTGTTATTCCGGTCGTGTTTCACAATCTTGGAGGCTACGACGCGCACTTTGCAATAAAATTCTTAGCAGAACGAAATCATATTACACTATTACCTGAAAATAAGGAAAAATACATTAGTTTCACAGTTCACGAGAAAGAAACTAACATTAAATTTAGATTTATAGACTCCTTCAGATTCATGGGTTGTTCACTAGAAGAACTAGCTTCTACATTGAAAGATGAAAACTTTGAAAATCTTAAACGTGAATTTCCAGACATCGACGATGAAAAATTTCAATTATTAACACGAAAAGGTGTATTCTTTTATGACTATTTAGACACCATTGAAAAACTAGATGAAATAGAATTACCTGATATAAAATACTTTTATAATAAACTTAAAGATGAAAACATTGAAGAGGCGGATTATGCACATGCACAAATCGTTTGGGAGAAATTTGGTATGAAAACACTAGGCGACTACAGCGATTTATACATGAAAACAGATATCATGTTATTAACGTGTATTTTCGAAACCCTTCGCAAGACATGTCACCAGACATACGGTCTAGATCCTAGTCACTATTACACGATACCCGGATATACTTGGGACTGTATGCTAAAATATACAGGATGTAAAATAGAAACCGTTCAGGACGTAGATATTTTAATGTTTATAGAGAAAGCAATCAGAGGCGGTTTGAGCCAATGTTGCAATCGGTTCTCAGAGGCCAACAACAAGTATTTAGATACTTATGATCCCAGCAAACCATCTACGTTTATTCTTTATTTAGATGTAAATAATTTATATGGATGGGCTATGGGACAGCCTCTCCCGTACGAGGGATTCCAGTGGACCGATTGTAACATTGATGTCACGAGTATTCCCGATGATGCTGAGATTGGCTATATTCTAGAAGTTGATCTCGAATATCCTGAATCATTACATGATTTACATAGAGATCTGCCATTCTGCCCGGAGCATCAAACACCACCAAATTCAAAATTTTCCAAGTTAATGACCACCTGTTACAATAAGCAAAAATACATTATTCACTATAGAAATCTTAAACAGGCTATACAACATGGAATAAAATTAACACGTATCCATCGAGTTCTACAGTCTTCGTGGCTGAAACCTTACATTGACTTAAACACATCATTAAGGGCACAAGCAAAGTCTAACTTTGAGAAAAACAACTATAAATTAATGAATAACGCCGTGTACGGGAAAACAATGCAGAATGTTCGAAAACATAGAATCGTTAGACTAGTAAATAAATGGGAGGGGAGGTACGGTGCTAAGAATTTGATTGCCAGTCCTAATTTCCAAAGCAGATCCATTTTCAGTGATAATCTTATGGCAATCGAAATGAAAAAATCTCGCATTATATTCGATAAACCCCTGTATATAGGAACGGCTATTTTAGATATTTAAAAAATTTGTGTATATGAATTTCATCATGATTATATGTTAAATAAATTCCCTTTAGAAAAATGTAAACTTTTGTACACTGATACAGATAGTCTCATGTACGAAATTCAGTGTAATGATGTATATGAAGATGTCATCAAACAGGACATTCATAGATTTGATACCAGTGATTACCCACAAGATAATCGTTGGAATATTCCTTTAGTAAATAAAAAAGTCCCTGGTTTAATGAAGGATGAGAACAATGGGAAAATAATGACACATTTCATAGGTTTACGCTCTAAACAGTACACCTATAAAGTTGAATCAGACAAGGTAGTTAAAAAAGCAAAAGGTGTAAAGTCTAATGTGGTGAAAAACAAAATTACATTTCAAGATTATCACAACTGTCTAGAAAAATTTGCTTCAAAAAGTTCACAGGAAGAGTGTTTATTAAATAAAACTCAGCGCTGTATACAATCAAGATTACATGAGGTATACAGCGTTGAGCAAACAAAAAATTGCTCTTAATCCCTTTGACGATAAGAGGTACATTCTTCCTGAGGTTCATGAAACTCTCCCTTGGGGTCACTACTCCATAATGAACACTTAACATCACTAATATTCTTTTTTTTTTCTTTGTTTAATCAACAATCTCTGTCTATTATATTCAATATCTATGGATTCTTGTATTATATGTATATTATTTAATCTTTTGTATTCAATATTTATGTATTAATCTTTTATATTTAATATTTATGTATTATACTTTATTTAATCTTTTATATTTAATTTTTATGTATTATACTTTATTTACTCTTTTGTGTGTGTGTATAATAAAATGTGTATTTATAAAAAAAAAAATATGATTTTTATTTCAAACCTAACCTAGAAATGAAAGAAAACACGATTATATAAAATATTTATTTAAGCACTTGTTAATAAAAACATTTTTCTATCTAAATCATTTAGTACCTTATCTCTATAATAAATTAAACATTCACGCATACAGTATGTTTGAATGTTATCTCGATACAAGTCACATAAATTTAACATAACAATATATGGAGGTAATTCATAATTAGATTCACTTAAAATATTATAAGTAACATTCAGAAAATTATTATAAAAATGATTAAAGTTTAAACTATGTAATAAGTCCAAACGAGACGATATTAAGTTATTATTAATATTTATTATTTCGCGAACAGTTTCTTCAGAGAAATAAAATGTAGAAAGACTATTGGTCACTTTCAACATCTTATTACCAAGAAAAGGTGCCTTTAGTATGGAATATTCACAGAACCGAATTTCTTCTTCTTCTTCTTCAGAATCTACTTTGTTATCAAAGTAATCGGTAGTGAATTGTTGAAGGTAAGTTATGAAATCATTCCAATCTTCTTTATTGAAAGAAATGTTGTCAGGTTTCGTAAACACTTGTAATGTATTAAATATTATCCTTATTGCTGGAACATAACCTCTTGCACTACTAAATTCCGTAACTATCTTGTATGTAGAATTTTTAATGTTTATAACATTCTCATAAATATATCGTTCCTCGTGCTGTGCGGCTACTCGATATTGTTCACTAATTCTATCAACTTCTTCCCAATAACCGGAATCCTCCGATGAAAAGGTAGGACTTGTTGGTGAACGGGATGTCATTGCAGCTCTCGAACACACAAAGATTAATAACTAACTGATTATCATCTATCATGTTGTTCCTTTTATATCTCGCGAATCGAATCAAAGAAAGCAGCAGGTACTATAAAAAAAGGCCCCTAATCTGATGGAATTTGTGTCTATTTTCCATAAGAAATAATGTAATTTTGTGGTATTGGAGTGGAGGTGAATCACATTCCCATTTGAAATACATGTAAATCGATACAGATTAAAGAATGTTATCCGAATCAATCCAGCTGTTGTTCGATGAGTCCAGACCCAACCATTTCACGTAAACCTTCTTACCCCGTCTACGTAACACTTTCTCTACGAGGTATACGTCAGCATTTTTTGTCTTTTGCAATTCTTCCTCGTAGAAACCTCCACTAATCGGTTTGCCTTGCATATCTTCCAGTAAATATGTGGTAGGGTTAGTAATTCGTACTTTTACTATTTGAAATAACTCGGTTGTCCAGTTAGGTTTAAAAACATGCTTGTTCTTACTGATACGTACAATGTCGCCAACCTTGTAGCGTCGCGGTGTTGCCAACTTAATGTGCTTGTAGACAGAATTTAAAATTTTCTTTTCATTACTTTTAGATATGTCGCAGGGCTTCATTCTGATTGTTCTGTGCCAACGATTATTATAGTCTTTAACAATATCTGAAAGTATGAACCGTTTAAACTAAAATATTTATATAATCTTTCCTTTGATGTTCTTATGACTCTTTCAACTATAGCAGCTTTTTTTGTACTATATGTACTATAATGGTTAACTTTATACTTTTTCATCAAGTTTTTAAAATGAACATTATAAAATTCAGTACCTTGATCTGAATTTAAATTTTTACATGTTCTCTTACTCTCCTTAAAAATTTCCTCCATTGCCTGCGTAACGACGGGACCATCCTTGCTTTTTTATAGGTTTCGCCCATACGAACTTTGAAAAACAATCGATAACAATCAATATATATCTATTTTTACTGTTTTCTCTAGCATAATTACCCATTTCAGCTAAATCAATCTGCCACAAGTCGTCAATACCTTTTATTATTGTACGCCTGCGATTGAAATTTTTACGTGCAGGCTTATGTAGTTCGTTAACCACTTGAATTTTTTCATTTGAATGGTTCATCGCGCGTGCAGCTAAATCGATGTTATTAAAGCAAATTAACCTCGGACGTATTAGCATGTACTTTTATAGCAGCATTTCGAGATGCAACGCTCGTATCTATGGCAGTCACAACAGTTTTTAATTTTTCAAGAGATTTTTCGATGGTTGTCAGTGATGCTTTTTGTTCAGCTAAATCTGAGGTGAATTGTGTCAGTTGACCGGTACACTTTAATTCAACGGAGGTTATTTTATCATCTACATATTTTTTGTTAGTAGCATCATCGTCCTCCGTAGGAGACTGAACATTACACAGCTTTAGTTTTTCAATATCAATATTTCCATCTGCGGTGAAAACTAAACCACGGCGATATTGTGATAATAGATGTGAGCTAGCTATATCACTGCTACGAGCAGCTGACCTTCCGAACTTATCGAGACTCATCATGGAAATGATGTAAATTACACATACACACTATTTAATAAATAACTCCAGCCTCACGTAATTCATTAATAATCGCTAAAATTTCATTATCATGAGAATCGGTGTTTCCCGCAGCCTTTGAGGCATTCAAAAGTCTTAACCTATCAACTAGTTCGTTGACGTCATCCCAGTAAACATATTCAATAGGTTTTTCATTGTAAACCATACTTATACCTTCTCCGCTATATGATTGACGTGGTGATGATTTACTTTTAAATAACGGCTTTATCACTTCAGTATACTTAAAAGATCGAGTTCCGTTAAATTGATTTAAGGGATCATAATTTCTTCTATGTGCGCTACTGACTTCTAAAATATCTTTATAAACATGTAAATCCTGTTCGTCGTAACCTTTAGGTTTCTTCATAAATAGCAATTCGTATAAACCCTGTTTTCCAGGATACATTTTATTACCAATATTTATTTCAGCATTTGGACCGATATGTAATTCTGTAGAACCGATATAAAATTTATTCGTTTCAAAATTGACTCTGACACCATATGTTTTATCGAAATCTTCGCTCTTGTTATAAAGTCCTATTATATAATGCTTAGTTAAAGAAGGATACTGCTCAAAATATTCCTTATTATTAGTCGCTTCATATGTATCTTCAACGATAGAGTATTCCTCTTCTTCATCTTCTTTATGTTTTACTGGTGTTTTTTGTGATGATCTAATATTTTTACCTTTAGTCATTTTCACCGACATATCCATAGATTTCTTCAGTTCTTTTAATGGATCGATAACGGGTTTCAATAATCGATTAAGGCCTTCATCTTCCTCAGCTTTACCCAATTTTAATGCCAAATACTTCTTTCTAATAGCTTTGGATGCTTTATTAATTTTTTCTTTAAGTTTCTTATCTTTTTCCAATACATATGGTTTTACCTTCTTGGCTCTCTTATACATCTCGAAAGTTATTTTATTAGTCTCCATTGTTGAACAAAACAACAGGACTTAAACAGGTCTGTATAGTTTTTTAAACAGGTCTGTATAGATTTTAAACAGGTCTGTTTAGATTTTAAACAGGTCTGTACAGGTTTTAAACAGGTCTGTACAGGTTTTAAACAGGTCTGTACAGGTTTTAAACAGGTCTGTACAGGTTTTAAACAGGTCTGTTTAGATTTTAAACAGGTCTGTATAGTTTTCAAACAGGTCTGTTTAGATTTTAAACAGGTCTGTACATCTTTTAAACAGGTCTGTTTTATTTGAATACTTGTTTACTAATAACTGACTTATTCAAATCATATGCTTATATACTGATCAAAACCCTTTCGATAACGACCATTATGTAAATCAAAATCTTTTACAATAACCATAACACCATACTGATCGTTCCAACATTGTCTACACATATCCTCAAATTGATCGAGTGACATATCAGGTGTCACGTGATCATCATACACATGTCGCAAATTCATTCTATCTTGTTTGAATAATATTATACAGTTACAGTTATCCCGAATAAGGTGCTTAGGTATACGAGTATAAGTCTGACAGAGATAGAAGCAGTCCACAAGTTTATGTCTACCCATACTAAAATATGCTCTTATTTTATCCTGTTTATCGCAAGCCACATCGTCGAAAATGAATACTGAATTAGTTTTAGCCTCAGATGGGTCGATTATACTTTCACTACTTGCATATGGAAAATAACTAACACCTTTTACATTCTTCAACACTTCCTCTAACAATTTGTATTTAGGTTGATATAATGACTTGGAGTACACGTATATATTCTCAAACCACAGTCCATTAGGATCGAATAATAGACTCAATAACAAATTAGTTTTACCGGCTCCACTAGGTCCACATATAATTGTTCTTAGCGTGCTGGGAAATAACTCGCCATGTTTCTTCTCTCCACCAGATTTATCTGTTAAGAGATCCAGATTCTCCACAGGTAGTGACACCTGTTGTCTTTGAACGTGCATTATGAACTCATATCTTTTTTGATTATGCAACGCTTTATATAGAAGTTTCCATACACTTATCATCATTAACAATCTAGATGACGCCGAGGAAGCACGGTGGAGGAGTCGTTAATAGTCTAATTAGCAAACTACCTTTCGAGTTACATATACCGGGATATCAATACTGTGGACCCGGTACAAAGTTGGAAAAACGCCTAAGTCGCGGGGACCCTGGTATTAATCTTCTAGATAGAAGTTGTCGTGAACACGATATTGCCTACAGTAAAAGTTCCAATTTAGAAGATAGACACAAGGCTGATTACGAACTTGAACAGCGTGCTTGGGAACGTGTTAAATCAAAAGACGCCAGTTTTGGGGAAAAGGCAGCCGCTTGGGCAGTTACTAATACAATGAAAGCTAAACGGAAGTTAGGTATGGGTATGATGTGTAATGCAAAGAAACGAAAATTAGGTATCAGGAAAAAAGTTGGATTTCGAAAGACTGTCCTGTCAGATGTGACTAAATTACTGAAAAAACATGCAAGTCATAATATAAAAAAAGATAGTGCAATGACGGTGAAAGCAGCACGAATTGCTGTCAAGAATGCTGGAGGTCGGAAAAGAATCAATACGCCTCGTGTTTTACCTTTGCCAAAGACCGGCGGTGTTTTACCACTGATACCAATCTTTGCTGGTTTAAGTGCACTAGGAGCTTTGGCAGGAGGTGCAGCCGGAGTCGCCAAGGCCGTTATAGTTGCTAAAAATACTCAGAAAAAAATTGGACGAAGATGGAAGGCATAATAAAGCCATGGAGGCCATAGCATTGGGGAAAAAAGGATCCGGACTCTACATGAAACCATATAAGAATGGATATGGACTATATCTGAAAAAACAAAAAAACTACCATTGAAGCTACCCAATAGAGCACTTTCCGATACGGACCTGTTGAACTATGTTAAAAAGTTAAAAATTCCACATTTCAGAGGCGTCTTTATGCGTGATTCGTTACCATCATCTCCGCCTAGAAAATATGAAAGTGCCATTATTAACTTAGACAGCGTAGAGGGTCCGGGTACGCATTGGGTAGCATACAAGAAAACTAATGATTCTGTTATATATTTCGATAGCTTCGGATCATTGAAACCACCAATAGAATTAGTTCGATACTTTGACACGAAATGTAAAATTAAATATAATCCTGATGCTCTTCAAACATACAATACAACAAACTGTGGGCATTTATGTTTAGAATTTCTCTATAAAAACAATAAACATGTATGATTTACATTCATTATGTCTCAAATATTCACATTAAGAGGTCGAAGATCTACGCTGTCTGTAGACTTTTTTAATCCCATTGAACTCGATCCCCAGTACGATTATTCGCTGGCACTGATTGGTCTTCACACCTACAACAGTATACCTAACATCGAGCAAGGTGTAAATAATAAGTTTTATTACTGGGAACTTGGTGATAAATCTAAGGAGAAAGTCATAGAAATACCTACCGGATCATACGAGATAAGCGACATCGAATCTTATCTGCAGAATAAATTAATACCTAGTGGTGTAACGCAAAGTGATTATTTTTCATTGAAACCTAATAATAATACGCTCAAGTGTGAAATTAAAAGTAAACACGAAATTAATTTTACACCTAAAGATAGTTTGGCCACTTTATTAGGTTACAGTGCTCAAATGTTAAAACCTGATAAATTATATCAATCTGATTTACCCGTTAAAATAGTTAAAGTTATAACCATCCACGTGGACTGTAATATTACAGCAGGAGCGTTTTACAAAAATAAGCCATCACATACGATTTTTGAATTTGGTTTGAAAGTCGACCCCGGATACGCTATAGATATAGAACCCAATAATTTGATTTTTCTACCGGTGAATAACAAACGAGAAATACGTAATATCACCTTGAAGATACTCGATCAGAATTCCGAGCCTGTCAATTTTCGAGGAGAAGAAGTTATTGTAAGGTTAGAACTAAGAAAATTACTATGAGGAGGTTGATATTTAAATCTAAAAACTATATAAACGACAATTCTTTTAACCGACATCATTCAGTACTTAATCGGTGTTCAGAGAGGACAACGACAACTTCCATTTTAACTCCAGCTAATATTTTATATTTAAAATCTTTGGGTTATAATGTTGGAAGAACTACAATTATTTCAAGACCCAAGTTACGATGAGTCCATCGTCAGGGAGGAGATCCGATCGTACTACCCTTTTGTAAAATCATTTGGAAATAACGATGAAATAGAGATTGCTATTTATCAACAGGATGCATTGTTGTTGATGAGCGAAGCCGCCATATCTATCGAGGGCACTTTAAAGAAAAACGCTACTGGTACGGGTACCATTGAATTTACCAATAACGCGGGAGCGTATTTATTCGATTCTATAAGTTATGAATTAAATGGGAAGGAATTAGATAAGGTACGTGATCCTGGAACTGTGAGCTTAATAAAAAGTTACTTGTGCTATGACAGAGATGATTATTCTCTTAGTATTGGAGGCTGGAATTATCCCGAAGGTCAGTTGGTGACATACGATCCCACAAAAACGACATTCTTCTTAAGGATACCTTTGTGGCATTTATTTGGTTTCTTTCATGATTATAAGAGAGTGGTGTTTGGTAAACAAGTTTTGAGATTAATTAGAGCCCGTAGCGATAACGATTGTTTCAAAGTATCGAAAGATGATACTACTGGTGAATTGACCATAACCAATATTGAATTGAAGGTTAAACATGTATTTTTAAATGACGTTCCAAAGTTGAATTTGCTAGCTGAAATAAACAACGATAAACCGATCTTAATGCCATTTAGACAGTGGGAACTTCATGAGCTTCCTGCGCTAACGAATGGTACTACAAAACAAATTTGGTCTGTTAAAACATGTGCTAGTGTGGAATGTCCCCGATACATTATCGTAGCATTTCAAACTAATAAAAAAGGCCGAAAGATGGAAGATGTCACCCAATTCGATAATATTGATGTATCTAATATAAAATTGACGCTAAATTCTGAATATTATACCTATGAAGATATGCAATTGGATTTCAGCTCTAGAAAATATTCTGAAGTATATTATATGTATACCCAGTTCTCAAAATTATTCGCTTCCAACAATAAACCAATGCTGGACTTCATGGCTTTCAGTAATCGAGCCTTATTCGTTATAGATTGTTCCAAGAGAAATGATTCAATAAAATCCTCTACTGTAGACATCAAAATAGAGATTGAAAGCAGAAAATCATTCCCAAAGAATACTAAGACTTATTGCATAATTATTCACGACCGTGTGATGGAATATTTACCTCTAAGTGGAGTCGTAAGAAATGTTATGTAATAAGAGGCAGAGAGATTACCATATTATGTCAGTAATGTAAGAACCATACGTTGATAAACATGCAATTAGTTCTTGTTGACATTCAGGGATTTAGTCTCCCAGAATTTTACCCCAAAGAAATATCGTTCGTTAATGGACAACAAAATTCTCACTATTTGATTAAATCTCCAGTGCCATACAGTACGTTAAGTTCTGATTTAAAAAGACAGGTGAAATATTTAGAATGTAATCATCATGGTTTGAAGTATAGCAGCGGTTACGTAAATGACGAGGATCTGAATGAAATATTGCGCAATCACCTTTGTGCTGTTAATATAGTATACGTAAAAGGACATCAGAAACAGGAATTTCTTGAAAAAAAACTACATGACTTGGAAGTCACAACGCCATCTGTGGTCAATGTGGAACACCTTAATGTTACCATGGAACAACCTCCAAATTTCTGTAAAGATTTACCTCTGTGTTTATATCATTTTAATAATTCTAAAAAGTATATGTGCAGTTTAAGAAATAGTTTTAAGCTTTATAATTGGTTGTATTCGAATTTGCCTAAATAAAAAACATACATATCTCTTATTGGTTGTTTTTTTCTTTTCCCTCACCTCCACGATTCACCTCTGGTCTCTGTTAATTATTATTATTCAGTTATTTACTAGATGTCATAGCAGTAACATGTCTGTTTCTTTGAACGATTTTAATTTATTACTAGAAGAACATTGTCAAAAATTAGAACAGTTGAAAAGTATTATAAACTTTTACGAAGAAAAACAGTGTGTGTTTTCAAGTTTTCAATCATTAAATATCAACAACAACAACAAAAGTGTATTTAGTGACAGAAGGCGTTGTGGAAAAATTTTACGTTCAACAGCAGCACGAAGAATTACCCCGCAAAATGTCAAAACGCTCTGAAAATCCAGTATTTTTACCATGCGGTCATATAGCCAGTTCTATAAACAGTTGTTGTAAATTGTGCGAGTGGCGTAAAAGAGAAGAGCAGAAATGTAAAATTTGCCAAATAAATGATCAAGAAGTGAAATTTCTACCATGCGGACATATTGTAAGCTGTATAAACTGTAGTTTTCGCATTAAAATCTGCGTAGCCTGTGGAAAAAGTTGGGAGGTAGCTATATGCAAATAAATTGGGTTACGTACCTGTAATTAAACAGTATATTGAGAGATAGGACAATGTTAAGTTCACCATTGATTATTCTGTGTGCTGTGCTGCAGAACACTCTGTACATTTACAATCCATTCAATCCTAGAGAAATCAATGTCCGTTTCGATGACAACAGTGAATGGATAAAGATGTTGCCGTATACTGTAATTAACAACAACAGTGTACCTACATTTACAACATCTATACCTAGCAACACAACAAAATATCAGATACAAATACAATTTCAAAATGGTAGCATTGATGAATTCGACTGGATTACGTTTGTGGAGAGCCCCGTTACAAAACCAAGTTATTCAATCAGTACTACTGAGTCGTCAGTTATAGGTCTGCTCTGCTACCTAGTACTTTGTACTTCAATTTTATTGTTAAAGTGCCTAATTAAAATTACAAAAGGAAAAAAATGTTTGTTGTTGGTACGGAATTAAAAAACTTTGAAATAGAACAACGACAGGGAAAGAGGGTCCAGTTCAGTGATGAGGTTAGTGTTCGATATATTCTTCATTGGTCCTTTGCTCACCAGATGTCGAGACGAGGAGACTGCTGGATACAGAACACTGTAGATCACGAACGATTTCAGCGAAGAATAAAAAATTTAGCATTGATAATTGAACCTGTACTTGTAAAGAAAATATCAAAAACATAATCTCTCTCTCTCAAATACAGTTATACACTTATTTTTTGTATGATGAAAAAATAAAAAAATATATGTTCCAACTCCTTGTTTTATTATATTCTCAAATAAAATATGCATTCCACTAAATAATACTATTCTAAAAAATTACATAATTCGAATTCCTCAGATTTCAAATTTCCCGTTCCACTGCATGCCAAGATCCTTCAAATTTCAACCGCTCCACTCAATCCATAATTCAAATTTACCGCCCACACTGTTACCAACCTCCAGCATCCGCTCCACTGTTACCAATCCATAATTCAAATTTCAACCGCTCCACTGCATGCCAAGATCAATCAAATTTCAAATTTCCCGCTCCACTGTATGAACATCAACAGATTTCAAATTTCCCGCTCCACTCTACCCATAATTCCAGCAAATTTATTTGAATTTCTATGACGCAGGCAGATTCTTAGAATCCTATTTTTTTGTCTTTAGACCTTGAAGACACCTGCGTTCCCACGAGTCATTTCTTAGGAATCCACAGTTTGTTTAGTCTAGCGGCTTGAATTTGTTAACACTAAAGTCACGTCCCGAGCGGCTTTGAACGAACCGACTTCTTCAGAGCCTCTCTTCAGCGCCACCTATAAAATCCGAGCGGCAGAAATTTGAACTAACCCTCTGGTCATTGACGTCAACGCCGAAGAAATCGCAACGGGCCAGCTCCACTTCGACAGCCTCTGGTCATTGACGATCACCGAAGCCAACGGGCCCCAGAAGCTTCGACAGCGCCACCTAGGAAATCCGAGCGGCAGAAATTTGAACTAACCCTCTGGTCATTGACGACGCCGAAGAACTCTTCAGAAGCCTCTGGTCATTGACGATCCCCGAAGAAATCCCAACGGGCCAGCCCCACTAAGAACTCTTCGACAGCCTCTGGTCCGAAGACCCTCTGGTCATTGACGACGATCCCCGAAGAATGGTCTCTCCTGATGGACACATGCCATCCATGTCATCCAAATCGCCTAAGTGGCGCCGTAGCGGGGTAGTATACCTACTAATGTATTATTATGATACTCTATGATATATGATAGAATATGCGTTCTTCCTCCTTTAGTTAACTGAAGTTGAAGTTCCAGCCCCATCATCTTCTAGGTCTGCATTACTTCTTATTGTGCGCTTTTGTCCATTACTATTTACAACAACAATTGTCCCATTCCAAGTCCACACGTTCTTTATTCCATATTTAGTACAGGCTTTTTGGAAAATATTTAACCGGTTTAGTGTTAAATTCTCCTTGACGACGATCCCTGTATTCTTCAATAATTTTTTGTTCTTAAATATTTCTTGACGTTCGTTGATATCTTTGAAATTTATGATAACCGGACGAGGTTTCTTGTTAGGCCTCTTATCAGAGTTTTTTATATTAACGCGATAGGCAGATATGTTATTTGATATTTGAATTTTCACTTACTAGGTTTCTATTATTTTCTGGAATACCATAAACACGTAATTTATTCCTTTTATTATATTGCTGACATTGGTCTAATTCCACCTCCATTGCCTCCTGTTTATTTTTTAGGGTTAGAATTGTTTTATGGCAATCACGTAATTGTGAATCATAGTTCTCAGTAATAGTCTGCATTTTAGCCTCAAAAGTTTCTGCAATTTTATCCGTTATCGTCTTAATAAATACATCATTTACCAAGAAGTTTTGAATAGTCTCCTTTATAATTTCTTGAATTTCTTCCTTTTGATTTTTCGTAAACATTTTTGCAGTTTTCCAATTTCCACTGTATCGTATTTATTTCTAGGCGCAATACTGCATTTATACAATACACCACCAATAGAACCACAAGCACACAATTAATAATTTTTATTCTTTAGTTTTAACAGAGCTGGACAAACACGTCTACTCTCGAGCGTTGTACATGATGAAGCTCAAATTAATAACAACATTTGATATTATGTTAATTTTTGGTTGCGTGCGTGAATGGCTTGGTAGGCTGTCTCCTTCATTTGGTATTGTTTGTAAAGGTTCACCAGTTTCATTTCCATTGTTATTTATTGCGGTTGATGGTTCTGGTTGAGGGCGATCTGTCACAAATGCAGCAGAGAAATCTTCGTCATCAAAGGCAAGCTTGTTTATAGGCCATATACCAGTTTTTTTAAAGAATTAATAATATTTAATGGTGCAAATGGTAATAAATAGAGTGTGGTGATTAAATTTGGAATATTGTCAATTCGTATTGGTTGTCCAGGATGCATCGCCATAATATCATTAAATGCTGTTTTACAGCGGGCTTTAAACGGACCCAATACCCCTATGTCTAAAGGTTGCATATGTGTGCAATGGGGAGGAAAGGTGAGCAGTACTATAGCATTCTCCCGACAATAATGTATTGCAGTTAAAGAAGTATGGGATTCATGATTGTCGAGTAACAACAATATCGGACAATCCTTGGTTGACTTCGTATGCTTTTGAATATGTTTCAATAAGTTTTAAAAAATGTCTGCATTAATCCAGCCACTTTTGGAACCATAAGCAATGGCACCTGCCAAACTTCCAGCAAGATAGGAGTCTTTTATTCTGACGCGGGAAAAATGAAAGTAGGCGCTAAATAATTACCAGGAGCGGTTTCACAGCACAAAAAGTAACTAAATTTCCTCTCTCTGCAGACACTATTTGTCCAACTTGTTTCTTTCCGGCTTTCGCGATAACTTTAGGTGCCTGCAATACTGTTGTGATTCCTGTTTCATCGGTGTTTAATATTCTTTCTGCAGTAAACTTATATTTCTGTTGAACCGATATGTAATTATCAAAAAAACTGATCTACGTTGTGTCTATTAAAGACGATGGCACGCGCCAAACTAGTATTTTCCGGTTTTCTATAAGCTAATTCAGGGCGTCTTCTCATAAAGAGTCTCATCCATTCTTTTCCTGTCATTCTATTAGTATCCCATGATGACGGGTATTTCTTTTTAAGCTCATTAGCAAACTCAAATGACAAAGTTCGACAGGAACGAAATGTAAGTCCGTAATTAATATTATAAGAAACCTTTAAATAGTCTTCCAACTGATTCTCTTCTTGTACGGAAAACACCTGCCTTGAGCCATATTTTGAGTAACGTTCTGGTTCGCTGTTACTTTCATTGCCCGAATCGCTCAGATATTCGCCATTAGAGCGCTTTTTCTTAAGTCGATCGTACAGTGTAATTTTTTTTATACCAAATCGTAATGCAGCATAACGTATTGGGGTCTTATTTCTTAATATATCATTTACTGCTTCTGTAACAGCATTTTTCGGATATATCCGTTCTGGTTGTTTTTTTTATATATAATTCCGCACCATGCTGCAAAAACAAATGTTTTTGTAAAACATTTGAATAAATAGATGACACATATAAATAAATAAATAATAGCAGTAGCTACAATCAGACAACAATATAGATTAATATTAGATAGGGTAGATTCGGACAGCGTACGAAAGTGCCTCACTGAATTTGTCCGATTGTACCGCACTATGGTATTATAACTTATATATAGATATATACTTTTTATAGGTTAAATTTCTCTTGATGTGACTATATAAATTCATGCATAATTCACTACCTTTTGACGTCTTTGTATCAAGTTCTGTAAAAATTTATAGCTTAAGAACAGATATGCTTATGAAGATGGATTGAAAATGTTTAATATTATACAAATAAAACAGGTTTCACTAATAACTACACAATGCGTGTTATGAACTGCCGCCAAATTTGTACACTAACAGATGACATCGTATAGGTTATGTTTTCGGAATAACAGATTTTTAAATTACCTATTAGGCAGTAAATTTAAAAAGTCCGAATATACCCCACGTCCGAATGTACCCTGCCTTCCCCTATTTGAATAGGCGCCAGCCAAGAATTTTGCTACGACTGTAAAGTCCGTTTTGCTAAAGTTACTTTACTATGACTGTAAAGTTCCTTTATAAAATATTTTTTATTTAGACACTGAAAATAAGCTTTACTGTTATAGTAAAGTAATATTAGTGTAGTAAACTGACAACCTGGCGACTTCAACACCAGTTCTTTTTAGTTCTAGCAAAGATTTTTACTACTGCTTAATAATTTCATTACTACACTGTACTGCCCTCATAAGGAAAAAAGCAGTAGGGTAGAGGCACCATTTGTGGCCCTTTAAGGAAATTAAAAAATTGACTACTACTGTAAAATTAGAGTTTATTAAAAAAGTTAATTGAATTTTTTTAAATTGAACCCCATTTTATCTGGAACTGATTTAAAAAAATTATATTTCGTAATTTTTGTATGATAAAACTGGTTTAAAAGAATAAATTAGTAAATACACTTTTCACCATTTGTAGGCACTTTGTGCCTAATGTTGTTTTTAGCTTCACCATTAATGACCATTATGCTCCTAATATTACCTGCCGATTTTAACTATTTTTGGCCGCCAAAATGTTTTTAGGGAAAAAATATAGGTGATTACTATGAGAATGTAAAAGTTTTAATATTAAAAAATGTAAGAAAATTTTAATAAACACAAGTAATTTATTGTAAGATTTCATAATATTTCGCCATTTCAGGAACTTGATACCCTCCCCGTGCATTTTTCTTTATCAGTGGCATTATAATTTCGAGAAGATCCATCTCTAAGTTATACCATAGCTCGTCTTTTCTTTCTGGCCACTTCCAATATATATTCCCACTGCGCGTCATAGCAGAAACTAATACTGATTGTTTATTTTTGTCGATAATTATGCCCGGAAAGTAATCTTCGTCGTATTTTATTATCACGTAAACATCTCTTTCTATTGCATTCTCATCTAAATCGCTTTTATTCATTACCTTAGTATCTTCTGAGTTGATTTCAGGCAAATTAGCTGTTTTATTTTGTGGTGCTTCTTCCCCGCCAACTTTATCACTGAATCTGATGGACTTTTCCTGCTGGGTATATGGCACTTCCTGTTAACTTTCACAAACTGGTTTACTAATAACTTTAGGTTTCTTTGTAACTATCATTTTAGAATTTTTTGTTCTCCTCTCTCTTCTGTTTTCTTATTAATTTTTGTTTCTCTTTCTCTTCTTTTTCCCTTTTTTTTTGCTTCTACGATTTCTAACCATTTGGCTGAGGTTAAAACACTAGATAAAATTTCTTTTTTCCGCTTCTACTTTTCCTCGCTTTTGTCTGTGTTAGGATAAAAAATTATTTCATTCAGTATATCAATTACTTTTCTTTTCGGTGTAACAATTATATTGCTTTGGTTGACCGATGATACGTTTCCTGATCCAACATAAGTTTGGTTTGCTAAATTTATATTGAGCGAGTCATTAATTACTTCGTTATTCTGCTTAACTTCACATGATATATTTTCATTATTAACAAGCTGGTCTTTATTCGTTGTGTTTAACATCATTATTGACCCATTTTCAGGTACCGTTTCTATATGAATATCAACTTGATTATTAGCAGCTGCGTCTTTAAGATCAATTTCAACCTCGTCAAGGGTCGTCAGACTCGTACAATTTTCATGTTCTGTCATTGATATACTTTCATCATTAATGTCCTCAGGATCAATTCTTGTTGTATGGACTTTATCATTAAATGTATTTCCACATGAAATATTTATATCATCAATTTGGTAAGAATTGTTTAAAAAGTCAGTGCTAACATTGCTTACTATGTCATTTTCTTCAATAAGATCAAATTCAGGAAAATCAAACTCAATTCTTCCCTCAGAAATGTTCCTGTTATTTTCGACTGCTGGCACAGTTACAATATTATTAGTGAGAGAATTTGTTACATCGTCTTTAAATTTCTTCCACAGATCATACAGGGCTTTTGTGTATTCCGTGAAAATGGACTGATTGAAACCTACTAAGGTGTTGTGATTAATTTTTGATTCCAAGTACTGTAAATAAGTGAGTGGTTCTTTTGCGTCCTCCTGTACCTCCTGTTTTTCATGTGTTAACTCTTTAAGGGTACATTTAGAATAGTTGACATTATTTGGGTTGAAGGTATAAAGTCCACATACTCTAAAACCGTTTTGTATTGATTTATCAGAAGTAAGATCTTTCATGATTTTTGTCAGAATATTTGGAATGTCACCTTTCTGTATTTCTCTGTTGTTTTCATGTCGAAACATCATAACTTCTTTCTTCCACTTAGACTTTAAGGGAAAAAAGAAGCTCACATCCAAAGGTTGTAGTATATGTGTCGAATTTGGGTAAAGTGACACCAAAATGATTTCATTTTCCAAGCAGAACCTGCTTAAAGGCAGACTTAAATGGGAAGAATGCCCATCTAAAAAAATATTACTGGGAATTTAACATTGGTCTTTTTTTAAATAGGATAACAGAACATTTGCAAAATATTCGTAAAATGCTGATGATGTCCACCCTTTTGGAGATTTTCCTATAGCCCATTCTGGTGGAGCATTCTTTGACACATTTTTAGGTAACCTATCGTACTTATAGAGGGTTAATGGGGGAGCCATATGACCTGCGGCGCTAACTGTAAGAAGTGTAGTGATGTTTTCTTTATCTGAATTTGCAGAGGTGTTACATACAGGTACTCCCTTTTCTGCCAAGACAAGAGTGCCTTTAGGACATAAATACATCGCGGTTTCATCCATGTTCCAAACGCGTGCTGGATCTTCCAAAACAGATTTGTCGTCACCTAATAACTCTAACGTTTCAGCAAACCATGATTTAATTTTTTTTTCGGTTACCAATGATCTTGCCCTATTTATATATTCAGATTGTTTTCTTGAAAGATCCGGATGCCTACTCATGAAGAGGTGAAACCATTTTCTTCCGGATGTACCGTTTTTAAACGGAGTGTTTAATTCGGCCTCTTTCACTAGTTTTTGTACCGAATAAATCAGGCCTTCTCGACATATAGGGAATCCCGCTCTAGATGTTTCCTTAATCCATTCCACCAACCGATTTTCCACCTCTTCTCCTAATACGGGATCTTTTCCAACCTTCCCTGTGGTTTCAGGTGCCCTTCCTAAAAGTTTGTTCCGAATAGTGGAACGCGGGACGTTATACATTTTACACGCTGTTTGAATTTTCATGCCATTTCGAATCTCTTCTAATGCATTTTTTATTTGGGAAGGTGAGTAATTGAAAAGAGTTCTCCTAGGACATTTATTTTTCGAATTATCTCTTTTTTGGTGCCATATTTTAATAAAACCTGCAAGATAGAGAAAAAACTGTCAATGTTTTAGGTTGTTTAAAGTAGAAAACGCACATACCTAGGTAAGTACTTTTGGACTATATTGCAAACATTTGTGGCCAAAAACGGGACAAACCGGTTCCATTTGTAACCACTTTGTGGCTACAAATAGATTTATTAGGTTATTTGTGATCCATTTCTGACCACCCTAGATATAAAGCACAATTTACAAAAAAATGTAAATTTAACTCTATAAACACAATGTCAAAATATATCCAATAATGTAGAAAAAAAGATGATTGAATTTTGCCTAAATTGAAAATAATTAAACCTTAAAGAAACTCACCTTGTATCTTAACAGAAATACTAACTAGTCACTGACATCAGTGTCCCGCCAATTTGTGTGACCGTTATTAGTTCTACTATCCACAAGAGGGCGTCAAGCTATGACCGGTTTGGTGGCGGGATATTTAAAAATCTCTCATGCAATGATTCTGCTGTATTATTTTACCAATAATGAGAGAAATGGCCACTAATGGTGTAGTGACCACAAATGGTGCCTCTACCTATCTACAAATGACTCATTTAGAATAAATAAGCATTTTATGAAACAATATTTTCCAACATGTTTTTATTGATTTATTTTGATAATTTCGATTATAATAATAGTATTTTTTCTATAATTTTTGAAAAATGGTCACAAAAGTGTAAAAGTTGAATATTTCAAATATTAAAAGCAGATACTTTGTTTTTTACTATTAACTCGTATTTTAAAATATGTTCTTTATTACATAAAAAACTAGTAAAGGATATTACTGCTTTTTAATGGAGTAAGACCACTTATAAATAACGCAGTAACTACAAATAAGTTATCACACATAGAGTAAGAAATATGTTAGTAGTTGATTTTATTAAAATTATTTATTTATAAAAAACCTAACCATTGTGAACAAAACATTAAACAACTTAAAAACATTTCCAAAACGAACTTCAGCTAATTGTTGATACATACATCTCAATTAATATCTTAAGATTATTTTATAGGAATTTGTTCCCAGTACCTCAACCTGGTCACTTGTATCACGGTTCCTAATTTTTTTAGAATATCGTTCCTTTTTGCCTGTTCAATCCCACAAGGATTCTCATGATGTGGTGGGTCACTGATACCCTCCTTTGTTGCACGATTTGTCAAAAAGTTCATTACATATTCTTTATCTGTTACCTCAAATGAAGTTTTATATTTCAAAGTATTACTACCGCGTTCTGCAGTTATTTGTACAATGTCATGTAAAAGAGGTCGTGGATCATTAAATTTTTTGTTGGTTGTTTTAAAAGTGGAATGTCAATCCTTCCATTTATAAAAGTCATTTGCCTGCATTACCTTTAAATACATTAACATGGCCAGAATTTGCAGTTTGAACAGCATCTATAAAATCATGAAAATCGTAAGTTTTACCTTGTCTTGATAATGATTTTTCCACCTGGTGATGAAAACTATCGGCACTCATGAATGTGTGACCAGATTCAAAATAGTTTAGTCGAGTACTTTTTGTTGCTACCTTATCTGAGTTGATAATATAAACCAAAAAAAGTCAGAAGCGCCCAATTTTTGTTTTGGGAACTACAATTATCCAACCATATTACAATATGCTCAAAATCCCTGTTATATATTAGAAAGGAATGAAAGGTACTAATTATATCCTCTTTACTGCGGCCCGAAATTGATTCATTCCATAAAACAGCATATGGTTTATACTTTGACTTTGTTCCAAGAGGTGCAAATGTTTCGTGGTAAGCTACTATTCTTCTAGTGAAGAGCACAGATTTAAATGTATCAATTCTAGGAAGCATTATAATTTTTTGTAGGTCTGCATATACATACAAAATATGTGGATCTGACTCTGCATAAGATGCTTGTTCCCTATACAAATCTCTACTCTTTTTAGCACTTTTAATATGCTTGTCCCATTTGACACAGGTATCACAGTTTTCAGGAAGGTTTACCTGCGAGTGTTCAGGATTATGAAGGGAAAAAGCTTCACAAGATTCACACTCCTCATGTCCCAACTTGGTGAAACGTATATTTAATTCCTTTATGACCGACCGATAAACGTCATAGCCACATTTAATATGAGGATTCTTGTGTATAAAGTCTTTATACATAAATGTTATTGATACATGACTAGATAAATAGCGTGCGTTTGGTGCATGCTCCCTCCTGTAATGAGGTACATTCGGATGGAACGATTCTATATGGTCTTTTATTATTTCTCTATCTACTTTATGTACATTTGGATGACGACCACGTTTATCTAAATCTGGTTTGATGGCAGTGGTATCTGTTTTATTCAATACTCTAAAAACCACTGCACCATTCTTTTTATGATATCCTAAAGCAGAAAGAAAATGAATTTTACAAATATTGTGCTTCTCTCCATTATCATCAGTTAAATAATATTTATAGGTATGATTTCTTTGTGAATCAATACTGGATGTTGTTCTTCTCTTGACTTTTTCACGAGAGACACTCTGTAAAATGAATGTCTGCTGCTGAAACCAATTCATGTTCCAATACTGCTGATGCACGGAATTTCTTCTGCTTTGTGTAATCTTTTCTGCACATTTATTTTTACACGTACATAGCTGCTGCAGAGGATGTTTTTCCATTAATTTACGTCTTTTTAAACAATTTGTCTGTTCTTGTAGAGCTTTGTTTCTCTTCTTAATTCTATGTTTTCTTTCTCAGACTCAGAAATATTACTGTTGTTATTGTGATTATCACTGTTCCATTCTTCTTCCTCAATTTCTGAATTATGCGTATTTCTTCTCTTGTCAAGGTGTACATTTTCAGAAATAATTGAACAATTTGATACATTATCTATTTTTCTTAAGTATTTTAAAAAAATATATTTTAATTGTTATTAAACTAGGTAATTTGAAAAAAATTACGTGCTAACGGAATATTTTCATCTGAATCTGAGCTTTGTGTTTCAGCATTCTAAAATAAGTCCAAATCCATGACTTGTACGTTTCCTGAATTTTCATCCATTGTATGGGTAGTATTTAAGTTGTTGGTTATAGCTGTATTCAAATTTTTTGAATAATCCGTTTGAATTGCTTGTACTGCCATGAGAATTTCATTATCCAAATTCAAATCTGTATTTACAAGAAAAAAATTACAAAGTTTATTTTAAAATTTTAATTTTAAACTTGATTTATTTTGATTAATTCTAGCAATTTCCAAGATTTAAAGTTTTAAAGCGCTATTTATTAATAAAAGTATTTTAATAGTAATAATTTTCATATATTGAAAATGAGTTTATTTAAAAATGGGATTCTTACCTTCAATTAAAATATTTTCCTTGTTGCTTTCACATTCAACTTCCGTAATATCGTTTGAATTTTTACAGCTAACAGAATTATTTATTTCAGTATTATCAAGGTCTTGAAAATAACTGCAATACAGGTTATTTTGAAATATATCATCACCAATGTGATATGTGAGTCATATTTGGAGCAGTATTCTTTAAATTGTCCAATTCATCAGAAATAATAGCATTAAATAGGTTCTCGGTTTGAATATTCTCAGATTGATTATTATCATCATTACTAACTTCTATATTTATATCTTTGATTAGTTTATTTTTTGCCATCATGACGAGAAGTTTACCACGACCACTATCCATATTGTCTAAAAAAAGTATTATGCTGTATCTGCTTCTTATAAGGAATACACACCTAATGTATTACTATCAAACATTAATAATCATACTTACCTACTGGTTCTGTATTAAAAGAACCAACGTTATTGTTTAAATCACTAGCAGTTTCTAAAGTTACTAACTGACAACTTTACAACTGTACACTGTAGAAATGACTGAAGTGAGATTAGAACTGTTAGAAGATATTAGCGCTGTTAGCTGTTAAAACACAGCATCTACACCACTCAGAAGATAAAAAGACAGCATGTACAATATTACACTACACTTGCTGTCTTTTTCTGTAGAATATCTTAGATACTGCTTTCTTTCAAAGCAATCGTTGTAAATTTGGTAGATGCTGCATTTATTATGTATGTATTTTTAATTAAAGGACATACATACTGCTTGTTAACTTCGAAAATATGATGTAAAATATCACATATATATATATATATATATATATATATATATATATATATATATATATATATATATATATATATATATATATATATATCTATCACGATTTGAAGGTGTAATTCAATGCAGGTCGGGGTATTTGCCCGCTGAGTAGTTGTTTCCTTCAAATCATATTTAATAACACATTAGTTTAGTCCACCTGGGCTAGGGGTTGCCGCTCTCGGTACTTGCTGTGATGCAAGTCGCTATCCGCCACAGAGACATCTAGGATGTCGGTCGGATAGTAGCATTCAGACCATATGAGAAGTTTCATACCTCTCACCACTATTCACTTCACCTTAGTTAGTATATAACTAGCAGGTTGGCCACTATCATTTGTCTGTTCCATAACCTATGGCATACTGAAGAGAACAAATAAGTTCGAAATCGATCTATGTCTGGTTAGGAATTGACAAATGATATTGGCTATCGATCTATCATGATTTGAAGGTGTAATTCAATGCAGGTCGGGGCATTTGCCCGCTGAGTAGTTGTTTCCTTCAAATCATATTTAATCACATTAGTTTAGTCCACCTGGGCTAGGGGTCGCCGCTCTCGGTACTTGCTGTGATGCAAGTCGCTATCCGCCACAGAGACATCGAGGATGTCGGTCGGATAGTAGCATTCAGACCATATGAGAAGTTTCATGCCTCTCACCACTATTCACTTCACCATAGTTAGTATATAACTAGCAGGTTGGCCCTTATCATTTGTCTGTTCCATAACCTATGGCATACTGAAGAGAACAAATAAGTTCGAAATCGATCTATGTCTGGTTGGGAATTGACAAATGATATTGGCTATCGATCTATCATGATTTGAAGGTGTAATTCAATGCAGGTCGGGGTATTTGCCCGCTGAGTAGTTGTTTCCTTCAAATCATATTTAATCATATATATATATATATATATATATATATATATATATATATATATATATATAAAACCAGTCAATGGTTTTCCTGATACTGTAGTTAATTCCTTTCTTGTTGTAGCAAAGGCACTGATTAGATAGGGCAAGAACTTGACTGTGGTAGTATTAGTTATTTTTATTTACAGCAAAGAGTTTTACTACCATTCCAAGGTTTTTCTACTATGGTAGTTAATTTCTTTTTATTGCAGCATATATGCTTTCCTAATTTAGTAAAAAATTAACCTGTCGTAGAAAAGAGATTCTATCATGTCAAAAAGTTTAAGAGTAATAACAGCAGAATTTCTTAATTAGAAAGGAAAGGGCATTTTGCTATTAACAAAAAGTAATCTGCTGTGGGAATAAATATTTGTTGCTGAAAAATAGACAGGTTGGCATGCATGTGTACCTCAATTTTCTCGAATAGTAGTTTTTAATATTTTATGAGGAAAATAATTTTGTTATAAAGTTATTTACTTTTTTATCAATAGTGTTAGTTTGTCACTGCTAATATCGATAATTAGCAGACAAGCAATTTTTTTTATCCAAAAATTATTTCTTTAAAAAATTTAAAAATTTAAGAAAATTCATTTCTTCCAGAGCTAATTTTTTATGCCATCATGCACGGTGGTATAAAATGCTTCCACCCCTAAGAAATTTCCTCCGAAATAAATACATGTTTTCCTAAATTTTGACATTTTTCGAGGAAAAATTATGTTTGATAAAAAATTGCCTGTCTATAATTATTAAAATACAAATATTAATTGATGATAAAGTAAATAAACTTTATAACAAAACTATTTAAATATATTTGTATCCGATAAAATTTCATAACCAAACATTTTTGAGCCACACGCACCTCCCTGTAGTTTTCAGCAAAAATATTTATTCCTAAAATAATTTTACAAATGCACATTCTTGTCTAATTACAAAAATCTACTACTAGTGACCTCAACCCCTCAGACACAACAAATTTTTGTGACAGACCAATATTTTACTACAGGTATAGGTACGAATTTTTTGTTTGTAGTTTAAATTAGGTTGTAAACAAGTATTTGAGCAAATCAAGTAAATGAACCTAGTGAGCGGTTACCTTGCAACAAATTCACATATGGCAAAAACTTCCAGTTGACACTTGTTCATATTGTCTGTCATCGCTTTCATTTCCGATGAATTTGATGGCTCCCTCACTGCATTCATTTGTTTGATAAGTATCGAAAATAAATCTTAGTCATAATAACTAGATAGTCCACTTTATATGATGAAAATTTTTTTTTAAGAAAATATTTTTATTACACAAAATAGGTATATGAAATGAAAATTAAATTACCTTAATATAAAACTGAAGCGAAAAACTAGTATACCCTGTAATGCAACTGAAAACAATGGTCAAGGGTTTGATATAAATGACTAAAACCAATTAAAAAAAATAAACATTTATTCTGATAATTAACAGCCTTTTCTTTAAAACATTAAAATAAACTTAGAAAACGTCAATAAATACTAAGATAGGTAATAAATCATCTGCCTATTTATACTGATAAGTATATAATCATTATTCTGTGATGAAATTACTACGAATGTGTCAAACATTTTTATATCATCAAAAAATATACACTTCATTATTCCAGATTTTTTTACAGCAAAAGAAAATAAATGTTCATTAAAAGTTTGGGTAATAAAATCCTCATAAAGAAATAAAACGTCATTTTCTTTATTTACAATAATATTAATAATATGTCCAAAACATGGATAAGTTTTTAAACCAACAACAATTGTGCTATTAACTCTATAAATTTTTGAATTTATTGAAATAGTTTTTGCGGTAGCTATGTTTTCATAGAAATTACATATTTTTTCATGGTTAGTGAATTCTGATTTTTCAATAATATCTTTATATTCAGATAAAATTTCACTGATATTTAAATATTCAGAAGTAGGAGAATATGATATATGGTTTTTAAAGCCTTTTTGTTCTGGAAATCTTAAAGCTAATTACAGTTGATGTTTTATAGCTAAAGTGTAAGTTATATTTGGAAGAAACAACATTTGCTGCCAATTTGGATTGGCGGTGCTTCGACTCGTATCTTAATGTTGAAGTGTTGTTTAATGGTCCAGTTTTTTTAGCAATAGAGGGGTAATGTGTCATAAGATGAAATTTTGGTATAAGTGTTTTTTCAAAAAGTGATATAAACAATGAATGGTGCTCATGAATTAAATTTCCTAGTTTAGTAGCCATGTCATCATTAATGAATTCTTTAAGAACCAAGGTTAAAATTTTTCTAAGTAAAATGTATAAATTCCAATATTTATTGCCTTTTGGGATCAAGTTGCCGAAAATTAAACCAGCACTTAAAACAAAAGTTTATAATTCGGAGGCAGACATTTTTAATACTTTTTTTTTTAATTGGTCACCTGCAATGAGGGGGGGTTTGTTATGATTTGCACTATAAATGGTATATTTTATTCTATTATTCAATGTATCTAAATCAAAGTATTTATTGACAAAACAAAACTGATGTAACAGGTGTGCCATAGTTACACCTGCCACTCCTTCGAAGATATCATGTGCAATATCTATAGAAAAATTTTCCGTTACGTGAAACGAATCATTTTTATTTAGTACTGAGTTTATAATTTTATCCCAGTTAAATATGGATAGTCCAATTTTAAGTCAACACTATAATTTTGGCGATTTCTTAATTTGGCATGATTTTCAACAGTAGAAGTTTGAGTATCAATTCTCAAATATTTACAAAACCTGCAATATGAGTTTGAAGAGAAACTTTCCTGAAAACCCAAAATAGTATTAAGTGCAAGATTGTCACCAAGGAATAATATGGTACTAAAGTGAATATGATACTGCCGTGAGGATAATTTTATATTTATTCCTTTCTTTCTTAGGAGATTTAATTCATCTATAAATCGGGAGAAAATTGCTTTGTGACCAAATTCCTTTAGATCCGAGGCATGAAATAATTGTAACAAGAATATATTTTCCAGTCGAGATTGATATTTGGGAGTTAAACAGGCAACTGAGCAATATATAGCTCCTAATTTGTGAATGCCTGAATATGAACCTAATGGATTTCCCGTTTCGTAGTCATCATAATAAATAAATAATGGAAGAACCAAGTCTTTCTTGCTAAAATTTGAGATTTTTTCTTTCCAAAACTTTGTTTGAACAATATTATATATATCTTTCTGATCTTGTAGAGATTCGATATATGTAATTGTTTCTATTAAGATGTCGGGAAGTGAAAAAAAAATTGTCAAAACTTCAGAAAGAGGAATAAGCTGGGCAGAATATTTCATATTGGGACAAAATTTTTCGTCTCTATGCGCTCGCCGACAATAAATGAAATAGGCTTTATAAATAATTTTGACCTTTCCAAAGTACTAAATCTTAATGCTTCACTTTCAAGGTCTTGTAGCAAGTTCCGAAATTCCTGAAAGAATCTCATAAGTTGAAAATTATCGCCACTAGTAACAAAGGGTTTAGCAAATATCTGCTTGGTAACATTTTCAAAAATATTTATAGGCTCCACAAGCAAGTCGTTCACTAAATTTATAATTTTTGAACATCTTTTCGTGAATAAGTAGTTTCATTATACACTTTGCAGATAAATATAATGGTTTGTTTACGCAATATATTTTTAAATACATCAGTCGACTAAAAAATTATCCTTATCTAAATTTTTGTCCTCAGTAAATAAATGTTCAGTATCAGTATTATAGGAAATATCATCAAAACAGTCAGTAACTTTTTCAGGTTCAGCTGAACTCGGTTGAACTACCTCTAAATCATTCTGCAGACGTCTAGCAGGATGATTATTAAGATGTTTTCTAAACAATTTTAGGCTTGGAAAATTTCGTCTACAATTTTTTTCTTTGCAAAAATACGTAGTCATCCTGGCATTGATGAATGTACTTTAAATGAATTATCAAGGAATTTGGCTTAAAGAAAAAAATTCCACAAAAGCTGCAGTTCGGCATGATGTACTAATTTTGAAAAAAATTAAATTGCAAATTTAAATGTTTTAGTTGACATCAGTATAAATGGACAGCAGATAAAAATATGAGAATATAGTTTATTTTTGCATGTGATACAAAATGTCCGCTAAAACTGTTGATGTGGAAGGACTTGTTTTACGGGGCTTCAATTTAAATACAAGTTCTTCCATGAAGAGCCAAATATGTTCACTCACAGGGGGATATTCAATATCCAGACCGTGAAAAAAGCTTGAAAAGCAATTCTAATGCTCTAATACCAGTATCAACTTTATACTGTACCTCATCAACAACAATAATATAAGTTGGATGGGAAAGATCACCCACTATCACTGCAAATGGTTGGACTGTTAAACCAAATTTCTTCAACTTTTCGTTCCTTGCCTCATTCCTTTCATGTAATTCTGCTATATTCTAAAACAAAAAAAAAAGAAATGGACAATTAACATTGGTCATTGGTACTATTTTAAGTTGCTACAAACGTGTACAAAAATTAATAAACAGTAATTATTATATGTAATTAAAAATAATAACAGATAATTATGTATGTAGAATTGCATCTAGAATATGCAATTCTATACTTATTGTTGGAGTACTAATGGAAGTTATTGGAACCACTGTGACTGAGAACAAACCGTTGATTATATAGTTTAATGACCAAAATGAAATAGACTTTACAAGAACACAACCGTGCCAATGGATACATATAACTCACTGCTTAATTTTATCATGGAACATATTTTATCAGAAGTAAAAAAATGTCTTATGTCAAACAGCGACTGAACATTTTAACTAAAACTAAACAACTGAACATTTGACCTAATCATAAAAATACGAAACTAAACTCTACACTCTCTCTAGTTGAGTGTTTTTCTTAAATAAAATACAGCATGTAAGCAATTATTAATGAACACTGATAACACTAATAGTTTGTACACTCTCTCAAACTTTTCATTCCAATTTCGAACCTCTGTTTTTCGAATTTATCACGTGACAGTCCTTTTGTCAAAAAAATCTGCCAATTGCTCATGGGTTGAAACATTCTGAATGTTTATTTGTTTATCCTTGTATTTTTCTCGTACAAAATGATAGCGTACATCTATGTGTTTGCTGCGTTTATGGAATTCAGGGTTTTTTTATCAATCGTATTGCACTTTGATTATCTATGCACAAAGTTATAGGTTGCACTATGGTTTCGCCCATATCTTTAAGTAACTGAACTAACCAGATAGCTTCTTTAGTAGCATGTGATGAGGCCACATACTCCGCTTCGGTGGTTGACAGAGATACACTGTGTTGCCGTTGACTATTCCATGTAACTGCACCATTGCTCATTTTAAACATATAGCCGGTGGTAGAACGTCTAGTCTGCATATCAGCTGCGAAGTCTGAATCTGAGTAACCGATTAACGAATCGTCCTGGTCATGTTTATAATAAATACCATAATCAACCGTACCGATTAGGTATCTTATTATACGTTTAACTGCATTCCAATGTATTAGATCATGATTGTTTACGTATCGACTTGCAACAGAAACCGAATACATAATGTCTGGCCTAGTTACTATAGCCGCGAATAACAAGCTGCCGATCGCTTCACGATAAGGAACTTGTCCCACTAAACTACACTCAGTTTCTACTGTTAAGTTTGTGTGTGGGTCACTCGGTACACTATTCGGTTGAGCATCTTCTAGTCTAAATCTTCTTATGATTTGAGTTATGTAATTGGACTGATGAATAAATATGGAACCATCTTCAAACTGTTTTATTTCTATTCCAACAAAATAGCTTGGCTGGCTGACAGTAATTTCAAAACGGTTTTGTAATTCTTTTAAAATCATGTTTATAACCTCCATATTCTCACAGAATATTAGTCCATCATCGACATAAATAACTAGCAGCACTAATTTATTTTCAAGTTCACTCCTATATACGCAAGGATCAGCTGCACTAGATTTAAAACCGAAATTAGTGACAAAGTTATGAAATTTGGAATTCCAGCATCGTGGAGCCTGCTTTAACCCATACAGGCTTTTTTTAATGAACACACTAGATTACATTTATTTTCTATGCCACTAGGTACCTGCATATAAATCTCCTCAGACAAATCACCATATAAAAATGCCGTCTTTACGTCAAATTGCATTATTTTATACTTATGTCGAGCTGCTGTGGCAAGGAGTATACGTATAGAATCAAATCTTGTCGTGGGTGAATATATGTCATCATAATCTATGCCAGGTTTTTGCGCACAACCCTTGGCACACAGTCTTGCTTTATATTTTTGAATTGTACCATCTGTGTTTCTCTTAACTTTAAAAACCCATTTTGAACTTATCGCCTTCTTTCCAACAGGCAAATTTGTTAGCTCCCATGTCTTGTTTTTTCCTAAAGCAACCAGTTCTGATTCGATGGCTTTCTGCCAATCTTTCGAGTTTTCACTAGCCATGGCCTGTTCATAAGTCTGAGGAATATCAGCCTCAACAAAGTTTACATAATTCATCTCGTAACCTTCAAATCTGTTTGGTAGACGTATTTGACGAATAGGTCTTAGGTTAGGTTCCTCTTCCTCTTCTTCTTCTCTTATAAGTTCTGGCTCTAATATTTCTCTCTCTGCTTCTTCCATTTCTTGTCTAGCAAATCCATCACCGTCATTTCTTTCACCTACCCTCCTAACTTCATTTTCAATGTTGAAAGTCATTGGAATCAGCTGATTTTGGTTTTCAAAACCCTGCTTTGTTTCGTTGAAAATAACATTACGGGACACTGTGATTTTCTTTGTTGATAAGTCGAAAAGTCTATAATTTTCACTGTTGTTATCATACCCAACTAGAATTTTCTTTTCACTTTTTGGTTCAAGCTTCGTTCGTTTCTGATCAGGGACAAATACATATGCTTCACAACCAAAAGTTTTAATGTGGCATAAAGAGGGTTTTTTGCCAAACCAGAGTTCAAATGGAGTTGAGTTTGGCGCTTGTGTTGTTGGCGTTCTGTTTAAAAGATAGATAGCCGTGTTGACCGCCTCAGCCCACAAGTACTTCGGCACTCCTGCTCCATAAATCATACTCCGAGCACTTTCCATCACAGTTCGGTTGTCCCTTTCCACCCTGGCATTTTGCTGTGGAGTGTAGGGCGCTGTGGTTTCCAATTCTATTCCTTCTTTATCCAAAAAACTTTTAAATTCTGTATTGCAGTACTCTAAGCCATTGTCAACATGAAGAAACTTAATTTGCGACCCAAATTTATTTTTGATTTTACTAGCAAACACTTTAAAACAGTCAAGGACATCGGACTTGTTCTTAATAAAGTAGCACACACGAAAACCCGAAAAGTCATCTTTAAATAACAAGAAGTACTTGGAACCTTGCACGGAGGGCGTTGACATTGGCCCACAAACATCACTAAAGATACGTTCACCAAGTCCAGCTTTCACATGTTCCTTTTTCTTGAAAAGTGATCTGTGCTGTTTACCGAAAGCGCACGCGGCACAAAAGAATTTGTCCATGTTTACACAATCTATGCCTGTAACGAAACCTTTTGACACCATTTCTTTTATCGAATTTACATTTAAATGTCCAAGTCTTTCATGCCATAGTTTAAGATCTGCATTAACCATATTCACTGAACAAACAATTGTACGGAAAAGCATCCTGTAGAGATTGTTCTGATCCCTCACAGCTTCAGCCATCACAACATTATTTTTGAAAATCTTAGCAGTGCTGCCTTGCTTCACAATTGACATGTTTTTACTACCTGTTATTACTCCTTCTGAGAACAAGTTTTTTCGCAATTCAGGGACATATAAAACGTCATTTATTGTTGCCTCTGTCCAAACATCATTCACTAATTTTTGGATCTTTATTGTTCCTTTGCCTTCAACTGACAAAACCTGGTTATTTCCCAAACTAACTGAACCTTCAGTTTTATTTAAGGTATAGAAAAAATCTTTTCTGTAAGAAATATGTGTAGAAGCCCCACTGTCCATAATCCAAACATCGTCCCAGCAAATAGTATCTTGGCTATTAACATTGAACGCTGATGCATTTTCTTGACTGTCATCGACCTTTCTATCACTTTTCTCCTTATTTCTTCTGGGTTCAGGACATTTATTAGCGTAATGCCCCTTCATTCTGCAATTAAAACAAGTAATCTTAGACATATCTTTCTTTGAACTATTAAGTGACATTGTGGCTAGAGCCGTTTCAGCTTCCTCATACACTGTTAGTGATGCTTCCTCATCTAATAGTCTAGCCGTAAGATTTGCCACGGTTTGTTTATTGTCATCTACAGACAACCATGCCTGACGAACATTTCTATACTTCATTGGAAGTGTGCTTAGAATTTTAATTATTATCGCCGCTTCACTGATCGTGTCTCCTGACTCTTTGATCTGTTTTGCCAAATTCTCGACTTTGGAAATATGATGAGCGATTGTGTCATTTGATCCCATCTTATACTGATGAAAACGTTCGTGCACTAGCATCTTATTTAACTCTGACTTTTGATCAAAAATAACATCTAGCTTGTCTATTATTTCCTTAGATGTATCGCAATTTTCAACTAGAGTTATCTGATTGAGTTCCATCGCAGAAGTAAGAACGAACATGGCTAGAGAATCCTTCTTGTTCCACACTTCTAAGTCCTGTGTTTGAGTTGCTAAAGGTTTTGGAATAGTTCCATCTGTCATTCCAAACACACCTTTTTGCCTTCAGGGCACATTTGACTTGGAATTTCCATTGTCTGTAGTTAGTACCATCAAATTTGCAAATGTTGCCGAATTCTACTTTGTCCGACATTTTGTACGACGCACACCACGCGTCCACGTCACTCAAAATTTTACCAACAAATGTTCAAGTTTCACAGTTTTCTATCCAATTTTCACGTTAATCTGGGCCCATAACCTGTTGGAGTACTAATGGAAGTTATTGGAACCACTGTGACTGAGAACAAACCGTTGATTATATAGTTTAATGACCAAAATGAAATAGACTTTACAAGAACACAACCGTGCCAATGGATACATATAACTCACTGCTTAATTTTATCATGGAACATATTTTATCAGAAGTAAGAAAATGTCTTATGTCAAACAGCGACTGAACATTTTAACTAAAACTAAACAACTGAACATTTGACCTAATCATAAAAATACGAAACTAAACTCTACACTTATGTATATGTTTATTATTATTGAATACATACCTGTACATGTGAGAAAAAACTTTCTTGGACCTCACTGCGACTCGGTCGCCAAGTACATCCTTTTCTTGTCTTCATTATTGTTAAAGGGCTAAATAGGTATGGTAGAGTCAGAATAGTATTTGCTGCATCATCCGAAAATAAAAAGAAATTTAACAAATTTTAATTGTTTGTTTTTATTAATTTAAAATTATACTATTAACACGGTATAGGTAAAACAACTTAAGTGAAGCTAATTTGCTGGATGTATTATAACAAAATTAACAGTATTTTATGATTGTTGCAAAACCTCTGTTGTACTTTTGATTCAAAATAAAATCAATTTTATTAAAATATTTCTGGTTAATTTATTCAAATAATAAATACATTAATTAACTTAGGACTACATTCTTTAAGTCTGAGTAACTTTATAACTACAGATGCTCATTGTAGTAAATATTCCAAATAAAAAAATTAATCAGGATTGAAGTGAATACATATATAAAATTAAAATTAGAAAACCAGCAATATATACATTTTACCGCATTTAATTAATTGCAGTCTAAATTGAAAAATTTAACACTTACCACTAGCGATAGAATTTATTTTTCGCTCTTTTGCCTCTGCAATTATTGCAAAGCTTACTTTTTCCCAAGTATTATAAATTATATCAATACACCCTTCATGTTTTTTATTAAAATCAGCCTCTATCTGAAAATAAAAAGCAGTTCAAAAGCTTTAAGATCAAACAGACAAAATTTTGACTTAGATAATTTCATACAATGTAAAAAATATAATATACAATTATAATAATACAAAATTTCAATGAGTATTAAACATTCGCCTTTTTGTACACAATACAAAAAACATTTATAGGTATCTTGCACTCCTGAAGTGGGCTGGAACCTTTGATGTGAAGATAACACTGACATAGTTTTCCACGACACCAAAACACCATATTCTGCACTATACGCGCGTGTCATCAACCAAGTTGGTATCATCTGGAGACGATTGAAACGGTTTTAGTCATCTCCAGACGATGCCTACTTGGTTGACGACACGCGCGTCGAGAGCAATATATTATGTTTCGATGTTTTGTGGAAAACTACTTCAGTGTTAGGTATCTTGCAAATTATAGAAAATGCATATTTCAAAAGAAATCTAATTACGTTTGACAAAGAAAACTTAACGTTGTAGATTTATAATTTATTTTTTTATTTTGCAGAAATGTAGATATTTATGCAAATTAAGTAATATCGTAGTTGATTACGTAAGTCATTGTATTGTGATATTTTATTGTCTATTCTAGTAGTACATTTAGTAGTAGATAGATAGAGAGATAATTTTATTCACCAATTATTAAAGATACAAATTTAGTAGATAGTAATATAGTAATACAATAATATTCTACATACCAATTCAAGTCCACAATTGAGGCTTAGGCATGGAAAATCTTCATATAGGTATTTTAGTCAGATCGGCAGTCATATAAAGTTTTTTTCTTATGGAATAAGTTTGTTCCCATACCTCCAACACCCGCGTTAATGGCTCAGTGCCAACTCGAAGAAAACTTAAAAGGCCACTTTCTAGGTCAGATTTGTCTTCCCCAATATTACCTTCATCTATGGACAATGAATTTCGGCTGGATGATGCATCTGCTAGTCTAAGAGATGTCTTTGTATTAATAAATTTGGTATAGAGCTTTCCCCTGGGACCACTTTTATTTACTGAATTGTATGGGACATAATATGTCCCATGCTTTTCGGATGGAAACAAAACCTCTATTTCATTAGAAACTTTTTTAAATATTTCTGCTTTAATGCTAAAAATATATATATATATATATATATATATATATATATATATATATATATATATATATATATATATATATATATATATATATATATATATATATATATATATATATATATATATATATATATATATATATATATATATATATATATATATATATATATATATATACATAAACATTAATTTAAAAAATAAATTAAGAAAATTTTAATATTTCACTTTATTATAAAATCAATACAGACTGTACCAATATAATAATGAAAATTACAAAGTAACAGACTTACTTATTAATTCCATATAAGGCATACAGCTCGGTAATAATAACTTTAGTTAGTTTATTTCTCAGCTCATTTGTCAATTTATTTTTAGCGCTCAAAACTATTTTTCCATCAGGATATTTATTTAAAGCAAATTCCAAGCCCTAAAAAATAACATTGTTTAGCACTAGGGATGCAAAAGTTAAAACAAAATCTTAACCGAAACTCACGCTGTGTGTTAAAAACGCTGCATAATGAAATTCTCTAGAACTTACTTTAAACCAATAAACAAAACTAAAACTTACTCTTGGAAAAACATCATTTTCAATTTTTGCTTTTTTTGATGGCCCTGCTTGTTCCACATTGACAGTTATTTCATCAAATCGTCTCTTTCCATTACTTAAGTTGCCTACATCCTTCAGTGGAGTTGAAAAAATGCCATTCATGATTTCCTCATCCGGAACATACGTGTACACGCTGGCATTATCAAAGGTATCAGTCGAAGCTGTAGAAACTGTTTTCGATACATTCTAAAAAGAATTTCATTCCATTTATTTATTGCCAATAGACCTTACAAGGTGCTAACAATGTTGAATTAAATATGAAAAGCAAAAGACTTCTGACCTCACCTTATCTAAAGTGAGACATACAGGATGAGCAAAATATACAAAAATGTGGTGTAAAATGAAAACATTTTCAAATAAAAATTCTAAAAAAACAGTAGGAATAATGCGCATATAAATACAAACAATAAATACATAAAGTATAGTTATTAAATAAATAAGTGTTAAAAATGGAGATTTTAAAATATTCTCAATAACCATACCATAACCAAAAAAATGTTAATAAACATTTTATTGGCGTTTTTATTGTTCTTATTTTCTGAATTTTGTTTTTACTTCAGGGTTACAGTTTTCATTTTACCACACCAAATTTTTCTATTTTTGTTGCACACCCTCTACATGCAAAAAATAGTTTTCCCTATACTTTTACCAAAAAAAGCCAATCTCTACAACTGTTCAAACTTATTGTACGAACCAACAAATTCACAGATGTTTGTGTAGATGTTTTGCTCAAAATTTGTTCTACTGTGGTTAAGAACATTTTAGTGTCTATCTAAGTGAAAATATAATACTTACAGTAATGTACCCTTGATTTATATCTACCAAATAATGACTATATTTTTGCATAAATATTAGTCTAGGACCGGTTTTTGGAATAAGTGCTCGAACAGTTTCCTTATCCAATAGTTGAAAACTTTCGTCATTAATACCTTCACCTATAAAAAAGTATGGTGAATTAAATAAGTACTGTACTAATTAGTACTGTATAAATTTTATGTTTATAATCAGAATGGCCAAAAGTAAACCCACTCTTGCAAAACACTGTACATTTTCATGGAAATACTTTGGAAATGCCTGGAAATGGGTACTTTAAAAATTTCATAAGAATTTTTAGTAGTAGAAAAACAGAGTGTTATTTTAGTACTTACTGTCAAAGTTCTCCAAAAATGCTTCTAGTCCCCATTCTATCACCATTGCTTTAAAATTTTCAGTCATGATGACTATTCGTATACCTATTATATGGTAAACTGAATTTAAAATCAAGTCGTCTTTTTGCCTTGACAATTTTTGAAACCGTTTTGATATTAGTATTTTCCAAGAAAGAAGAAGCACTAAAAGCTGTCATCTGGCGTCCACGAAACATTACAAAATTTAATATTCAAGACTTTGTTTTTTCTTTCACTCAACTACTTCCTGTCTTTGTTTTTTGTATTTTAATTGTGTTTTTGAGTCATTGTCACGAAAACGTGCATTTACAGAAAGTCATTCGAAAAAATAAAAATATATATTTTTTTCAAATATAACATTCAGATTGGAACATAAAGTTGTTAAATAAATATTTTAAGTAAATGGCCGAGCTTAAACTTAATTATTTTTTGTTAAAAAAAACAAATTTTTAAATTACTAGTTAACGCAAGTGAGTAACAAAGTAACATAAGTGACATATAATGAAAAAAATAATAAAAGTTAATGTTGAAAATCAAAAATTTAGTTTTTTAATTTAAAAATACAAATAAAATTTCTTATTCTACCTAACACAAAAATACATAAACACAGAAAAAGCCAAATGTAAAAAAAAACGAGGCAGTAAATAAAAACAAACACTTTAACAAAACTGAGAAGGAAGTAAAAAAAGTTGGGTATTATAGTAATAGTTCTCTTAAGAGTTTAAAATTTTCTTATGTATGTAAAAAACAAAAAATTGTAATTTCTTTTAATATAAAAATACAAAAACAGTAGCATTAACGCAAGTGAAAAACGAGTAACAGAAGTGCATTAAAAATAATGAAAATTATTTTTATAGTTACAAATTAGAAAGTTATTCCTTTAATGTAAAAACAAAAAAAAAAACGATATAGAAAACACGAAAAAAAGAAAAATTAAAGTGAAAAACGTATACTTAAAAACTAATTATTCAGGAAAAAATTAGTTGTAAAAATACTATTATGATGAGTTAATATGAATATTATCTGGCAAGTCAAAGGTATACTGTTCCCTATTATTTAAATTTGGAGAATGCAAAATCGATACAATTTCTTCTAAAAGAACAGACGAAATGTCACCCTTTTCTGGAAAAACAAATTTGTTTTCAGCACTTTTTTTTAGGAACTTTATAATAAAAGTTGGTTCTTCGCTAAAAACATTTAATACGAGCCCTATAAAATATTTGACACATTTTTTTAGAAGCCAGTTTAACAATTACAAAATCATTAGTTTTGGGAATACTGGAGCTTGACTAGCGCTAGTCGAGTCATTTTCAGGGGCTCCAGAATTTTGAACTATTTTCTTAAGCTCGGCTAAATTCATTTCATCACAGCTTGAATCTGATGAGTCGTATACGTCAGAGTAATGAAGACGCTCTGGAATATAAATGATATCTTTCTTTCCCAATTTAATCGACGAACAGGAACTGGGTGACGCTAATTAATGATATTAAGAAAAAAATTAGTTTTTCAAATTTGTTATTAAGAAGTGTTTAAACAAACTAAGAAAAAGGATACATTCAGATAATTTTTCTTGAGTATTTTTCTTATTCTTAGGTAGGCTTGGAAGGCTAATAGACCCGATTCTATAATGACAGCATTTTTTAATTCCACAAACTAGGCAAGATAATCTTCTAGCTTCAAGTACATCTTCAGACATTTTTTTCCAAACAATTTCTCGGATTGCCATTGTTCCCTTGAATGGTTTTAAATCAGGAGGAATAAAGACATCTGATTCTACTTTGTTTATTTCGGATGTAGAAACAGTGCAACATTTTATACCCTTGCACTTATCCTGTAATTCTCTAATTAAGCTTGAGAAATTATGTAGGTCTCTCCCTTGAGCCACCAAGTTATCGGCTGTTCTTTTTAAACACCCTCCTATGCCATCTGGGGCGCCTTTTCCATGGCCTGATTCGCTGTAATGCCACCTGAGAACTTGGGCGTCAAAAAGCTTTGAAAGATATGTAGCTATTAAGAAAAAAATTATCTTATTTTTGTACTGGGTCGTGGGACCATAGCTCAAAATGTGGACTGTGTGCAAATTTGGAATAAGGCTTTTAATTTCTTTGGCAACAGGCCCCAGATGGCCACAGATAGCAAAGGCATCGTGACGTAAATTTTCTGAAAATGTACACATGGAAATATTTTGGTTGTCATGAATATCATTACGGTGTGCAAGCTAACGTGGGGCTTAGACCCCCCAAAATGAGTTGATTGTACTTCGCGGCCATATTTACAGATATAGTTCTCTGAAAAATCGATGTATATTAGAACTTGGTTCTCGGCAAGGGTTTTTTTTATTTTATCTATAGATTTATATTGATGTTTGATGTGTAACATATGTTTCAAAAATTTGGGTATTGTTTCTTTTAAGGTGTTTATCATATTTTCTTTTGTACATTCAATATTTTCTTTAATCGTTTTTTTACAAATTTTTTTTAAGCCCATCTGTTATAAGATACAACTTCGTCATTAAATTCGAGAAACTCGAATTCTTTGTTTGCACATATTAAACATAAGCGTTCTAAATAGTCTTCATTGTTAATATCACAGCATATTTCTTTTGCTAAGGCAGTTGGATTGGGGGCATTAATTACTTTTAAAGTTTTCAATTTGGTAACTAGTAAAGACATGTTTTCGTGAATGACACATAAGCACGTTTCTCTACTTTTGGCGGTAGGAAACAGCACCCAGAAAGGACAAAACTTGCAAAATGTGAAATAACTTATTTTGATTTCTGGATGTTCAGTCTTAAATAATTCAAAAATATTTTTTTATTGTATCGTTTAAATAACGTTTCTGTTTTTTTTTAAAAATTTTACAGTTTTCATTAATTTTACAATTTTCCATTTTTGAACCGTAATCATAATTGTTGCATCTCTAGTAAAATGAAAATTATATTTAGGAAACAAGAAGTCTATTTGCAGGTACATTTATACTTCTTCAAAATGTAAAAAGAATATATCAATAATTAGAACTTACATAATAACAGAATATGTGAATAAATATATTACATTTTATCATGAAAACTTGAGCATGATCTGCAAATTTTTCAGTTCTCTTATCTCCGTGATCTTCAAACCCATCAAAATGTTTGTGCTTTTTATTTATATCCAAATGAGCTTCTAAGGCCATCTCATCAAACATGAGTACGCACACCTTATCTCTTTCTGCTAGGTTACCCACACTAATTTTTAAATTTCTAAAAATTGTTTCATTTATTCCTGCTTCTATTGGAATTCTGTTTAGCAATGCCATTGAAGTTTTCCTTGTTGGAGTGGCAAATAACTTAGAGAATGTAGTGTAGCTACTACCACTTTGTTTCTGTAGTATTAACCCAACACCTTATCAAGCACGTTATATCGCCGTCCTTTAGATGACTTAATTTTAGACGCCATAACCTGCAGTTTAATAAAATTAGCCACGTGTTTCTCTAAGCCACAAGTGAGAGTATCTAGTAGTTGATGTTCACTCATAGATCCATGTATTGTCTTAAACTTTTTGGCCCTTTGTTTACAAATATTTAAATTTTTATTCAAGTGTCCTGCTTTATTATATATAAATTTTTCTCTGGGGCTTAAATCACTAACCTTTCTTACCCCAGCTTCTTGTAATATATTAACGGAACCTGGAAACAAAAATAAAACTATAAATATTTGACATACACAAGGAAATAGGTACGATTTTCTTTTAATTGAATATCGCGTTTATGAAAACTGCTATATATGGTGAGTTAATTACCATGGCTGTTGTATATAATAAGTAATCGGTTATGCAAATTAGGAAAAGTTACAAAAATATAAAATTTTGGCAAAATATACTTTTAATATGGTATTTCTTTTTCGTCTGGCTCTGTTATTTCATTTTCATTTGGTTCTATTATTTCTACTCTTCCTGGCTGACTTATTGCTTCTCTACTTAGATGTTTTATTTCATCTGTGTCTAGTTGTATTATTTCTACTGCATCTAATTGTATTATGTCTCCTACAGCTAGCTGTCCTAATTCTCCTACGTCTAATTGTATTGTTTCTGTCGCACCAATCTCCTTTATTTCTTCTGTATCAGTGTGTTTTATTTCTTCATTCTTTGATTGTCTCATTTCTTCAAAAAATTCTAATTCTCTGAAGATGACATTGACATTTACGCCATAGCTCTCAAGTACATTTTGGATTTCTGTTATAACCTTTTTTGTAGTTGTGATGTCCTCAGATGTAATGCTGGACTTTGCATTTTCTTTCTTTGGATATTGCTCTTTATTCATGTTGATGTTTTCCCTTTGGTTTTGAATACATTTCGTGTAATCAACTTTGTTTGATCACGGGGATACAACCCAAATTTTCGAAACCCACTTATGATGTCTTTTTTCATCTTAGTATTTTTCAAAGTTTCATTTAGAAGTATGCAAAAATTAGTCTTATTGACTGTAGAGTTGACATCCTCTAGTCTGCTTTGCCACTTTTTGACCGTGTTTTTCCACTCCTGTTTTAGTGGCCGAAAAACACTAACATCTGCTGGTTGCAGCATGTGTGTCGTGTTAGTTGGCAGAGCATACAATACTATCTTCTTTTCTTCACAAATTTTACTAAGTTCCAGAGTTATGTGTGACTTATGACCATCTATGAATAGGATAACTGGTCTTTTAATTTTGTTATTTTCTAACCATTTGTCAAAATCGTTGGCCACATATTCAAAAAACACACTGGACTGCATCCAGCCAGTGTCGGATTTTACTAAAACCCAGTCTTCTGGCATGGAGTCAACAACAACTTTTGGTGGTCTGACGTATGGGAATATGACCAATGGTGGACATACCTTTCCCGCGGCATTAAAAACTACTAGCACTGTGATATTTTCTTTTTCTTTTCCGAGTTTAATATTATACACATGTTTGAATCCCCCTGGGGCTAAAACTTTGCCGGTTTTGGGGCATAGTGCAAAACCTGTTTCATCCCCATTTAGCACTCTTTCGGGATCATCGAAAATATCAAGCAAATCATTTTCTACTAGGAAGGTATTTAGTTCTTTAAACCATTGTCTGTTCATCGCTTCTGTAATTATGGCACGAGCCTTGTTTACTCCTTCTGATTCTCTAATGGAAATTTCAGGGTGTCTTTTCATAAAGTTTCTATACCATTTTTCACCGGGTATTCCATTTTTGAAAATTTTTTTGGCGTCACTATCCTCTACGATTTTTCGAACCGTCTCTAAAAGTTTCTGCTTTTTAATGGGAAACCCACATTTAGCTATATTAATAACCCACTCTGCGATTTTTTCTTCGCCTTCAAATGTAAGTAGAGGTGCAGGTTCAGTTTTTCTATGTTGTTTTGGAGTTTTCCCACGAAGGTGTTCATGAACAGTGGTCTTGGGGACCCCATATTTTCTGCAGATTTCTCTAATTCCACATTTTCTTTTTTTAATTTCCTCAATAGCTTTATTAAAGGTATTAAAGGCTTCTTCTGAGTATTGAAATAACTTTCTGCGATTTTTTTGCTTTGTTAGGATTTTTGTTAATTTTTTTATTAGGTTTAGTTGGTCTCTTCTTTATTGCTGGCATCTGAAATGGTAAACCAGATATGTTAATCTTGGTGGTCGAGAACTGTTCAATTGATATCACGTTCTCGGACACATAAAATCCGCTTGAAGTAATTTTTTAAGGTTCCCACTTTTTGCTGGTCGAGAATAGGCCTAGTATCAACAATGTGAATACAAAGTGAAATAGTGAGTGTGATAGACTGATAGGCTTTCATTTTGGATCTTTTCAATTTGATAAGTATAGACATTGTAATGAGGGGACCAAATCACACTAGCATATTCTAGTGATGATCTAACCACTGCACAGTAAACACTCTTTAATTTATATTATTAAATTCGTTTAAAGTTCTTGTTACAAAGCTAAGAAGTTTAAGACCTTTATTAGTGATGTATTCGATGTGATAATTGAATGATAGTTTGCAGTCGAATGTAACACCTAAATCTTTTATAGTACTTTCTTTTATTAATACTTCATTGTTTATCAAATAATCATAATGAATGGGAGAAGCAGACCTACTAAATTGGATTGATTTACATTTGCTGATATTTAATTCCATAACGTTGTAATTACACCATTCATGGAAATTATCCAGATCATGATGGATTTGTAGACAATCCACCAATGATGTAACTATTTTAAATAATTTCAGATCATCGGCAAATAGTAGAATATGTGAAAATTTTATATAATCTTTAATATCATTTATAAAGCAATTAAATAGTAAGGGAGCTATATGTGCTCCTTGCGGAACACCTGATGTTACGTTAATACAAGTAGACAAGTCATTATTAATTTTAATTATTTGTTTACGATAAGATAGATAGTCCTCAATCCATGAAAGTAGTGTACCATATATTCCTAACGCTCTTAATTTTTCTATCAAAAGTCTGTGATTAACCTTGTCGAAAGCCTTTGAGAAATCCGTGTATATTGAATCAACCTGACACCGACTCTCCAAGGCATTCACAATGTAATTTTCATAAACTAATAAATTTGTGTTTGTAGAGCGCCCCTCAAAAAATCCGTGCTGCTCGTTTATTAGAATTTGTTTAAAATGTGGTGTTAATTTCATTGTGACTATAGACTCCAGTATTTTCGGGATAAGTGATAATTTTGATATGCCTCGATAGTTTTCAACATTAGATCTGGCACCAGTTTTATAAATAGGTGTAATATAGCTTAATTTCCAATAGTCAGGGAACTTTCCATTAGAGAGAGACTTATTAAACAAATTACACAAAACATTTGATAGAACAAATCTACAGTTTGTAATAAATGTTGCAGAGATTCCATCAAGGCCGGTACTACTATGAGAATTTAAGTTGTTTATACAATTTAGTACATCAATCGAAGATAAGTGGCAAGAATTTATATCAACAGTATTTTTAAAGATATTTCCAGAATAACCTTGTATCACCCACCATTGAGTTTTGAACATTATTTATATAATCTGAATAATCTATTTTGGACATTATTTTATATTGAGATTTTAGCCTAGAAAATATCTCATAATCCAGTTTTGAGTTTGTAATCTTATATTTTTTATGAGCTATCTTTTTATTAAGAATGAATTTCTTTAAGATATTGCTAAACCATTTGGGAAACTTTGGATTTTTTGATCTAACTTTTGGAACAAAGATTTCAATTACCCAATAAATAACTTCATAAAAAACGTTTACAGCAATATCTTCCGTATTTAGTAATTTGTCCCAATCAACTGAACCAAGGAAGTAATTTATATCAGTATAATTTGCTCGGATAAAATCATAATAGTAATTATCAAATTGTAATGATTCAAAATTTCCTATCTACATCATTTTGCTTGATTTCTTTCAAACGCTGTTGCTCACTAGATTTCTCGTCATCACTTCTGGCTTGCCACTTTTTTATATCCAAACGATAGCTAATGTGTAACAAGCACTCAAAGGAATGAAGAATGAATCCACGCATGCAAAGTAGACAAGCCGAAACCGTAAGGTTCTTTTTTAACAACTACGTCTTTTAATTCGCCATTCATCATTTTGGGAGTAGCACCACAGATGTAATAGTTTTGTTAAGAACGTGTGTCAGTCAAAGCATTACACACTTTTCCGTCTGCCATTGTGAGTAAGGTCGTGTTTCACAGTAATTTGAGATTCGCCAACACTACAAGTTGTTGGAAGAAGTTGAGATACTTCTTCCAAAACTTTGTTTGTTTCTGTTTTAGTAAATTCATTTGTTTCCTTTGAAAAAATAAACTTAATTGGTCGGCAATAAAGTGTGGATGATGGCCGCGGATTTTGCCAAATAATATTTTGGCCGTCACTCAACCGCAACGGAGTAAATGCAAATACAAACAGATACTCATCAGTAGCATCGGAGTTCTCAAATTTCTGTTTATAAGTGCTATGACCAGAGCTACCGTCACATTTCCATTTGCTAATTAATGTGGATGACGAATTAGAAGGTAAATTTTTTAGAAATTCACTTTGCGCTTCAATTAAACGTTCAGTAGTTTTATCCAGTATGGCTTGAAGTTTAATTTCGGCGCGCGTTTCTGTCACAGTAATATGTTTATCTGAAGGGTAACACAAATTTTTAGACTTACATAGACTATGATAAGATGGAAACACTTGATGTCCTGCCTTCAATGACCACTTTCGCGTCTTTTTATATGAGTGACTGGTGGATTTAGAGTCTACGTAATAAGCTAATGCCTCGTCACCGTTCAACTGCCTGCCACCACAAATAACATCACCAGATTTCCATTTTTCTGAAAATTCCGAACTTTTTCTGATCAAAGTAGCTACGTTTCTGTGACCCAACAAGCGATTTGCTACTTCAGCAGCTGTGGTCAACTCACTGGCACTTCGCGTTTGCACTAAGTCTTCAACCCTACGTTTTTTGGTTTTGAAAGACAAGTCCTCAAAGTTTTTTTTGGGCCGACCTTGAAGCCGACTTCCTCCAGATGAAGAGGAAGCACAGGGATGATGCATAGTTATGTGAAATTCTATACATGCGTCCTCTAACCAACTTTTTTTAAAAAACGATCCATCATCATATTGGCTGCAGCCCACTTTTCAGAGAATTTTGATGAAAAACTTGAAATTTGTAACTGTAAATACCTCTGTGAATCAGGAGTCACATCCGTCATACTAAATTTTTGCATAATATAATCATAATCCATTAAACGAGAATTTCGTTCTTCTTTCTTATGTTTCCCCCATTCTTCAAATAACTCCATTTTTGAAAGAGAGCACACACAATCTGAAAAAAATTAATTAAAAAAGATTGGGGATCAATGTGGTATTCAATTATACATCATTGTACAGCTTATGATTGTCGCTATATAATATTAAAAAATTAGTCTGGATACATGTGGATAAAAGAAACTGTACACGTTGAAGAATTAAAGACGAAGCAATTTTTACGTAGTTTTTTGAAAGCCCATTATAACACATATTGTCTCTCATTTAAATCAAATATTAAATGAAATAAAAAAAATACTTACCCTCTAAAGTAAAATCCATCACAGCAATAGTTATATTCATCACTTCAAATCTTGTTAGATGTTATTGAAAACATTGCCTAATTGCAACTAATTTGTTTACATAAAAGGAATTACGTTATCACTTCACTTCAACCGCTTATGACTTGCCACTCTGGAATGTTTGCTATAATTATTACCTGGAATTGTGATCTATGCGGGTTTGTTATTATCATGGGATAATAAATTAATCTTTCCTTTGAATTGACTTTTGTCCACCTAGCTTGTACTAGGCGCGCACTGTGCATCTGACTGGCTTCCATAGGCACCTATGTCTACATAAATAAAATTATAATTTGCGTCACATGTTGTCAATAATACATTGCTGAAACTTTTCTTATAATTAAAATATGTGGACCCACTATTCTGAGGAGCTTGTATAATGATGTGTTTGCCATCAATAGCACCCACGCAGTAGGGTAGCTGCCACTGAGAATAAGTCAGCTGCTATTTTCTTAAATTTTGAATGGTCTGGGCATTTTAAATATTTTATTGACAATACTTTCCATATTATGCTACACACTTTTCTAACGATTACACAAACTGTTGGTACAGCTAATCTAAAAGCCATACTAGGGTAGGAGTCTCCTGTTGCTAAAAATCTAAGAGTAAGTGCCAGTCTACATTCAAGAGAGGATTCACGGTGTGATTTTTTCTTTTAGGTAGGGCCCAACTAATCCCAGCAATTTGTCAAACGAGTTCTTTGACATGCGAGTATAATTAAAAAATGTTTCATCATATAAACGCATCTCTTGAAATAAGTTTTCATAATGACCCTGATTTTGTCAATTTAATAATATTGGATGAACCCAGATTGTCTCGGCCTCCGTTTCTTGGTTTTTGTTTTCAATTGTAAGCAACATTTTTTTTGCACTGATAAGTAGTAGAGTTTTTGTTGTATCATTCTGTAATAATATAAAACTTTAGGAAATAACAATTAAACAACTGCAACTGTTTAACATACCTTCGTGCCGCAATTGAAGTGAACATTTTCGATTTGCAAGCATCCAATTCAATCCAGAAGTGCAGTTCAAGGTCGTGCCGTAAAATTTTATTGTAAACAAATACATTCAAACAGGTATGCTTAAAACCCAATTTGCAATCGACCAGCAGAATGTGCCCATACCGAATTGGTTGTAAATGTACCTTATATTGGTTATTTTCTTTACACTAAATTTATTTCTAAAAAAGGAGGAAATGGTTACTCGTGAAAAAGTGACCATGACGGAAATTAACTTCGGGTATTGACGAAATTGATTTAAACTAGTGCTGGGCGATGTTTGCGAAACATCGATGTTGAACATCGATGTTGGCATCGGAGACCGCCATCGATGCAGGAAGAATATCGGTAAAAAAACATCGATGTAATATAAACATCGATGTTATTGTGTTGTTTGGGTTTGGAATTGCCAAAGCATATTGCACAATGGAAATGTAAATTAAAATACATGTGTTTTGCAACCATGTAATTTGAAATAAGTACCTATACATATAATAATAATAATAATAATAATAATAATAATAATAATAATAATAGGGGTGCAAGGTCGGCAACCTCCACGTTGGTGCACCCTGGACAGGCAGAGGCTACTCTACCTGACTAATGTCGGCCGGGGGTACCAAGGCTAACCACCTGGTACCCCTTCTACTTCGGGTTCCTTATGAACTAAGAAGAAGGGCCCCTCACGATCGACCCCAAGCGGATGGGGGTCAGAGACAGGCGGGAGGGGCCTCACCGGATAGTCTCAACAACGACGACATTGGCATTGTACACGGACGCTTTAAGTGGACGAGGGAACTTCGGGATGACTTGCTGACCTGCCGCGAGAGTAGCGAACCTGAGCGAAGGGGATACATGGCGCGAATGCATGCACTTTGGTGCGAAATGCACCCAGAGCATCGCGCCTTCTCTCAACAACATCTGAGAGATCAAGTATCCTTTCTGCTCAGGACAGGTTACGTAAGGGCACCCCGTCAGCCGGAAGAATTGCCAGCCGCAGTCCCACCGCGGCAATTACCAGCTGATGGGGAACATCCTTTAGAGTTCACCGATGTAGACTTAAGGACGAGGGTTAGCCTTAACACCAGGGCTAACCTAAAGCCACAAGACCTGGCTAGAATGGACGAGGTCATTGATGAGGAAATTCCGGAAGATGCCGACATCTGGCAAATCAACAGTGCCGTGTACAACGCCGCGAAGCAACTCGTCCCCCGTGAGAGGTCAACCAATCACGGGGTCGAGAAAGCCAAGCGGCGTGTACAAAAAATCGAGGGCAAAATACAGTCGGCCAGACAACACGCTTCTCGGATCCAGAGTGTGGTGGAATATAAGACGACTGGGAGGGTCTTTACTCCCAGAATCCGGCGCATAGCAGCTGGATTAAGACGTCAACACCATACTCTAAATCTGACAGTGATGCTTACCATCAAGCAGCACTGTCTAGATAGGATCCGAGCACTCATGGCGATAAAGAAAACATTGAGGAGGCGGGTGAGGAGTATGGAACAAAACAATTTGTTCCGTACGAATCCTTCCCGCCTCTTTCAAGAGCCACAGCGTGTCGTCGAGAATCCGCCGACTGTAGAAGATGTCGAAACCTTCTGGAAAGGAATCTACGAAACGACACGTCCATTCAATAGCGACACTCCATCAATTGCACACTTCGAGGCTCTGTGTCACAGACATCTTGAAGAGCCAGAAGAAGTGTGCCCGGCAATCAGTACGGAGGAAGTCCAACAAGCACTTGTTGGTACCAAGAACTTCGCTGCCCCGGGCCCAGACGGCATTAACAACTGGTGGTGGAAGAAATTTCCTTCCACTCACCGTCGTCTGGCGCGAGTTTTCAACTCATGGTTGAACGAGGGGCAGCAGATTCCGGACTGGCTCGTCGAGGGACGTACTGTGCTTATCCCCAAAAAGGGGGATCTCTCCGACCCGAGGAATTATAGGCCGATCACTTGCCTTAACTCCTGCTACAAGATATTTACACGTATCTTGTATGCTAGGACACTGAGGTCTGTTGATCCGGTCTTCCAGCAGATACACGAACAGCGTGGTGCCAAGAAGGGCATGGCAGGTTGCAAGGACAGCCTGCTGATAGACCGCTGTATTACACAGGATTCTGTGCAATACAAGCGGAATCTATCGATGGCCTGGATTGACTACCGCAAGGCATTTGATACAACGTCGCATCAGCTATTGTTGCACTTACTCGAATGTCTTGCGGTACCAGCACCACTAGTGAGATGCATAGAACAGCTGCTGCCGCTCTGGAAGACCCGCTTCACCATAACATCAGGTGCACAGCGGGTCACGACAGAGCAGGTGGCATTTAGGAGAGGAGTTTTCCAGGGTGACTCCCTGAGTCCTCTCCTCTTCTGCATCTCACTGCTGCCGTTGTCTGTTGGGCTCCGCCAAACCCGCGGATATCAATCTGGACCACCCAGCGACCGGAGGCATAAGGTCACCCATCTATTTTATATGGATGATCTTAAACTTTATGCCTCCGGAGAGCGCGAACTACAAAACGCTCTTAGGGTGGTCGAAGAATATACGCGGGCAATTGGTATGGAGTTCGGGTTGGACAAATGTGCAGTCGTCCACCTCAAGAGAGGACGATGCGGGGAATTCCCTGAAGATGCGCAGCTCGCAGACGGAAGCATCCTAAGACATCTGGATGCCGGAGAGACCTATACATACCTGGGTGTACAACAAAGGCACATCCAGGATGTAACACAAATAAAGGAATCTCTCCGCGGCAAGTACAGACACCGCCTCCGAAAGATTTGGTCCTCCGAACTTTCGGGGAAGAACAAGGTGTCTGCAACTAATATGCTTGCCGTTCCGATTCTGCTCTACTCCTTCGGAGTAGTAAAGTGGAGGGTAGATGAGCTGCGCCAATTAGACAGAGATACCCGCAAGATGATGAATATTCACAGAAGTATTCATCCTAGATCGTCCGTTCCTCGTGTGTACCTCCCACGTCAACGGGGGGGCCGAGGACTCTTGAGCCTGGAGTGTACGCATGGCAGAGTAGTACTGAGTATGGCATGTAACATCCTCAGGAGCTCAGATCCCCTCTTGCGGTTCGTAAAACATCACGAAACTGTAGGAGTGGGAGCAGGATTGTTCAAGGCAGCAAAAAGAGCCGCAGATGAACTCGGTCTCGCATTTGACATCAGGCGAGGAGGCCGGCGAGGTGCTGATGTTGAGTCAGTCACCGAACTTCAGCCAAATCGTCTGAAAGCCCGAATTAGAGCTGCCGAACAGGAGAAACTGTTTCGGCAGCACGTCGATAAACCCCAGCATGGTGTCTTCTATAAGAACATAGAAACACTGGGTTTATCGACCAGGCTGACCTTCGCCTTTCTAAGGTCAGCAGGGCTTAAGTCGGAGACCGAGGGATTCATTATGGCCTGTCAAGATGGTGTTATCAACACCTTGGTCTACCGTAGCCGCGTGTGGCGTGTAGAGGTTCCTGATATCAACTGCAGGACCTGCCATCAGGCGCCGGAATCGCTCATGCACTTACTATCTGCATGCCCTATATATGCGATTTCGGCCTACATCCACCGGCATAACGCGGCGTTACGAGTGCTATACTACCATCTAAGGCACTCGTACGGGGTAGACCAGACACCAGTGCTGCCTTACGTCCCCGGAGATATCGAGTCCGTTGTCGAGAACGAGAAATGCCGGATTTACTGGAACTACTCGTTCCCGACTGTCAGGCTAATCCAAGCCAACAAGCCTGACATAGTCCTCCTCGACCATCAACTCAAGGTGATGTATGTCATCGAGTTCTCGGCACCTGCGGAGAAAAACATCACCTTGAAGGAGGAGGAGAAACGGACCAAATATCGCGATCTCCGGTACGAGCTCCAAGTGCTGTACCCAGGCTACTTGGTCAAAATGGTCGTCCTTATTATCGGTGTACTCGGAGGGATAAAGCCTACGCTGCTCTCGGAACTGAAGATCATACCGGCCTGCCAAAAACCAGCCGAGTGGCTGGCAGGTCAAATGCAGAAGGCGGTCATTCTGGGTTCTCTCCGTCTGCTTAGGGCACACGATTCTGGTATCTACAGTCACTAACCCTGCGGGATGTGGGGAGTGGCTGTAGTTGATGCGCCGGCGCGACTCCCGTGAGGCGTCGGAGGCCACGGGAGGACTGACCGGCATCGGATATTCCGAAAAAAAAAAAAAAAAAAAAAAAAAAAAAAAAAAAATAATAGGTGGTTAGCCCTGGGGTACCAGGGCTAACCACCCTGCTACCTTTTACTGCTTGGGTTCCTTACAATCCTAAGAAGGGCCCCTCACAATCGACCCCAACCGGATGGGGGTCAGAGACAGATGGGAGGGGCCTTACCGGATGGTCTCAACGTTGATAACCAAGGCAATGGACATGGACGCTTTAAGTGGACGAGGGAACTTCGGGATGACTTGCTGACCTGCCGCGAGAGTAGCGAACCTGAGCGAAGGGGATACATGGCGCGAATGCATGCACTTTGGTGCGAAATGCATCCAGAGCATCGCGCCTTCTCTCAACAACATCTGAGAGATCAAGTATCCTTTCTGCTCAGGACAGGTTACGTAAGGGCACCTCGTCAGCTGGAAGAACTGCCAGCCGCAGTCCCACCGCGGCAATTACCAGCTGATGGGGAACATCCTTTAGAGTTCACCGATGTAGACTTAGGAACGAGGGTTAGCCTTAATACCAGGGCTAACCTAAAGCCACAAGACCTGGCTAGAATGGACGCGGTCATCGATGAGGAAATTCCAGAAGATGTAGACATCTGGCAAATCAACTGTGCCGTGTACAACGCCGCGAAGCAACTCGTCCCCCGTGAGAGGTCAACCAATCACGGGGTCGAGAAAGCCAAGCGGCGTGTACAAAAATCGAAGGCAAAATACAGTCGGCCAGACAACACGCTTCTCGGATCCAGAGTGTGGTGGAATATAAGACGACTGGTAGAGTTTTTACTCCCAGGATCCGGCGCATAGCTGCCGGATTAAGACGTCAACACCATACTCTAAATCTGACAGTGATGCTTACCATCAAGCAGCACTGTCTAGATAGGATCCGAGCGCTCATGGCGATAAAGAAAACATTGAAGAGGCGGGTGAGGAGTATGGAACAAAACAATTTGTTCCGTACGAATCCTTCCCGCCTCTTTCAAGAGCCACAGCGTGTTGTCGAGAATCCGCCGACTGTAGAAGATGTCGAAACCTTCTGGAAGGGAACCTACGAAACGACGCGTCCATTCAATAGCGACACTCCATCAATTGCACACTTCAAGGCTCTGTGTCACAGACATCTTGAAGAGCCAGAAGAAGTGTGCCCGGCAATCAGTACGGAGGAAGTCCAACAGGCACTTGTTGGTACCAAGAACTTCGCTGCCCCGGGCCCGGACGGCATTAACAACTGGTGGTGGAAGAAATTTCCTTCCACTCACCGCCGTCTGGCGCGAGTTTTCAACTCATGGTTGAACGAGGGGCAGCAGATTCCGGACTGGTTCGTCGAGGGACGTACTGTGCTTATCCCCAAAAAGAGGGATCTTTCCGACCCGAGGAATTATAGGCCGATCACTTGCCTTAACTCCTGCTACAAGATATTTACACGTATCTTGTATGCTAGGACGCTGAGGTCTGTTGATCCGGTCTTCCAGCAGATACACGAACAGCGTGGTGCCAAGAAGGGCATGGCAGGTTGCAAGGACAGCCTGCTGATAGACCGCTGTATTACACAGGATTCTGTGCAATACAAGCGGAATCTATCGATGGCCTGGATTGATTACCGTAAGGCATTTGATACAACATCGCATGAGCTATTGTTGTACTTGCTCGAATGTCTTGCGGTACCAGCACCACTAGTGAGATGCATAGAACAGCTGCTGCCGCTCTGGAAGACCCGCTTCACCATAACATCAGGTGCACAGCGGGTCACGACAGAGCAGGTGGCATTTAGAAGAGGAGTTTTCCAGGGTGACTCCCCTGAGTCCTCTCCTCTTCTGCATCTCACTGCTGCCGTTGTCTGTTGGGCTCCGCCAAACCCGCGGATATCAATGTGGGCCACCCAGCGACCGGAGGCATAAGGTCACCCATCTATTTTATATGGATGACCTTAAACTTTATGCCTCCGGAGAGCGCGAACTACAAAACGCTCTTAGGGTGGTCGAAGAATATACGCGGGCAATTGGTATGGAATTCGGGTTGGATAAATGTGCAGTCGTCCACCTCAAGAGAGGACGATGCGGGGAATTCCCTGAAGATGCGCAGCTCGCAGACGGAAGCATCCTAAGACATCTGGATGCCGGAGAGACCTATACATATCTGGGTGTGCAACAAAGGCACATCCAGGATGTATCACAAATAAAAGATTCTCTCCGCGGCAAGTACAGACACCGCCTCCGAAAGATTTGGTCTTCCGAACTTTCGGGGAAGAACAAGGTGTCTGCAACAAATATGCTTGCCGTTCCGGTTCTGCTCTACTCCTTCGGAGTAGTAAAGTGGAGGGTAGATGAGCTGCGCCAATTAGATAGGGATACCCGCAAGATGATGAATATTCACAGAAGTATTCATCCTAGATCGTCCGTTCCTCGTGTGTACCTCCCACGTCAACGGGGGGGCCGAGGACTCTTGAGCCTGGAGTGTACGCATGGCAGAGTAGTTCTGAGTATGGCATGTAACATACTCAGGAGCTCAGATCCCCTCTTGCGGTTCGTAAAACATCACGAAACTGTAGGAGTGGGAGCAGGATTGTTCAAGGCAGCAAAAAGAGCCGCAGATGAACTCGGTCTCGCATTTGACATCAGGCGAGGAGGCCGGCGAGGTGCTGATGTTGAGTCAGTCACCAAACTTCAGCCAAATCGTCTGAAAGCCCGAATTAGAGCTGCCGAACAGGAGAAGCTGTTTCGGCAGCACGTCGATAAACCCCAGCATGGTGTCTTCTATAAGAACATAGAAACACTGGGTTTATCGACCAGGCTGACCTTCGCCTTTCTAAGGTCAGCAGGGCTTAAGTCGGAGACCGAGGGATTCATTATGGCCTGTCAAGATGGTGTTATCAACACCTTGGTCTACCGTAGCCGCGTGTGGCGTGTAGAGGTTCCTGATATCAACTGCAGGACCTGCCATCAGGCGCCGGAATCGCTCATGCACTTACTATCTGCATGCCCTATATATGCGATTTCGGCCTACATCCACCGGCATAACGCGGCGTTACGAGTGCTATACTACCATCTAAGGCACTCGTACGGAGTAGACCAGACACCAGTGCTGCCTTACGTCCCCGGAGATATTGAGTCCGTTGTCGAGAACGAGAAATGCCGGATTTACTGGAACTACTCGTTCCCGACTGTCAGGCTAATCCAAGCCAACAAGCCTGACATAGTCCTCCTCGACCATCAACTCAAGGTGATGTATGTCATCGAGTTCTCGGCACCTGCGGAGAAAAACATCACCTTGAAGGAGGAGGAGAAACGGACTAAATATCGAGATCTCCGGTACGAGCTCCAAGTGCTGTACCCAGGCTACTCGGTAAAGATGGTCGTCCTTATAATCGGTGTACTCGGAGGGATAAAGCCTACGCTGCTCTCGGAACTGAAGATCATACCGGCCTGCCAAAAACCAGCCGACTGGCTGGCAGGTCAAATGCAGAAGGCGGTCATTCTGGGTTCTCTCCGTCTGCTTAGGGCACACGATTCTGGTATCTACAGTCACTAACCCTGCGGGATGTGGGGAGTGGCTGTAGTTGATCCGCCGGCGCGACTCCCGTGAGGCGTCGGAGGCCACGGGAGGACTGACCGGCATCGGGAAACCGAAAAAAAAAAAAAAAAAAAAAAAAAAAAATAATAATAATATAGACTTAAGGACGAGGGTTAGCCTTAACACCAGGGCTAACCTAAAGCCACAAGACCTGGCTAGAATGGACGAGGTCATCGATGAGGAAATTCCAGAAGATGCCGACATCTGGCAAATCAACAGTGCCGTGTACACCGCCGCGAAGCAACTCGTCCCCCGTGAGAGGTCAACCAATCACGGGGTCGAGAAAGCCAAGCGACGTGTACAGAAAATTGAGGGCAAGATACAGTCGGCCAGACAACACGCTTCTCGGATCCAGAGTGTGGTGGAATATAAGACGACTGGTAGAGTTTTTACTCCCAGAATCCGGCGCATAACAGCCGGATTAAGACGTCAACACCATACTCTAAATCTGACAGTGATGCTTACCATCAAGCAGCACTGTCTAGATAGGATCCGAGCACTCATGGCGATAAAGAAAACATTGAAGAGGCGGGTGAGGAGTATGGAACAAAACAATTTGTTCCGTACGAATCCTTCCCGCCTCTTTCAAGAGCCACAGCGTGTTGTAGAAAATCCGCCGACTGTAGAAGATGTCGAAACCTTCTGGAAGGGAATCTACGAAACGACGCGTCCATTCAATAGCGACACTCCAGCAATTGCACACTTCGAGGCTCTGTGTCACAGACATCGTGAAGAGCCAGAAGAAGTGTGCCCGGCAATCAGTACGGAGGAAGTCCAGCAAGCACTTGTTGGTACCAAGAACTTCGCTGCCCCGGGCCCAGACGGCATTAACAACTGGTGGTGGAAGAAATTTCCTTCCACTCACCGCCGTCTGGCGCGAGTTTTCAACTCATGGTTGAACGAGGGGCAGCAGATTCCGGACTGGTTCGTCGAGGGACGTACTGTGCTTATCCCCAAAAAGGGGGATCTTTCCGACCCGAGGAATTATAGGCCGATCACTTGCCTCAACTCCTGCTACAAGATATTTACACGTATCTTGTATGCTAGGACACTGAGGTCTGTTGATCCGGTCTTCCAGCAGATACATGAACAGCGTGGTGCCAAGAAGGGCATGGCAGGTTGCAAGGACAGCCTGCTGATAGACCGCTGTATTACACAGGATTCTGTGCAATACAAGCGGAATCTATCGATGGCCTGGATTGACTACCGCAAGGCATTTGATACAACATCGCACGAGCTATTGTTGCACTTGCTCGAATGTCTTGCGGTACCAGCACCACTAGTGAGATGCATAGAACGGCTGCTGCCACTCTGGAAGACTCGCTTCACCATAACATCAGGTGGACAGCGGGTCACGACAGAGCAGGTGGCATTTAGGAGGGGAGTTTTCCAGGGCGACTCCCTGAGTCCTCTCCTCTTCTGCATCTCACTGCTACCGTTGTCTGCTGGACTCCGCCAAACCCGCGGGTATCAATGTGGACCACCCAGCGATCGGAGGCATAAGGTCACCCATCTATTTTATATGGATGATCTTAAACTTTATGCCTCCGGAGAGCGCGAACTACAAAACGCTCTTAGGGTGGTCGAAGAATATACGCGGGCAATTGGTATGGAGTTCGGGTTGGACAAATGTGCAGTCGTCCACCTCAAGAGAGGACGATGCGGGGAATTCCCTGAAGACGCGCAGCTCGCAGACGGAAGCATCCTAAGACATCTGGATGCCGGAGAGACCTATACATACCTGGGTGTGCAACAAAGGCACATCCAGGATGTAACACAAATAAAGGAGTCTCTCCGCGGCAAGTACAGGCACCGCCTCCGAAAGATTTGGTCTTCCGAACTTTCGGGGAAGAATAAGGTGTCTGCAACTAATATGCTTGCCGTTCCGATTCTGCTCTACTCCTTCGGAGTAGTAAAGTGGAGGGTAGATGAGCTGCGCCAATTAGACAGAGATACCCGCAAGATGATGAATATTCACAGAAGTATTCATCCTAGATCGTCCGTTCCTCGTGTGTACCTCCCACGTCAACGGGGGGGCCGAGGACTCTTGAGCCTGGAGTGTACGCATGGCAGAGTGGTACTGAGTATGGCATGTAACATCCTCAGGAGCTCAGATCCCCTCTTGCGGTTTGTGAAACATCACGAAACTGTAGGAGTGGGAGCAGGATTGTTTAAGGCAGCAAAAAGAGCCGCAGATGAACTTGGTCTCACATTTGACATCAGGCGAGGTGGCCGGCGAGGTGCTGATGTTGAATCAGTCACCGAACTCCAGCCAAATCGTCTGAAAGCCCGAATCAGAGCTGCCGAACAGGAAAATCTGTTTCGGCAGCACGTCGATAAACCCCAGCATGGTGTCTTCTATAAGAACATAGAAACACTGGGTTTATCGACCAGGCTGACCTTCGCCTTTCTAAGGTCAGCAGGGCTTAAGTCGGAGACCGAGGGATTCATTATGGCCTGCCAAGATGGTGTTATCAACACCTTGGTCTACCGTAGCCGCGTGTGGCGTGTAGAGGTTCCTGATATCAACTGCAGGACCTGCCATCAGGCGCCGGAATCGCTCATGCATTTACTATCTGCATGCCCCATATATGCGATTTCGGCCTACATCCACCGGCATAACGCGGCGTTACGAGTGCTGTACTACCATCTAAGGCACTCGTACGGGGTAGACCAGACACCAGTGCTGCCTTACGTCCCCGGAGATATTGAGTCCGTTGTCGAGAACGAGAAATGCCGGATTTACTGGAACTACTCGTTCCCGACTGTCAGGCTAATTCAAGCCAACAAGCCTGACACAGTTCTCCTCGACCATCAACTCAAGGTGATGTATGTCATCGAGTTCTCGGCGCCAGCGGAGAAAAACATCACCTTGAAGGAGGAGGAGAAACGGACCAAATATCGCGATCTCCGGTACGAGCTCCAAGTGTTGTACCCAGGCTACTCAGTAAAAATGGTCGTCCTTATAATCGGTGTACTCGGAGGGATAAAGCCTACGCTGCTCTCGGAATTGAAGATCATACCGGCCTGCCAAAAACCAGCCGAGTGGCTGGCAGGTCAAATGCAGAAGGCGGTCATTCTGGGTTCTCTCCGTCTGCTTAGGGCACACGATTCTGGTATCTACAGTCACTAACCCTGCGGGATGTGGGGAGTGGCTGTAGTTGATGCGCCGGCGCGACTCCCGTGAGGCGTCGGAGGCCACGGGAGGACTGACCGGCATCGGGAAACCGAAAAAAAAAAAAAAAAAAAAAAAAAAAAAAAAAAAATATATATAATGCAATGTTAAACTAGAACTGATATCCTGATTCTTAAAAACATTAGGCATTTACTGCATTTTAAAAAGTTATAGGTTCCAAAACTTTTTATCCACGGATTGTAGAAAAAGAAACTGGGATAGTCATTTACCTTGCAAACTGTTTCGTTTTTGAGTTATGGTCTCACCCGCCTTGGAGAATAAACGTTCGGCTGTTACTGATGTAGCCAGAATTGAGAGCATTTTTAAGGCAACAGGTGCTAAACCAGGATACATAAGCCGATGATGTTGCCACCATTCTAACGGGTTGATTTAAAGGGGTTCCATAAGACTTTTTAAATAAATTGCCATTTCTGATTTACCGCTTTCCGCACTTGTCCCTGCAGCATTTGTTGCCTTTTCAGTTACTAAACGGTTGTGATCAACCCATAAACTGAATTTAGTTGGTTCTGTAAAAGAAAAAAAGAATTCTTATAAATAAACAAAGGATATTTAAGAAAAAATAATTAACTCTCTAGTATGGCTCTCCTCATGAGGTTCGTTTTTGTTATCGTCGCCTTCGTTCGGTTGATCTGAATTTTGAGAAACTTTCGTCATAGAATTGTAAATAAATTCTACAGCTCTCGCACAATGATTAGGATTTTTGAAATAAATTTTTTTAAATCGTGGATCGAGAATTGTAGCAGCTGCTAATATTTTGATCTGTTCAGCTGTAGCCAATCTTTTTTCAATTTCTGTAGACAAATTCAACTTTAAAGCTGTTCCCGTTGGCGAACTGTCTACTTTAACTTTCTTCAGACACAGTTGAAGGTTGTGTACAAGGGGCACAATAATACTTCCCGTTGTGTATTTGGATCCAGATATTTCACGTGTAGCAGATTCAAACGGCTCGAGGAGATTCACCGCAACTTGAAGTTCCTGTATCTCTTTTGCTGATAGCATAGTCGGTGCCGTAACTTCAAAGTTGACAATGGCATTAATGTGTATCCGTAATTTTAAGAATCGTTGAAGCATGTAATATGTCGAGTTCCAACGAGTAGGCACTTCTTGCTTAAGTGACAACTGTATTTCCTCGTTTTGATCTTTTTGCATCTTTCTTAGTGCATCACTTGCAACGACGCTTTGCTTAAACCACCGTACAATATTTTTAACTTTCTTAATGATTTCGGATAATTCTATAACCTGTTCAAGCGCCTTTGAAACAACTAAATTCAGTATATGCGCAAAACAAATAATATGCTTTGTTTTGCAAACAGCGATGTCCACTGCTTTGACCATGTTGGCAGCTCCATCCGTTACAATGCAAGAAATGTTTTCATTCGTTATTCCCCATTCCTGGCATACGTCCTTTAAGTCTTTTAGCAATATATTCACTAGTATGGTGTTCATCTAATTCGTATATCCCCAACGTTGCATCTAAAATATCACTTCCTTCCAAGAAATGTAACGTGACACCAAGAAAACTTTTAGACCGCATAGTTTCGGTCCAAATGTCGCACGTTATGGTAAAGTTGTTTGCCTTTTCAATTTTCCGTCTGAAAATATGGGTGATTGTTTTGTACTTATTTTCAATTAATTTAGCAACAGTCTTTCGTGACGGTAATTTGTATTGTGGACGCGTGGTATGCATAAGCTGTATAAATCCTTCATTTTCAACGATATTAATAGGTTGGTAGTCGCAACAAATCATAAATAAAAGTGCATTTGTAATCTTCAAATATTTTCTGCCTCCTTCTGCATGGGATGATAAATTGGCAAAACTTTCGTTTATTGTTTTCTGTCGTTTGCTCACCGGTAATGAAAAGGACACCGAATCTGAATAATCTGAATCAGTTTCCACATCCACATCTTCGCTTGTAGTGGCTTTAGTATTAGTAGTAGTAGTACTAGTTGAAGGACTAGTATTATCAGTTTCAGCTTTTCTTTCATCGGCTTGCCTTCGAGGGACAACAAAGTCAGCACAATTGCCACGATTCGTGTCTTTTTGAGACTTTGGCTCGGACAAAGGCTTTTGCAAAGCTTCCTTATGCATTGCCTGTAAATGACATTTTAGATTGTTGGTATTTCTCGCCGTTTTTATTTTTTTACAACAAAATCGACAAATTGCAGTATTTTGGTCTTTACACTTTTCAAAATACTGCCATAAGTTGCTCTTCGGAGGCATTTCTTTTATCGCTTACGTAAGTTACGCGTTCGCGATGTTCACATTAATTAAATTAAAATTAGTTTAAGTTCAGGTTTAAGGAATGAAAGAGGAAACTAAGAAAAGGATTAATAATAAACCAGTGCAGTGTGGGTGGTGCAGAATGTGCCCCGCTCCTTCCCTTCGACCCGTAACGGCGGTAACGTTTCATGTTTCATATTTTGTTAAATAAACAATAAATTATTAAACAAAATGTTATTCATAGAAGCCATTAAATAACAATAAGGTCAACTGTTTTAGCGAAATCTAATGTTTATAAAACAAGTATGACCGATACATTTTTACCAATGGTAATTATAGTAGTGAAATATTACAATATTTACAATAGCTAGCACAGCATCTTGCGTTTTCCCAGAAATGTTTTCATAATTTAATAATTCATAAATTTTCGTGTTTATAGGTTATAATGTTTATATTTTTATATTAGTATTAGAATAGAGCAAAGTCAAAGTATAAATAATATTATTTTATTTGTAAAAACAAAAACATGTCTTAATACAATCGCAGCTCTTTTTGTACGAAACAAAATTCAGATGCCTCCATCATTATCAATTTTATTATCAAGATTGCCTATCTTAAAATACCTTATAATTAATTACTTCTTCTTGTATTTCTATTTCCGTCAAGTAAAAATAAATAAATGAAATAAAATATTTTTTAATTATTCGTTATCAAGCTTGCATAGAAAATAATTTTAGCAAATTTTCACGTTTATATTTATAAGAAAACTTCTTGCAAAATGGGACATCGCATGGCAAACATCGATGTTACCTTCGATGTTTGAGCACTTCTGACATCGATGTCAGAATATCGAACATCGTCAACGAAACATCGATGTTCCTGAAACATCGGTTAACATCGCCCAGCACTAATTTAAACTGCAACTAACTTCGGTTTATTGTTATGGTGAATGGTGAAAGACGTGCGTAATGTGGGTTTTCATGAAGCATAAAAATTGTGTTGTTTATTTTTTCTATCATGTTTATATTCTACAATTGGTTGTTAAGTTACATATAATGGGTTAATGTATCGTGAAAACAGAATGTACAAATAGGTAACAAAAAAATGTAACAAGGTAGTTTTGTGTGTTTACTTAAAATATTCAACTTTAGTATTAAAGTAGGTACTAAAGTAGTTTTAAAATCTTGGCAGTAATCAGTGCTAAGAAGAACAAACTTTGACCGATGTGAAAATGGCGACAAAAAATAGCGACTAATTTTTCCGAAAATAGCCGAACGATCACGTACCATGATTATGAGCTGTAAATTATAGAATAAAATAACATGCTATCTAGAATCTAATAATTGTAACAAATCTTTTGATCATTCGCACGGCCAATAGCGAACGATTCACAACCTATCGAACAACAAATTATACAATACCTCCTCATTCAGACATATAATATTCATGCTACTTCATAAAAAAATCAGGATAGCCATACCTGCTAAAACAGTAGAACCCTCGATGACTCACAAGAACAGTGACGGTGGGTAACACCCTCATCGAATAAAGAATAATTCGGTGTATCCCATCTCAGACATACAATATTCGTGATCTTTCATAAATAATTAAATCAGAATTGTCTTATATTTCAAAATGTTAAAACTCTCGTTGAATTGCAAGATCAGTGAGAGTGTTTAACAACCCCTTCGAATAGCAGAGAATTTAATATCTCCCCTCTCAGACATACAATGTTCTTGATTCCTCGTAAATAACTCTTAATCGTCATGTATTTTAAAATGACAGAACACTCGTTGACTCGCAAGATCAGTGAGGGTGTTTTACCACCCCTTCGAATAACAAATAAATCAATACCTCCCCTCTCAGACATACAATGTTCTTGATTCTTCGTAAGTAAATCAGACTCGTCATGTATTTTAAAATGGAAGAACACTCGTTGACTCGCAAGATCAGTGAGGGTGTTTAACAACCCCTTCGAATAACAAATAATTCTATATCTCCCCTCCCAGACATAAAATGTTCTTGATTCTTCGTAAGTAAATCAGAATCGTCATGTATTTTAAAACGAATGAACAGTCGTTGACTCGCAAGATCAGTGAGGGTGTTTACCACCCCTTCGGATAGCAAAAAATTCAATATTTCCCCTCTTAGACATATAATGTTCTTGATTCTTCGTAAGTAAATCAGAATCATCCTGTAATTTAAAATGAAAGAACACTCGTTGACTCGCAAGATCAGTGAGGGTGTTTAACAACCCCTTCGAATAACAAATAATTCTATATCTCCCCTCCCAGACATAAAATGTTCTTGATTCTTCGTAAGCAAATAAGAATCGTCATGTATTTTAAAACGAATGAACAGTCGTTGACTCGCAAGATCAGTAAGGCAGTTTAACAACCCCTTCGAATAGCAAATAATTCAGTATCTCCCCTCCCAGACACACAACGTTCTTGATTTTTCGTAAATAAATCAGAATTTTCATGTATTTGAAAATGACAGAACATTCATGGCTCCGTGGTCTAGAGGTAACGTACTTGCCTCGAAACCTCGGGGTCCCGGGTTCGATTCCCGATCGAGGAACTGGGATTTTTCTGTGAGAGAGATTAATCGTAGTATTCTCGGATATTGGGTGTGTGTCCATTGTCTCTAAATATGTAGCCGTCTCCCACATAAGGTCATTTCAGATCTTCAGGGATAAAGGGGGTTGTAATTTCATATGGTGTTATTATTACATTATTATTATTATTTATCAGTGAGTGTTTTTAACACCCCTTTCGGAAAACAAGTACAATATCATCTGTCTTATTGTCATAAATAGAATATTCTTGATCACGCATCTCTACACACGTACACGCATATACATACACAAACACACGCGAGCGCGCGCCCGCGCCAACACACACGTACATACAGACACATACATACACATGCACACACACGCACATCTAATATAGGATAAAAAATTATCGAGTGTTCGTGTATATTGTTGCAGGAATGTAGGCAATATTTATTAAATTTACTGAGTGCTCTAGTAAACAAACGTAGTATTTACATTTTAAAATAACAGTCTATACTGCCTATGCAGTCTATACTAGTCAAAAGAAAAAAACCTTTTCAGTACACGCGACATAATTCGCAAAAATTGTCACTCATCATGTTTATACCTCTCAGAGTTAGGCATGTTTGGTGACAACTCCTCTTGCAATATTTACATGAAACAACATCCATATCCGCATTATATAAATTTCTACCACAAAGCAGACAAATGGAATGCATTTTAATCGATTTGGATAAAAACATGTTCTGAATATTTCTTCTGTAAATGTTAATCTCACATTCATCTGTTAACGGTTTATTTCTTATTATTTGATGACTGTAATATATAACACCGCAGTTGTAGCTGTCCTTTTGCTTTATGTGATTTTGCAATAAAATATTAATATCGTTGGCGTTCAGTGTAGGTTCAGATCTGTTCGCGTTATACTTGTTGAGAAAGTGTTTGAATTTATCTAAAAATATTCCAATTTTACTAATATCGGATCCAAATGGATCTAAGAAGGTAAATGTTTTACTGAGCAGATTTACGTAGCATAAAACCCAGTGGTTTTGATTGATTAAAATTGGCATCAATAATTTTGTCTTTTTTAGTTCGATCGTGTCGATAAAAGGCAAAGAAATATTATCTGCATTGAATATTATGGACGAAATTTCGCTGGGTATAAGTTGAAATGAATTTTCTTCGTCCTCTTCAATGAATAGATTAATTGCCGCATCGAGTACGAAATTAGTAAGCCAGCCTGGCGGATTTAAAGATAAGAAATCTGACATTAAAATTTCTTTTATGGGACAATATTCAATATTTTGGAATTTACAGACTGTGTATTCTTTTTTGCAACAGAGTGAGGTATAATATTGAGAATCGTTCACCAAACCATTAGATAAAATTTCCAATGGCTTAATCATCGTCCACTTCCGTTCTATGGACGTATATTTTTTATTCGGGTGAAGTAATCTGGGTAAAAAGTGAAAGAAATAGAATTCTTTTAACCTCGAAAATATGTTTATAAAAAATCGTCTATCCCTGTTAATCCTTTCAATATGGATTCCTTTAAAAGTATAAATTACATAGTCGCAGAATGGTCGGTTTGTGATTTCCAATAGTCCTTGTACCTGATAATAATAATCATGGCTTCTTCTAAGTTGTCTGTTTGCATCCAAATAGATTAATTTTAAATGTTCCGGGTTGCTATTTCTAGCGCTGTACGGACATTAAATTTCTACGATCCCGTCATTATTGACCATACCGTCCGGAGAAGCTGCCAGAAAAGGATAATCTTTATGAACTACCAAACCACTCGAATAAACGTGATTTTTGGTTTTTTCTGAATAAACCGAAATGGCAGTTTTTTTCGTAATGGCGCCCGTGCTTTATAGCATTTGAGTGTTTCAGGTGTTCACCTCCTTTCAAAATTTGTTCCATTAACGAGCAAACTGACCTTTCACTTGAGGCCTTGCATACCTTCCCGAAAAAAGAAGCGGTTAGGCGTTTTTTCCTTTCTTTGAACCACGTCCCGCTTTGACTTTGTTGTCTAGTTTGTAGTTCCAAATTCTTCCTGCCATTCTCCTCAAGTGAAAGAGATTGTAGAAAAAGTTTACATTTAATCGATAGAGTGTCTTCATCAGTTCCAGTTTCAGGTTTGTTGATAGTACCGCTGCAATAAAAGCTATCTTCAAAACTTTCACCACCTTCGCAATCCTGATGCACCCACTTATCGCATTTATCACACTGAACCCAGTCAGTAGTGACATTCAATCGACCAAAACCACAATAAATGCATTTTTCCGAGTCACATGTTGTCTCGTCTTTAGGATTAAACTCCATCTCTTCTTTGAATAAAGTCATATTCTGTTTTTTGAGGTATCGATCCACGAAATGGGAATTCTTAGGTTTTTTCTTTTTTCTCCAAGTTTCTTTAGCCGTTTGTGCCGAACAAACATCCCGAGACCCTTGCTGTTTCGTAAGTCTTGATTTTCCTATGTTTAATTTTTGTTCTGAATATACAGACAGCACATTTTGCCTTAATCTTCTTACGAGCCTACTGCATTTCAAATTTGTTTCGTTATTTAAAATATGCCTTCAAATTTCCAAAAAAATGCTCAACTGGCGCATTGCTAACTCTTTCTAAATTATGTTTTCATTTTAGAATAACACCGGACCACAATGGACAATAGGGCATATATTTGGTCAAGATGAGTTCTAACAAAAACTTATTGCTATAGTAAGGGTTGGCGTCATTAGTGGAAGGAGTTGTGGTTTGATATTTGTTCAATATATTTCTAAAATGTTGATAAAATGGACTTGATTTGTAAATAACATCTGTTCCCTTATTGTCGGGTTCTTCGTACATATTCAATTGATTATTCACATGTTTTACTAAGTCCCTCGTCGTATTGCCGTCTCTCTTGCTTAGCACGATTAAATTGTTCATCCCTTTTTGAAACAAGTTGCTTTTGTAAGGTTCACTTAAAATGAACACCAAGTTTTCGAACCAGAATGTAATTGTATCAAAATCATTTAGTAAAATACAACATGCTATAATTTCCTTAAACAACTCCCTATGCTCAGTATTCTTCACATTTCCATTGATATCTTTTGATACCATTTTAAGAAAATGTGCACAATACAAATGGACTGTTGTTGTCGTTTTAAGAATTTCATCATCGCCTGTTGTGCACACTTTCATGCAAATGTTCAAATAATCATGTAAAGTGTGATTGTTGAAGGCTGTCAGAATAGCATGTATGTTCGCGAAACTGAAGTCCGTGACAATACCGTCAAATATTGGCCACATTCGGTTGTCTCCACAAAAACTTCTGAAATCGGCTAAACCCTTCGAAATTGACTTTGAATAATGCTCGCTAGAGAGCATGTCAAAAATATTACAAATTCGCTGGTTCCTCCATTTTAAAATGCATGACGAGTCTGATTTACTTACGAAGAATCAAGAACATTGTATGTCTGAGATGGGAGCTATTGAATTATTTGTTATTCGAAGGGGTGGTAAACACCCTCCCTGACCTTGTGAGTCAACCAGTGTTCTGTCATTGTAAAATACATGACGATTAAGAGTTACGTACGAAGAATCAAGCACATTGTATGTCTGAGAGGGGAAATATTGAATTATTTGCTATTCGAAGGGGTTGTTAAACACCCTCACTGGTCTTGCGAGTCAACGAGTGTTCCTCCATTTTAAAATGCATGACGATTCTGATTTACTTACGAAGAATCAAGAACATTGTATGTCTACGATGGGAGCTATTGAATTATTTGTTATTCGAAAGGGTGGTAAACACCCTCCCTGACCTTGCGAGTCAACCAGTGTTCTGTCATTGTAAAATACATGACGATTAAGAGTTACGTACGAAGAATCAAGAACATTGTATGTCTGAGAGGGGAAATATTGAATTATTTGCTATTCGAAGGGGTTGTTAAACACCCTCACTGGTCTTGCGAGTCAACGGGTGTTCTGTCATTTTAAAATACATGACGATTCTGATTTACTTACGAAGAATCAAGAACATTGTATGTATGAGAGGGGAAATATTGAATTATTTGCTATTAGAAGGGGTTGTTAAACACCCTCACTGGTCTTGCGAGTCAACGAGTGTTCCTCCATTTTAAAATGCATGACGATTCTGATTTACTTACGAAGAATCAAGAACATTGTATGTCTGAGATGGGAGCTATTGAATTATTTGTTATTCGAAGGGGTGGTAAACACCCTCCATGACCTTGCGAGTCAACGAGTGCTCTGTCATTGTAAAATACATGACGATTAAGAGTTACGTACGAAAAATCAAGAACATTGTATGTCTGAGAGGGGAAATATTGAATTATTTGCTATTCGAAGGGGTTGTTAAACACCCTCACTGGTCTTGCGAGTCAACGAGTGTTCTGTCATTTTAAAATACATGGCGATTAAGAGTTACGTACGAAGAATCAAGAACATTGTATGTCTGAGAGGGAATATTGAATTATTTGCTATTCGCAGGGGTTGTTAAACACCCTCACTGGTCTTGCGAGTCAACGGGTGTTCTGTCATTTTAAAATACATGACGATTCTGATTTACTTACGAAGAATCAAGAACATTGTATGTCTGAGATGGGAGATATTGAATTATTTGTTATTCGAAGGGGTTGTTAAACACCCTCACTGATCTTGCGAGTCAACGAGTGTTCTTCTATTTTAAAATACATGACGAGTCTGATTTACTTACGAAGAATCAAGAACATTGTATGTCTGAGAGGGGAGGTATTGAATTATTTGTTATTCGAAGGGGTGGTAAAACACCCTCACTGATCTTGCGAGTCAACGAGTGTTCTGTCATTTTAAAATACATGACGATTAAGAGTTATTTACGAGGAATCAAGAACATTGTATGTCTGAGAGGGGAGATATTAAATTCTCTGCTATTCGAAGGGGTTGTTAAACACCCTCACTGATCTTGCGATTCAACGAGAGTTTTAACATTTTGAAATATAAGACAATTCTGATTTAATTATTTACGAAAGATCACGAATATTGTATGTCTGAGATGGGATACACCGAATTATTCTTTATTCGATGAGGGTGTTACCCACCCTCACTGTCCTTGTGAGTCATCGAGGACTCTACTGTTTTAGCAGGTATGGCTATCCTGATTTTTTTTATGAAGTATCATGAATATTATATGTCTGAATGAGGAGGTATTGTATAATTTGTTGTTCGATAGGTTGTGAATCGTTCGCTATTGGCCGTGCGAATGATCAAAAGATTTGTTACAATTATTAGATTCTAGATAGCATGTTATTTTATTCTATAATTTACAGCTCATATTCATGGTACGCCAATGATCGTTCGGCTATTTTCGGAAAAATTAGTCGCTATTTTTTGTCGCCATTTTCACATCGGTCAAACTTTGAATGTTTAATTAAACTTGATTTAGTTTCCAAAGTACAATTCCCAAACAAAATGTCAGAAAAGGTACCTGAAAAAATTCGTTAGAAAAAAGTTGGGTTGGGTTTCGGCTGATAGTTGATTAGCGTTTGAAGAGGTTTTAACGTTAATATTCCTAAGATTTCTGTCACAGCGTTGGATTCCATATAAAAGGTATGCATCATAAACAGTTATTTGAAAATTGTGTTGTGCGTGTAATATCACCTAGGTATGTGAGAAAACAATTTTTCAGGAAGGCATAGAATGCCATGTCTATTATTCTGAAATTTGGAAAAAAAATTAGGCCATGTTTTATTTAAATCATTGACATCTCTTTTTAGTATGGTACAGTTTAAAGCACGGAATGATGCAGAGCATGGTTCGCCCGATTTAAATTGTATGGTTTAAATCTATGATTTTAATCAAGTGATTTTTTATTTTAATCGATGATTTAAATGAAAAGAAAATTCTGAAAGTAAAAATACTAATTATTACAAAACATAAATTAACCATTAACATTCTTGGTAAATAAGAAACATTTTAGTACAAAACAGGTAGTTTTTAAAACAATTAACATTGATTTTCATTATAAATTTGTATAGGAACACTAATTGTCCTTCTTTCTCCACTGTTCAGGATTCACCGACTCGAATGATATTTTTGTTTTATATTTTTTTCTCTTTATTATAAATATTATATATAGTTAATTGTCCCTGTCTCTGTTTGTCGTATTTTATGAGTATTGCCAATATACGTGACATTAAATTCCATTATTAAAATTATCCACGCGCGCATTCTTGGTAGTACAAAAACCCTATCTCGGCTCAACAAGCTGCACCGCTACGAGGGAGAGAGAAGACGTTAGTCTACCATTTTGCTCGAGTACGTCTCTGAATTGACGATATTAAAACCTCTCTTAACTCCGGGCATTGTGCGCTATTTTTTAGCTAAAATTAAGTGTTTGGCATAACCCCCCTCTACAGTCCATTGCCGCTCCTTGGAGTTCCTACCCCAGATCACTGGGATTCTGTGCCACTGAAGAACAACCAGACCATCAGCCAGAAAGGTAGGAACTGTATTACCAAGATTTGTTTTTTATCACGATATTCTCATCCATTGCCGAACATAAAGTTGGTCCAGTCGAGCTAACGGATGCTCAGATTTTTATATAAATCAATTAAATCATATATATTGGTAATAAATAAAATTTAGTTCAATTCAATAAAACACAGACAGTCGCAGCGTTTTTTTGTTTTGTTTTATAGAATCTTTTTGTCCACATTCTCTAAGTCAGCAGGTGTTGTTTACATGTCGACTGAGTGTTTAAAGGACAAATAAACATTTGAATTAATTTACATATAACTTTCTTATTGATAATTAGTTCGTATTGGATTTTCATTTAATTCAATTTTCAAATAATTTATTTGTCAAATAATCATAAAACAATTGTATTATAAGTGGTTTGCTCAATTATATTTTTAATTAACCATGACTTCTACTGCAAATAAAATAAAACAGTATATTGCTCTTCGGGACGTGAATTATAATGAATTAAAAGAAATCAAAGCAAAATCTGAACTTGCACAGGAAGATGATAAATATCACCTGTCTTTTAAAATCTCTTTTAAACGTTTTGAAACTATTTATGATGAATTTAAAAAAAATCATGGTAATTTAGTAGCTTTATATGCTATTCAGGAAGGTGCAGATTTAGAAAATGTTGAAGTAGTAAGAGTCTCTTTTGAAAGAGACTGTAGTATAATACAAGAAATTTATTGTGAACTTTTTGGAGACATATCCACTATTAAGGTAGATAACTTATCTTCACGTAATATTAAACTCCCCAAAATTGAGGTACCTAAATTCTTTGGGGATTACAAAAAAATTTAAGACGTTTTTTGATATTTTTAATTCATTAGTACATACTAATACTGCCCTTTCTGATATAGAAAAATTCACTCATTTATGTAATTCACTGGAAGGTCCCCCTTTAACATTAGTACAATGCACGCCTATGACGGGAGATAATTACGTAATTGCTTATAATGCGTTAAAGGGACGCTATTTTAACAAATATTTAATCGCAACCGCTTATATTCAAGAGCTCGAAAATGCTCCAAAATTGTTAGACAATAATATCAACTCTCAAAATCTAAGGCAACTTTTAGACACATTCAATGAAAACCTCGCGGCTTTAGAAAATATGAATTTTCCCATTGCAGAGTGGGATTTTATTTTATTTCGTATGTTACTAACACGTTTAGACTCAAATACTCGCGGTCGTTTTGAACTCGATCAAGATTCTGATAAAAAGAATTATTTTCCCACATTTGACTCTCTCAAAAAATTCGTTTTAAAACAATGTAACGCCTTTGATGCTGTGGACATTGTTTGCCCTCAAATCAGAAATAAAAGGCCCGAGGTAAAGGTTACTCAAATCACTCGTAGTCCTTTTTATAATCATTTAAATTCAAAATCACGCACTACCTCATTTTTTGCTGACACTAATAAACCGATTTGTAATTTATGTAAAGCAGCGCATTCAATTTATAATTGTCCAGTATTTAACAATAAATCTCCGCGAGAACGCTTTGACTTAGTAAAAAAACATAATTGGTGTGTTAATTGTTTAGGTACGAAACACACGTCTAAAAATTGTGCTTCTAAATCTTTCTGTCGTAGTTGTAAACAGCGTCACCATACTCTTCTCCATTTTACAGACAACGTTTCGAATAGTACTAATCATACTTCAGATACACAAAATGTGACAGAGTCGCCTGCCACTCCGGACATGATATGTCTTCCTTCTACTTCACACACGGTAAATAGTTTTACAGGAACGGTTCCAAATAACAGGGGTGTGCTTCTTTCTACGGCACTCGTCGAAATATTAGATGTGCACAATAATTATCAAAAAATTCGCGTGTTGTTAGACTGTGGTAGTCAAGTAAATTTTATTAGTCAAAAATGCCTTAATAAATTAGGTCTAACTCGCTTTAATTTACCACTTTCGGTTCACGGTGTAGGACAAATGCATATGACGTCGTCCTCGGGGGGCGTCACCTGCACATTACGGCCGGTAGGAAAAATCGAACCGTCGTTTACCATCGATGCTGTTATTCTCCCCAAGATATGTAATGAAATGCCTAGTGATAATATGTCAGTAAATTCTATTCCTTATCTAGCTAACTTGCCGTTGGCAGATCCATTCTTTGGGACACCCGGTAATATAGATTTATTATTAGGGGCAGAAATTTTCCCTCATATTTTAGAAAATGGACGTCTTACCGGTAATACCAATGAACCATCAGCTCTCCACACTATATTTGGGTGGATTCTCATGGGTCCTGTAAAATACTCTCGACCTGAATTACACTCTTTTTTTTGCACATCTAACCAATTATCGTTAGAAAACACGCTTAAAAGATTCTGGGAAATTGAAGAAGTACCCTCAGTGTCTTCTTTGTCCCAGGACGAAATTCTCTGTGAAAAATTATTTTCTGACACTTGTCAGCGAAATGATACAGGAAGATATGTAGTCTCTCTCCCATTCCGCGATATTGTACCTTCTTTTGGTGATTCACGCTCACTTGCCCTGCGCAGATTTCTATCACTCGAACGTCGTTTAATAAATAACCCCACGCTGTATACGCTTTACTCTGAATTTATGCAAGATTACTTAAACTCTGGCCACATGGAAGTTTTAGATACTCCCGGTCAAACACATAATGCGTACTATATTCCGCATCACTGTATTTTAAAACCCGATAGCAGCACCACCAAATTAAGGGTGGTATTTGATGCATCAGCCAAAGCTCCTGGCTGCATTTCCCTGAATGATTCTCTTTTAGTAGGCCCTAAATTGCAAAAAAAATATTGTAGCACTTCTTTTAAATTTTCGCCTACATTGCTATGTTTTTGTGGCTGACATAAAACAGATGTACAGGCAAATTCTGATAAATCCTAACCACAAAGATTTTCAACGCATTTTATGGCGTTTTTCCGTTAATGATCCTATTCACGATTACACATTAAATACGGTTACATATGGAGTCTCATCGTCTCCTTTTCTTGCAATCCGCACTCTCTTACAATTATCTCAAGATGAAAATCAAAGTTTTCCCCATGCCGCTCAAGTTTTAGCTACTGATACTTACGTTGATGACATTGTTACTGGTGCCAGTACATACGAAGAAGCTCTGTCCCTTCAAAGGGAACTTATTCTTTTATTAAAATCTGGTGGGTTTGAACTTAGGAAATGGGCCAGTAATGACCCACATTTATTATCTCACCTTCCCAGTTCAGATTTGTATAATGCTAACTTCTCGTTTAACTTTGAATCTGAGAGCCCCCCTCAAAATATTAGGACTACAATGGCACCCCGCTAATGATTCGTTTGTATTTTCCGTCACTGCCATTGACAATACCTGCACTAAACGTAATATATTGTCAAATTTGGCTCGAATTTTTGATCCACTCGGTATACTCTCACCTGTAACATTCTTTGTGAAATATTTAATACAACAACTTTGGTGTTTAGGATTAGATTGGGATCAATCTCCCCCAAATAGTATTTTACAAATTTGGTACAGGTATATTTCAGAAATATCATGCTTATCCCAACTTAATTTACCTCGTCGCGTAATAAATGAAAATTATCAATTATGTGAAGTGCATGGTTTTTGCGATGCTAGTGAACGAGGTTATTGCGCAGTTATCTATTTGAGATTAATTAAGCCAGACGGTCAAATTTCTATTTATTTTGTGTGTGCTAAGTCGAAGGTTAGCCCTTTAAAACGTATTTCAATCCCTCGATTAGAGCTGTGCGCCGCAGTTTTGTTATCAAACTTAATGTCTTTTGTTTATGACACGTATCAAAATAAACTTAAAATTAGTAAGCTCTTCGCTTGGTCAGATTCTACTGTAGCGCTGGCGTGGATAACCTCCTCACCCCATAAGTGGAAAACTTTTGTCAGCAATCGCGTTTCTTATATACAGCAAACATTATCTCTCGCTACATGGTATCATGTTCCTTCCTCAGAAAATCCCGCGGATTGCGGTTCGCGGGGACTTACACCCCAAGAATTATTGAATCATCCACTGTGGTGGAAAGGTCCTGACTCTTTATACTCACCTCAAACCAATTGGCTCCCGTTTTCGTCCATTGGTTCTTCTCTCTGTCCGCCTGATGTAACGGAAGAAGAAAAGAAACTCACTTTAATCACGTTCATTAATTTAGATTCGCTCGATTCTCTTCTTCAAAAATACTCATCTCTTTCAAAAATTAAACGTATTATCGCTTATGTACTACGATTTATTCACAATTTAAAATCTCCGCGTGATAACAGAAAACTTAATAATCTCACACATTTTGAACTTCAACTCGCTTTTTTCACCTTAGTTAAACGAGTTCAGCACACTGCTTTCAGGGAGGATATCGCACAGTTAGAAAACCACCGTCCTGTTTCAAAATTTCTAAGAAAATTAAGTCCTTTCCTTGATCCACAGGGTGTTCTCAGGGTCGGCGGTAGGTTACGTCATTCTCAACTTGCTTACGATCAAAAATATAATGCTTTATTACCTCGCTGTAGTCGGTTAACTGATCTTCTTATTGAAGACATTCATAATGCCCATTTGCACCCCGGAGTTCAAACTATGCATTTTTTACTGACACAAAATTTTTGGATACTCTCTCCGAAACGAGCTATACATAAAATTTTGTCTCGATGCTTTAAATGTTGGAGACTCAAGCCGGTGCCTTTTCAGCCCCCTATGGAGAATTTACCCTCCGCTCGTGTTACTCGAATAAAAGCTTTTTCTGTAGCCGCAACCGATTACGGAGGTCCGGTTACCACCACGTTCAATAAAGGTCGAGGTACAAAAACTCATAAATCGTACATTTGTCTTTTCGTTTGTTTAGCCACTAAGGCGATACATTTAGAACTCGCATCCGATCTAACCACCGAAGCGTTTTTAGCCGCCTTTCGACGTTTTATTGCTCGCCGTGGCCGTTGCTCCCACTTGTACAGCGATTGTGGTACAAATTTTGTGGGTGCTCAAAAATATATTACGCAACTTTTTGAAAATGCCGCAAAAGAAGAAAACATTCAGTGGCATTTTAATCCTCCATCCGCACCACATTTTGGTGGCCTGTGGGAGGCGGGCATTAAATCTGTCAAAACGCACTTGTCTCGAGTCATAGGTGAGCAAGTGCTTACATATGAAGAGCTATACACTGTTTTAGTACAAATAGAATCGTTACTTAATTCTCGCCCTCTTTCTCCTCTAAGTTCAGATCCTAGTGATCTATCGGTGCTGACTCCAGGTCACTTCTTGACCCTCGAGCCCTTAACCACACTTCCTGAGGAGGATGTAACCCATGTAAAATTAAACCTTTTAACCAGATGGCAATTGATACAACGTCTCCACCAGGATTTTTGGTCTCGTTGGCACCTAGAGTACCTACATACTCTCAATCAACGAGGCAAATGGACAAATCCAGCAACCCCTGTAGAACCTGGCACAATGGTGCTGATAAAAAATGAACTCTCGCCTCCATTGAGATGGCACTTAGCTCGCATTATAGAGACTCATCCTGGTGCAGACGGCGTCACCCGTGTAGCCACAGTTAAAACACAACAAGGCATTTTTAAAAGACCACTAGTTAAATTATGCCCACTGCCCACTTATAATACTGTTTAAAAACTAATTTTTAAAGGTCGGCGGAATGTTCAGGATTCACCGACTCGAATGATATTTTTGTTTTATATTTTTTCTCTTTATTATAAATATTATATATAGTTAATTGTCCCTGTCTCTGTTTGTCGTATTTTATGAGTATTGCCAATATACGTGACATTAAATTCCATTATTAAAATTATCCACGCGCGCATTCTTGGTAGTACAAAAACCCTATCTCGGCTCAACAAGCTGCACCGCTACGAGGGAGAGAGAAGACGTTAGTCTACCATTTTGCTCGAGTACGTCTCTGAATTGACGATATTAAAACCTCTCTTAACTCCGGGCATTGTGCGCTATTTTTTAGCTAAAATTAAGTGTTTGGCATAACCCCCCTCTACAGTCCATTGCCGCTCCTTGGAGTTCCTACCCCAGATCACTGGGATTCTGTGCCACTGAAGAACAACCAGACCATCAGCCAGAAAGGTAGGAACTGTATTACCAAGATTTGTTTTTTATCACGATATTCTCATCCATTGCCGAACATCCACTCCTAATTGTAACGAAGTGATTTTATTTGATTAAGTTAAGTTAGGTAGCTAAGTGTTATTTGTCGGTTTTGAAGAATATTTTGTCCATTATATTACTGCGCTTGTAAATAATAACAGTTTAATTATTAATTATAGATAGGAAGTATGGATATGTTTTTGTGAACATTCCACATAGGTCGAATAGCTGGCAGTACGCGAATCGCGACACACGAAGCGCGCATCGTGCCCCGGCACTCTTCTGCCCGCGCTATCATGAAGGAGCCTGAGACTGAAAATAATTAAATTAGTTTCCGTCCAGCTACTCAACGAGGAACCACGCCGGCCAGCACAGTAAGTAAACTCGTGAGTATAAGGATATATTGGTATCTAAATTTCATGCGAAATTATTCTAAGTCGATGAACGGGTGACGTAGTTGTAATATACCGCGCATGACTACCGTATCTCATCCTACTCCTGCGTTAGCAGTATCTGGTAGCATGAGGATTTTCACAATCAAGTTAGTCTCCGTCCGACCGCTACTCGAAGCACCACGCCGACTTGGATAGTAAGTAAATTCGTGAGTATAAAGAAATAGGTAATTAAATTTAATGCGGAATTATTCTAATTCCACAAACGGGTGACGTAGCTGTAATAAACCGCGCATGACTACCGTATCTCATCCTACTTCTGCGTTTTAGCAGTGTTTAGTAGCATGAGGATTTTATCATTAAATTAGTTCCCGTCTGAGCTCCAACCGAAGCACCACGCCGACTTGGATAGTAAGTAAACTTGTGAGTATAGAGGTACATAGGTATCCAAAGGTAATTGCGAATTTTTCTAAGTCGATAAACGGTGACGTAGTTGCAATATTTCGCGCATGACTACCGCGCTCCTCCTACTTCTGCTTTTTGGGCAGAGTTTAGTAGCTTGAGGATTTTGCAGAGTATCCGAGAAGAGTCCGTTGCTGCCGCCCGTACCGTCCAGACGTGCCGACCCCGACCGCTCCAGAGAGGAAGCCAGCACAGGATCCGGAAGTAGGTAGCAAGGTTTGATAAAGGTTTGGTAAATAATCGGTATTACTTGGCTGGTGAGTACTTTCCGGGCTTTATTTTTTTAGAGTTAGTGAATCGCGAGCGCTAAAACGTATCCGCCTCATATCCTTCCTTAGAAAGGGAGAGCGGCCGAAGGTTGGAATTAGAACCGCGTTCCACCGCGTTACACCGCGTGTTCTCCAGGCCACCTGAGCACGTAAAAATTCTGCAGGGTGACTTGGAGATACTAGCATTGGATACCGCGTGTCCTCTAGGCCATCTGCGTCCGTTTTTTGGCAGGGTGATTTAGAGGGATTTCCGTAACCGCGTGCCTGCCAGGCCACCTGAGCACGTAAAAATTCTGCAGGGTGACTTGGAGGTATCGTCCGTAATCGCGGGTCCGCCGGGCTACCTGAGCACGTAAAAAATTCTGCAGGGTAGCTTGGTAGCTTTGACCATACCGTCGTCGTCTTAGATTTGCAACCGTTCGGCTTGCCACTCCTTCCCCCCTCTCCAACTTGAACCGCGTTATACCGCGTGCCCTCCAGGCCACCTGAGCACGTAAAAATTCTGCAGGGTGACTTGGAGGTACTGTCAGTTGCCATCGCGTGTTCTCTAGGCCACCTGAGCACGTAAAAATTCTGCAGGGTGACTTGGAGGTATCGTCCGTAACCGCGGGTCCCCCCGGGCTACCTGAGCACGTAAAAATTCTGCAGGGTAGTTTGGAGTTTGACCATACCGTCGTCATCATCAATTTGCCGCTGTTAGGCTTGTTACTCCTTCCCCCCCCTTACCGTAACCGCATTCAAACGCGTGCCCTCCAGGGCGCCTGAGTCCGTTTTCTTTGGCAGGGCGCTTTGGAGATACTCGTTGGCATATGATAAGACCGGAACCATCCATCAGCCAAGCGATAATAAGTAACCGCGTTAGATAGGCATAGTTTGCTTGTATTGGCGCTTGCTTCCCCTCCTGGTATCCGTCCGCCGTCTGCATATGACCGATTAAGTTATCGCTGCTTACCGTTTCACCGCTTCAGTCACCGGCGTACCGTATCGCACCGGTTGACCGCCCGCTTACTGCCACGCTTGTCCGTAGAGAAGACCGTAGTAGTATAAGACCGTAGTAGTATAAGACCGCTTGTAGAATAAGACCGTTTGTAGGTAAGACCGTTGTAGTATAAGTTGTAGTTACTAAGGTGTGTATAAAGTGTAAATAATAATTAGTGTGTAGAATAAATGTACATATATTGAATGAGAGTCTGTTCCTTAACTGTAGTATGTAAGTTCCCTTTTTCCCGACCCCTGGCTTAGCCGTATCTTCACTGCAGTTGCCCGGCCTCTATCGTCCCGCCGATAGAGTAAAGTGGTGTTTCTGCACTCTAAACAGAAACTGGCGCCCGAGATCTCCGTACAGTGTGCACCGCCGTAGTGTTGGGCGTCAAAGTGACACTTCTGCTCTTGGGTAGAGCACCGGAAGTACGTCACATAATTTATTTCGTAAATTGGAGTGAACGAGTCCAAATGTAGAAAATACTCTTTCCACCGAAGCTGATGAAGAGACAGCACATAAAAATTGCTTCAGTATAGGAAGAAGTTTCTTATATCAGGGATGTTCTTTTGTGAAACCCACCACTGTAAGGCACTAACATTGCATATTACCTCTTCTGGAAACATAACTGCTGCAAAAGGTTCCATTTTTGCTTGGAAGTTTTCTAATGAGTGGTAGTAAACCACTATATTCATATATTTCTTGCATGATATTTAACGATTCATCTTTTTCTGCGGGTCAATTTAAATTTGGTTTTTTTAGTTGCATCCAAAATGTAAGATACAAAATGATAGGGCGTAAGTGCCTGTTCATATCGTGTTTTAAAAACATGTAGCTGAGACAAGGGTAATTTTAATTCTTCCTTAAATATTCTTTCTAATTCCTTCCATACTTCTACTGCATCAGATAGGAAAACATTTTTTTCTGTAATTTATCAAGTCCCACAGCTATAGGCTTTTAAGATGTTTAGATAATCTTCAGCTGCTCGTTTCAAACCAATGTTTGACACTTTTTTGTATATTGTTGTCGATTCTTTTTTTATTCTCATTACATACTTTTAATAATTTCTTTCATTGACTAATATATACTTCTAAACAGTCTGCCATACTATTCACTATTGTTTTTCCATCGGCCTGCTTACTTAATAATTTGTGTAATATGTTCTTTGATATCCTTTATTTCTAAATCTTTACAGAGTAAGTTCAGAAGGTGAGCTGAGCATCCATAAGTTATGACTAGAGCTGTCCGATGTGCCTGGAGTACAGCCACGGTCTTGCGCTGTCGTCACACGTGCCGATTTAGAAGTGATTTACGCTGCAGTTTTATTTGAAAGGTTAATGCGTGAGGTTGTACCTATAAATTATACATAATGTCAAACGCGCCAAAGGGTAAAAAACGATTTGTAAAGTTTGCAATCAAGACTTAATGTGCTGGCACAAAACAGATTGTCGTCGTCATATCAATACCGTGCAACATCAAAATAAAAAAATGGCATGCCTTTGACAACTCAGTTTATGTGTGATTTATTGTTAATGTTAATAGCCTGTAATATTCCGCTACACATACTGGATAAACAACCATTTCGGGAGTTTTGGAATAAATACAATCCCCAGGTGAACTTACCAAGTCGTACATCGTTATGTAGATATATTCCAGCTGTTCGTGAAGACATTGTAAATAGGATTAAATGTGGATTAAAAAATACACGGCTCTGGTTATGTATTGACGAGACGACAGATTGTAAAAAAAATTCTATTTTAAATATTATAGTACGTGTACTGGACCCTCTTAAACCAACATTTCCACGACTTTTTATTATGCTGAATATTTTCAACAAATAAAAGCTGTGATACTACAGTTCAACCCTAACGAGGCTGCAGCTATTAGGGAAAGCCAGACAAGCTTTCAAGGCGTTTCCCTTGAAACAGATTTAAAAAAGTATTAATAACAATTATAGGGGACTACACGACGCAATAGAAAAATTGCAAAATAGTTCGTTGTCGTTAGTGGAATCGCTGCAAATAGTGGACGACGTAAAAACACAGCTACAGGCTATAAATGACGCAAACAATAATCGCGTTAGTGAAAAATTCGAGAGTGTATTACAGAAAGATCCTGATCTTAGCAAATTAAGACAAATTTGTGATGGTGCATCTACAACTTCGTTAAGTGAGTTCACAGATTGTTTTACTTATGCCTGTATTACATCCGTAGATGTCGAACGGTCATTTTCAAAATACAAACATATAGCGAACATCGCTGACAGAGACAGCTGTAGAAACATACCTGATGCTATTATACTATAGATCTTACCCACTTTGTGATGACGACAACCAAACTACTTCATAAATCTGTTTAAAAGGGTGAGTTTTATACAAATTTTTATAAAATGTAACATTATTGTTAAAATTTATTTCCATTTAATATACTTATTCAAGTATTATGATATGATGTAAACATATGAGTCATATGACGGCTCTGGCGGCCAGGTGACCTCGGACAGCTCTAGTTATGACTCTAACATTAGCATTTAATTTATCTTCTATCATTTTTCTCATAAGTGCCATGTTCGCAGTATTATCTGTTACAAACGATTTCACGTTACAGTTGTGGATATTAGACCAACCATCGATTGATATGTTAATACTTTATCCAGAAAGAATTCCAAAACATTTTGTTTTTTCTTCTTCATAAATTTGTTGTAAAAGGATTGTAGATATTGTTTTTCTTGAAGGGGTCTATAACCAGGTCTTAATAATTCGATCTTCTTTTTCACTTGTGGATTGTCCATACGCCTAAAGCTACTATTAGTTGCAAATACAGCTTTTGCGATTCGTTTGCCGATTTCTTGCTTTTCATCTGCAGGTGTTTTCCAACAACAAAGATCTGTAAATTAGCTGGTGCGTCTGTTTTTCTTATTTTAGGGATAACTAATCAATCAGTAGATGTTAACAAACTTGCAGAAGAAAGTGTGCTTGGTGCTCGTTTTTTACAATTTTGAGGAAAATTGATGTTTGAAGACGTTGAAGTCCCACCGCTTGCAATATTTGCATTACTTGAGCCTTGATTTCCTGTAAAAAAATAATTATTAATAATTAAGTGAATAAAAAAAAATATATATTAATCTTACATGATGTATTAAGGATTTCATCACAACAAACATTTATTAATTTGTGAATATAAATATGCCGAAATTATACATATACGGTGTGTTTCACTTGAAACAATAACTTTTTTTATTTTTAGTTGATTTCAAAAAATTTGCGTTAAAACCTACATAGGTTTTAACGCCCTTTTAAAGGGTTAAACAACATTTTAACCTAATTAAAACAGTAGCCTATTGTGATAAAAAAAGTGAAAAAATTGAAAAAATGTATGTATTAGCGATATTTTCAAAAAAGTTTATTGGGAAACGTAGAAGGGCTAAGGGAGATTAAATTTGTTTAATTTACTGCAAAATTATGAACTCGTAGTTGGACTACATCGGTCAAAACATTTTAATTGAATGAATAATTGAAATCTTTTTTTTACTTTAAACAGTTTTATTAATTTGTTTCTGTAACCTCGCCCGACTTTATTTATTATGTTTATTAATTTCAGACGTTCAGACGCCTGCCTGTTTATAATATTTTCTACGCACTTGTTGCTAGATTTTGTTTTATATTTTAATTGCCCTTTTTAAAAGATTATTTATTTTATGGAACACTAATGCTTCCACTCAAAATTTGGCAACAAGCACTTATTGTTTATTTCATAAACTGTATACTAACCTGGGAAAATAATGAAAGGTCCAACATTTGTTGCATGGTTTGGGAAAACCCAGAAAAAAAAAACAAACAGACCTAATGGAAGAGAATAGTCATAAGAGTCATAAGATAAGTGATTAATATTTCTAATAGGAGGGTTACTTATACATGATGTAACACTAAATCTTAAACGAAAAGCTTTAAAAGTATCAGGTTACATAGTATTTCACTTTAAGCCTATATTTGTTATTGTTTCGTGAAACTTTGTCGGTGATAATGGTTTTGTAAACCCATCAGCCAGTTGTTTACTTGTGGAAATAAATTTAATTATTATATTTTTATTAGCAATTTGTTCTCTTGTAAAATGATATTTAATATCAATATGTTTAGTTCTTTTATTATTAATTGGGTTTGTTGCTATTTTCATACATCCAGTATTATCTTCTTAAATTAAAATTGTATTTATAATAGTTAACTTTAGACTGGTCATTAGTGACTTAAGCCATAAAGCCTCCCTTACATCTTCGAAGAGAACCATATATTCAGCTTCCGTGGAGGAAGCAGCTACAGATTGTTGTCTTTTAGTATTCCAGACAAATGTACATGTTTCAAAACATTTAAATAAAAATCCTATTGTGCTTTTTCTGTCACTTTCATCTGAATCCCAGTCGGAATCAACATAACCCATTGATATAGGAAAAGGTAATTAGGGGTTGAAACCCTATTAAGACGAAAACTTTAAAATCTAACAACTTTACTCGTTCACTCTATAATACAGAATGCCTTCCCTAAGCCTAAACATCCTAAGAATCCGAGATTATTTATAAAACTATAACCCGGTTTCATATTCCACTCTCAGCCGTTTTATGGCGCCCATGATTTCATGCTGCCTACATTCGGCCTTCCTGGTCTTCAGGATCGTCCTCGGTCCTGCGACTCTCATTATCCTGCGAAGAATCAAAAGAAATGCATTGTTACTATTAATAGAACTATTTTTTTTTTTGTGTCAGAAGTACCGACAAATTCGTTTAACTTCTGATTTTCTGACAATCGTCCTTGCGTAATGTCCTTCGTCAGAAGTATCTGCACATTAAGTTTTTTTTTCTTTTTTTTTAACTTCTGATTCAACATTTTCCAAAGGAACCAGCGCCTAGCGCTTGTTTTGTATCTGTACTACCCCTTTGCATCGAGTGCCTCTCGACAGCAATGCCGACACGTTACTGTGTTTAAGCTGTTTGACATTTTTTTTTGCAAAAGAAACGAGCATCGAATGTTTTATACTATTACTTGGCATCGAACACATCAAACTTTCCGTGCTTTACCAAGTGTGAAGTGGGTCGCAACATTTTGCCCAACATATCGTGCACTGACATTTCACGTTTTCGCATAATTTCTCATAAGTTTAGAATATTTCCATGTTCGTATTGTTTCGATGCCTAACGCATTTTAACAACATTTAACATCAACATGCTTCAACATTTTATATGTAAACAAAGTGCTTACCACATCTGACATAGTTACCCAAGACTTCATCTTGTCGACACTTACGACAATCGGACACTTTCGGTACTTCTCAGAAACCGCCAAGGCGGCATACCTATCATTTGGAAGTTTGGTAGTAACACGGTATGGCCCTTTGAACTTTGGTCAAAGTTTCCTACTCTCTCCCGTGGCAGGGAAATCGGTTTTTGCCACCATAACTAGGTCCCCTACTTGGTAACTCTTGGGTCTCGAGCGCTTGCTATCGTAGCGAGCCTTTTGTTGATCTTGGTCGGCAGTAATCCTACTCGTAATTTCACTACGTAAAATGGAAAGATCTACTCTTTCGAACTCATTTTGCAATTCGTTCAATAAAATTGATTCTGCAACACTTCTAGGTCGACACCCAAACAATACATCTGATGGTGTTTTACCTAGCATTAGATGTACAGTCCCATTTAACCCTCTTTGCACAGCTTTTATATGTAAACTCCATTGATCATCTTCACACCCCCCGTTCATAGTCGCTAACAAACTAAGTATAGTATGGTTAAATCGTTCGCACTGTCCATTCGTCCGAGGCGTGGCGACTGCATTGAGAACATGCTTTATTCTGTATTCCGTACAGAATGTTTTGAGTGATCGAGATGTATAAGCACTGCCTCGATCAGATATAATTCGAACAGGTACACCAAATATATTTATGATATCTTCCAGTACTCGAATTACATATTTTGCTTTGGTGCTTCGTACAGGTTTAATTACAGAAAATTTAGAAAAACCGTCAACAACAACAAGCAACTGGGTATTTCCTTTTTTTCGATTTCACGAATGGTCCTAGGTGATCAATGTGAATGGTATGATACGGCACCGACACTTTTTCAATGAGATATAACTGGCCTGGCTTTTTGCCTGACGGGGTCTTATAATACAAACAGTTTAGACAGGCGTTAACATACTTCTTTACAAACCTCCGCATACCGGAAAACCAGTAGTTTTCTTTAATTTTTGCTAAGGTTTTCTCAAGACCAAAATGACCGATATCATCGTGGCACAATTTGCAAATCTGCCAGCGGTTCGCTCTTGGAACCACACATTTAATATTGCCATCTAACTTACGATATACTTTACCTTCCTTTAGTATATAATTCTCGAAATATAATTTTGTACTTGGATCTTTGTTATTTGAATTTAAAACCTCCCTAATCCTCGATATGTCATCGTCTTGTAACTGCACCGCCTGTAACTAGTCTGCCTCCGTTAAATTCATTATACTACTAAGATAGTTAACCTCACTAACTGGTGGGTTACGACTAAGACAATCCACGTGGGCCATTTTTGTCCCTGGTCTGTACTCTACATCGAAGTCGTGATCTTGAAGTTCCATCCACCACCTGCCTACACGAGGGATTATATCCTTTTTGATAGCAGTGCTTTGGATGGCACTACAATCTGTTAGTAGCTTGAACTTAATGCCTACTAAATATATTCTGAAATAACATAAAGATGCTAAAACTGCTATGGTTTCGAGCTCATAAGAATGATACTTTTGTTTTAATGCTGTAGTTTGCCTACTATAATATGCCACAAACTGTTTACTATTTTCATCGTTTATTTGTATTAACATTCCTGAATGCCCCTTTTTACTGGCATCTGTGTGGACTTCAGTTTTTAAATTTGGGCTAAATATTGCCAATATTGGTCGGCTCATTAAATTTGTTTTAATATTATTAAAAGCATTTTCTTGACCATCGCCCCATTCCCAAGGACAGTCCTTCTTTAGAAGTTTCATAAGTGGTTGAACTATGCTCGCAAAATTGCTCACAAACTTCCTGAAGTATCCCGCCAAGTCTAAAAATTGTCTCACCTGCTTAACGTTACGTGGTCTAGGCATATTTTTTATTGCATTAATTTTTTTGTTCCCCGGTCGTATACCAGAATTGGATATTTCGCGACCTAAATATTCTAACTTACTTTGGAAAAAAGAACATTTCGAAAGCTTCAGTCAGGTTATGCTCGTGGAATTTTTTTAACACTATCGTAAGTTTCTTTAAACCCATCTTTAACGGTTCTAGCTGGGATTATAATGTCAACTACATAAACCAAAGCGGTTTCATAACGTAGATCCCCAAGTACTGAGTTCATCAACCTTTGAAACACTGACGGAGCATTAGCAAGCCCGAACGGTATTCTCAGAAATTCATAGTGACCGTCCGGAGTTACAAAAGCCGTCTTTTCAATTGAGTCCTCGCTCATTGGTACTTGATAGAAGCCAGACGCTAAGTCTAAAACGATAAAATATTTGTAACCACCCAATCTGTCAAGGTGATCGTCTATTAACGGCAAAGGATATCGATCCTTTTTTGATTATTTGATTAAGAGCCCGAAAATCTACGCAGTGTCTTTGACCTCCATCCTTTTTTCCCACCAGGAGTATGGGACTTGCATAGGGAGACTGCGAATTTCTAATTATTTTATTTTCTAATAACTCGGAAATCATGTTTTTTTCTATATTCCGTTCAGATAAGGACAACCGGTAAGGAGTGTATACTATCGGTTTTTCGGTGATACACTGTATAGTCATTGACGTAGTATTTGTCTTTCCTAGATCACTTAAATTAAAACTGAATCTATCTTTAAAGTTATTTAAAAGTTTACATAATTTCATTCTCTGTGTGGATGTAATATCACCACACTGCAAATTTTGCTCTATCGTCATTTGCTTGTTTATTGTTTTGATTTCATTTATTGTATTTATTACATAACGAGAACCCAAACCAAAAGTCTCATTTGTCGGCAATCTCGTAATCTGCAAACATTTATTTGTTTTTATAATTAAAACGGATGGGTGTTCAGTAAAAGTATGCCCAACCAGTAAATCGCAACAAATATCGCCGTCATTTACAATAAAGATTTGTGGTTCAATAGTAACACTATCAATAGTTATGTTTACAGTACATTCTAAGTTCGTCAATACAGAACTGGCATTGTTGAAACCTCGAAGTTCAACTGCGTGCTTCAAGGTTTGTTGATTTAAGGCTAATTTATCGGCTACAGACTTACGAAGCAAAGTGCTCTCGCTGCCCAAATCAACAAAGCACGAAATTATTCATTCTAGCCTGTTTATGATAAATGTTGAATGATTTATTTACGCCTATGAAATTTACAGCTTTATTATGGTTATTACCGGACCTTTGATTTCGATTCTTTTTTCGACATGCATCTTACTTATGACCAAATTTATTACAATAATTACACGTCATCTGAAAATATTGTCGATGCCTGAGCGGACAATTCAGTCGCCTGTGACGAACCTCTCCACAAGTAAAGTACTTCAAAGGACTGCCCTTTAATCTTTTCGACCCTGTCTCCGAAAAATCTCTGTTATGACGTTTATCTCTCTTTTGATATTCTATTTTACTGGGTTCACCAGTATGCGTAATTTGAGATACCTCTTTCACAGCCTCAAAATTCGTAACATATTGTGTCAACTCAACAAAACTCTTACAATTCGCCGCCCTTAGTGACATATTTATTTGTTTGTTTACGACACCTGCAATAACACAATCTACAATCTGTTCTTCTGACAAATTAAGCTTAAGTTTATTTAACTTAGCAAACTTGTTAAAACAATATTCACTTAAATTTTGCCCTGACTCTATTTTATACGTGGCAGCATCAAAAAATAATTTGGAAAAGTTTTCTTTAGCAGGAAATGTATTTTTTAACTTTTCTTGCCATTCTGTCCAAGTAAATTGATTACTACTTAATCCATCGTACCAAACACGTGCTAACCCCTTTAATTTCCCCAAAGCTAGGTACACAGTAGTGACTTCATCCCAATGATAAAGGCGTGCACAGTCATTAATTTTTCGCAACCAGTCATCCACAGACAGATTAGTTATTGACGGATCAAAGTCAGTCAACAGCCTATCATCTTTAAATAGCGTCCAGTTAAGATTTGTTTTTCTATCGACATCTACATTCATAATCATTGAACCAGTACTTACGGCACGACGTAGCATCTGCAACTCTCGAGCCATACCTTCCACAGTTTGCGGCGTTAGCGGGGGGTCGCTGACCGTTGATTCGTGGGTGCATCATCGGAGGGTTCCATAATGCTTGTCACTGTACCGATCAAATCTATGTCACTTTTGTTTGTTAAACACCAAAACTCAAAATTTTAACATCAACAACACTAAACTAATCATTTAGGGGAGGCCATCCCACTTCTGAGATATAGGAAAAGGTAATTAGGGGTTGAAACCCTATTAAAACGAAAACTTTAAAATCTAACAACTTTACTCGTTCACTCATATAATACAGAATGCCTTCCCTAAGCCTAAACATCATATCCGAGATTATTTATAAAACTATAACCCAAACAAGCGGTTTCATATTCCACTCTCAGCCGTTTTATGGCGCCCATGATTTCATGGTGCCTACATTATTGTATAAACATAATTATTATTCTTGACAAAAGTTAATTTAAGTTCCAATGAGCCTTTAATGTATCTTAAGACTCTTTTTTTAGCATTTCCAGAGTTCTATATTATTTTTGCTCTGGTATCGGCTTAAAATATTAAGAGGAATACATAAATCTGGCCGTGTATACAACATTGTGTACATTAGACAGCCAATTAAATTTTTACATGGCGCCTTATAATATTCTTCAGACTGTAATGCCTGGTAATTTAATTTTATTGGTAGTGGTGTTGCAATTGTTTTGCATTCGTGTTAAATTTTTCTAGCACAGATTGTAAATATGTACTTTGGTCAAGCGTTATCAATTTTGATTTCTTTTGATATTTATACCTAAGAATAATTTTATTTCACCAAGATCGACCATTGAAAATTGTTCCATTAAATATTCTTTGAAATTAATCATTGTTGAATATTTTTGTGTTATAACCATTAGGTCATCCGTCATCCACATAAAGAATTACGAAGATGTTCTCAGCAATATTACCTTTATTTAGTACATATAAACAGGGATTTACAGGACAAGCCTTAAATTGTAATCCCTATAATACTTGATCAAATTGTTCATACCAGCATTTGGCAATTGTTTAAACCTATATAGAGCTTTATTTAATTTGCAAACACAATTTGTAGGAGCTTGTACTCCTGGAGGAGCCCACATTTCTTCCATTAAAGTACCGTTTAAAAAGGCGGTTTTTACATCCATCTGGTGGACTAACAAATCATATTGGTTTGCATATGCCAAAAGAAGGCGAAAAGTGGCTATACGCGCTACTGGTGCATAAGTTTCATCATAATCTACAAGGTACTCTTGTTTAAAACCTCTTGCAACCAGGCGCGCTTTATATTTAGTTCCATTTCCATGTTTATCACCCTTTAATGTAAATACTAAGGTTGCGACGATTTAAATCAATTTGATTTAAATCATGATTTAAATCAACTGATTTTTTAAATTTAAATCATGATTTAAATCAAGTTGTGTAAAGCCAGTAAATCAAACTTCAGAAAATTCAAACAAAAGGTATAGTTTATTTAAAAGCTAGATACAAATTAAACTGAAAAAAAAATCAAATAAAAAGAAGAAAAGAACAGTTAGGTTACCAACGGCGGTTCTTCTATAGGGTCATTTGGTCAATGACCTCCCACATACAAATAAAAAATTAGAGCTATTCATTTTCTGAAGTTTAAAAATATATAGTATATATATTTTTAAGAATATTAAAAATATATATATATCAATGGCTTAATTCTAATAACGCGTATCCCACAATGACTAAATTTTACAGGAGGGGATAAAAACTTTATAAGTTTTCAATATGGTGACTTAGATATTTACTTTCCACATATTTTGCTTTAGGTTTTATAAGGAATTGCTAACTAAAGTAAACTTATGAAGATTTTTTACGTACTATTATTTATGTTGGTTACGACGTATTGACATTCTTGGTGAAAATTTGATACGACATATTAGAACAAATGTTACATAATTATCCGATAATTGATACGACCGTCTTTTTTATGATACGATGTTCTAATCCAAAAAATAATTAATAATGAAAGAAAAAATAATCAAAACTAAACATTTATTTTTATATCTTACAAAACGTATTTTTGTATTCTTGTTTCTTTCTTTTCCACTTTATTCTTTTTTTTTCGAATTAATCATTTTACATTTCTTATTGTCCAATTTTATCTTAGTTTTCGTCTTCTTCACTTCATTTTTTTTAGATGGTCTAGCAGATATTTCCTTCGGTTCCTTCTCTTCGGCCGTCTTTGTCTCCTTCTTTTCGACTTTTTTCTTTTTTTTCAATTTACATATTTTACCTTTATTATTGTCCAATATTTCCTTGGTGTTAGTCTCTTTTACTTTAGATGGTCCAGCAGATACATATTCTAGTCCGAAATCAATATTTGATTCATAATATTGGATCTGGTCATAAAAATAGTGCACATCTTTTGGTAAAACTTTTTTCATTTCTTGTAAATGTACCCATTTTTTTTATTAATTTTTAACCTGACTGGATACAATGGTTTTAAAATATATTCGTTGTTAATTGTATTATTTGGTCTGTGAGGAAGAGTTTTATAATCGTCAGTATATTGTATTTTATACATTAAACTTCCATCAGGAAGATACTTTATACACCGCAAACCATTTACTTTTTTATCATTTTTATATTTTCCTGGACGGAAAGGACTGTACTTCACATAATTATGTAGCAAGGCGAGGCTTGCTTTGTAATAGATTTTTTTATTTTAATTAATTTATATTATATGTATGATTATTTTGTGGGCCACCCTGTATATATGAGTTTAGTAAGAATTGTTATGGCTCCACGGCCGGAAATAACCGCATAGCTCAGTCGAAGCAATTTCTTATCGCGCTTGAGAAAATTTCTGGGAAACTTTCTCACACCTGAGTTTTAGATTGTCAGCAAATAACATTTGGGACAGAGTCAAGGCGTAGATTACAGTAAGGATTGATACTGACCGTGGCATCTGTGAGGTGTTGAAGGAGCTAAACTGGCCGCGAAAATTAGAAAGAGCCAATGGGATGCTGCCGAGCAACCAATTGGGTAGAGACTCGTGGAACGTAATGTAGAATGCTGGGAGAGAAAATTGGAAGGTTTGATTCGCGGCGTGAAGAGGTCCCTGCGTGTACGATCGGCTAGGAGAATTCGTTACTATGGATTTGAATAAGGAAACTTCTAGAAAATAAAAATTTTGCAAAAGTCAGCAAAAAAAAAGGAGAGACGAAATGTTGAGAGGGAAAGCAAACGGGGAGTTGGCCCAACGGTTCGGTGGAGGCCAGACGTGAGAGCGCGGTACACTAAGGGTTAATTAGGGGTTGTTTTGTTTAAAGCGGTTTTTATTGGGTGATTTTTAAGAGAGTTGGCCCGACGGTACGAGAGTGGCCTGACGTGTTGTACGAGGGTTTTTTGCGTTTTGTCAGGGTAGATCGGTTACAAGGGTTGTTAAGTGTTTTTTATTTTGAAGTAGAGGTTTAATTAATTAAAAAACGGAGAGTTGGCCCAACGGTTCGGTGGAGAGGCCAGACGTGAGAGCGCGTTTACCTAAGGGTTAGTTAGGGGTTGTTAATTTATTTTTTTAAAAGTTGCAACGTTCGGGAGAGGTGGACGTAGAAGCGCGTTTTCTTTAAGGGCGATTAGTTAGGGGTTTTTTGAAAAGGTTTTTTTTTGTGTGTGATTTTTATTGTTAAAAGAGGAGTTGGCCACCGGAATAAAACCTGGTTATACGCGCGGAGCATAATTATTCTAAAGGAATTTTGTGTTAGGGGAGGTTTATTTTCTGGAGTTTTGTTAAGAGGGTTGGTCGTGATTTTTATTTTTTTTGGTTTAGTAAATAAAGTGAGGGTTCGTGGAGTGAAGTTTGTTCCACTCAAAAAGAGAAGTGAGAAACTTTTTCTTTTCCCTGGTGACAGAGGGCAGATTAGGAAAAAAGGGTGAGTCTGATTTTGCATGTTTTGAAAATGAATATATATATATATATATATATATATATATATATATATATATATATATATATATATATATACATATATATTTGGTATTATTTGGGTACTTTCTGGCGAGTGCTTCGAATACTTTGGGTACGCATTTTAACTTTGGGTACTTAAAATATTCTTTGAGTACAAAATTTGTCATGTTGGGGTAATTTTGAGGACTTTTCTTGCGCATCCAAATGGCGCCTGCGCATTAAGTGACGCTACTTGAATGCGCAGGAATTATCATTTGAAGTATTGGAATAAGAATTTACGACGACAATGGTACTGAAAATCGCCCTTATCTGTCACATGAGTAAAGTACACCAATGACAATTATGCATTGTCTTATTGACAGCTAATAAAATCTTAATTTCCCGAATATTTCCCATTACTAAGGATTTTACCTTAGAGACGGGAAATATTCGACAATTTCCCTAGAAAAATAATCAAGTACCTATATATAGACTACACATTATAAACTGTAATAGCAACTTTATTAACTTAAAAAAGAAAAACTATTACATAAAATCAACATTATTTGTGCATTTATTTCTACATCAATACTTTCTAATGATTCGGTTCCAAACCTCGAACACATTTTTATTTGCGAAAAATTCACAATTTTTAAAATGACAACTAATTACTGTATCATACCAACGAAATATATTGTGATAACTGGCTTGTCATTTCATGGCAATCTAAACAATTTTAATTTTGTAATATTCTTTCAGGAGATTCTGTCGATTCTCTTTCCAAATATAACACGGGACCAGAATATCTCCAGAAAATTTTTCTTGCTATCTTATACGCATGTTTGTTGAAACGGAAAGCTGCCCGCGCGCTTGGATGATAACGCGGAAAATTGTCGGATATATCCCGGTCCAGAGTTGTATATGATAATTGTATTGTATATGATAATTTTGGAGTGACGTGATCATTGAAAATTATCAACATGTGACAGATGTTGAAATTCAAATTTCCCAATTTTTTCTTGTTGTAAAAACAAATATCGGGATTTATGTAAAATAGCCCACCTAGATTGGAAATACTAATATTTTACATTATTTTCAAAGGTAGGTGAACTTATTATCTAATTACCTAGTAATTAACTGAACTGAACTGAACTTTTTTGATGTTCTTTTTATTTGTTTACTGTTAGATTTTTGTGATTTTTTAGTGGTTTTATTTCCATTTTATTTAGTAAATACTTGTATATATGTTCTGTGGTGAATACTAGTAATCAATTATACCAGTTTTACATTTGTCAATTTATTCGTGAATTTATTCATGAAGAAGTTTATGAACTTTCTCGCCAATTTCTTCACAAGTAATCATTTTACATTACCCTGAATTTTATCTGTCACGAGTGGAACTTTTCAGTGTGTACCAACCTACTACAGTCTACCAGTCTAGGTCTAGATCCTAAATCGGAGTTTCTTGCGATTGGTATGACTGAAATTCACGCAAATAATTTCAAGTAAGTTTTATATTTCTGTTCTGTGAATTGTGATTACACTTATCAAGTTTCGTCGTGAAGCTACTTCGTGAATAAATTCACGAAGAAATTGACAAATGTAAAACTTGAACTTTTCACAATATTAATGAGTTGAAATAAATCTCCTTCCTTATTATTATACCTACTTGATTTCATCAAATAGGTATGCTGTAATCGGTCAAAAATTTTTAATGCTCATCACAGAAAAAAATGTTTGCACAGAAATCTGTTTCGTATACCACCCTAAATTCAAATATAGAAAAAGTTTGTATATAGGTATGTATGTGTCTGTGTGTGTGTAGACCGTTTTTTGTAAGCACAAAATCTTTTGTTACTTAAAATTTTGATTTCAAATTTGGTAGATATGTAGAATAGTACAGTAGAATATTCCTTAGTGAAATTGGGTCATGTGCATCATACAGTGTGATCGCTAGAGCCTTGCAAACTTTCATGTTTCTTTGGAAATTGCGAGATTCGGATAGATCCCAAATTTTAAGTCGTTCCGAGCAGATGTTTTTGAGATACGGGGCTCAAAGTCGCCGAGCATAAATGTATATATATAAATATTTTGAGAAAATCTATATAACAAGTGAAGTATTCATCCTCATAGACATATACAATTGGAAATTTTTTGCATTTTCTTACATTCACTGCCGCTGTGAAGATTCCACATAGATCTACAGAAGTATACCTGTAATCATATTTAAATGGAAATTTAAAAAAAAGTAAGCGTCGTTGTACCTGGAGTTTTGGTCGAGATGAAATTCTGTGAGGAGGTGTTTCTTGGGATGGGAAAAACGATTCCGTACATAATTTTCTCAAAAATCGATCGTGGAAGTCGTAGACAACGAATGTGTACGTAAAATTACGCGTTCATCCATTTTCTCGCTGCTGGATTCTTCAAAAATTTAATTTAATGACTATTTCATGTGAAGCATGATTGTTAAAAACTTATGTAAAGAATGAAATTTTCTGAGAAACGAATAATTAACTCGGCATTAATCATTTTATTAATTGTTCATAAAAGAACGGCGCTATCTCGAAGACCGTAGGAGTTTGAGTTTTCATAATACCGGATTTCACTCTTTTAGGTAAAATTACGTAAGAAAAGATGTCAACCATAAACATTTAAGTTCTAAATAAAAAGTCAAAATGAAAGAGTACTATTAAATTCAAGCTCGACATAATTCAAGATATTAGAAGGTAAAAAAGTTTTGTTCAAGATGAAGCTCTAGGGGGGAGGGGTGTTTTTTTGGGATGGAAAAAACGATTCCGATCATAGTTCTCTCAAAAAGCGCTCGCGGAAGTCGTGGACAACGAGTTTGTACTTAAAATTACGCGTTCATCTATTTTCTCGCTGCTAGATTCTTCATAAATTTAATTTAATGACTATTCCGTGTGAAGCATGATTGTTAAAAACTTTTGTAAAGAATGAAATTTTCTGAGAAACGAATAATTAACTCGGCATTAATCATTTTATTAATTGTTCACGAAAAAAATTCGGTCTAAAAAAGTCGAATGGTGCTAACGAGAACTCTCTATATCCAACGGAATTCGAACTAAAGTCGTTTATTTGTGACGATTCCGTTCTATTGACAATAACATGTTTATTTTTTGTTTCTCAGAAAATTTTATTCTACACAAAAGTTTATAATCGCCACATTGCGCATAAAATTGTCACTAAACGTAATCTTTTTAATGTACAACGGTGAGAAAATAGAAAAACGTGTATTACTTGGCAATCAATCGAGAATTTACGGTATGTACGGACGTTTTTAGTAAAAATTAAGTACAGAATCGTGTTTATCGTCCCTAAAAACCCCCAGAACCGAAATCTCATTTCGAACGAAAGTTTCTTTGGTTTCATAATATCTTCGAAATATTGAGGTAAACTTTTATAAAACAATTAAATTTCGACTTTTTGTTTAAACCCTAAAGATTTGTGCTGGATATTATTTCCTACGTAATTCGGTTTAAAAAGTCGAATGGTGCTAACGAGAACTCTCTATATCCAGCGGGTTTCGAAATAAAGTCGTTTATTTGTGACGATTCAGTTCTATTGACAATAACATGTTTATTTTTTGTTTCTCAGAAAATTTTATTCTTCACAAAAGTTTATAATCGCCACATTGCATATGAAATTGTCACTAAACGTAATCTTTTTAATGTACAACGGTGAGAAAATAGAAAAACGTGTATTATTTGGCTATCAATCGAGAATTTACGCTATGTATGGACGTTTTTGGTGAAAATCAAGTACAGAATCGTGTTTATCGTCCCTAAAAACCCCCAGGACCGAAATCTCATTTCGAACGAAAGTTTCTTTGGTTTCATAATATCTTCGATATATTGAGGTAAACTTTTATAAAACAATTAAATTTCGACTTTTTGTTTAGACCCTAAAGATTTGTGCTGGATATTATTTCCTACGTAATTCGGTTTAAAAAGTCGAATGGTGCTAACGAGAACTCTCTATATCCAACGGGTTTCGAAATAAAGTCGTTTATTTGTGACGATTCCGTTCTATCGACAACACCATGTTTATTTTTTGTTTCTCAGAAAATTTTATTCTTCACAAAAGTTTATAATCGCCACATTGCATATGAAACTGTCACTGAACGTAATCTTTTTAATGTACAACGGTGAGAAAATAGAAAAACGTGTATTATTTTGCTATCAATCGAGAATTTACGGTATGTATGGAAGTTTTTTGGTGAAAATCAAGTACAGAATCGTGTCTTTCGTCCCTAAAATCCCCCAGAACGAAATCTCATTTCGAAGAAAGTTTCTTTGGTTTCATAATATCTTCGAAATATTGAGGTAAACTTTTATAAAACAATTAAATTTCGACTTTTTCTTTAGACCCTAAAGATTTGTGCTGGATATCATTTCCTACGTAATTCGGTCTACAAAGTCGAATGGTGCTAACGAGAACTCTTTATATCCAACGGGTTTCGAAATAAAGTCGTTTATTTGTGACGATTCCTTTCTATTGACAATAACATGTTTATTTTTTGTTTCTCAGAAAATATTATTCTTCACAAAAATTTATAATCGCCACATTGCACATGAAATTGTCACTAAACGTAATCTTCTTAATGTACAACGGTGAGAAAATAGAAAAACGTGTATTAGTTGGCTATCAATCGAGAATTTACGATATGTATGGACGTTTTTGGTGAAAATCAAGTACAGAATCGTGTTTATCGTCCCTAAAAACCCCCAGAACCGAAATCTCATTTCGAACGAAAGTTTCTTTGGTTTCATAATATCTTCGAAATATTGAGGTAAACTTTTATAAAACAATTAAACTTCGACTTTTTGTTTAGACCCTAAAGATTTGTGCTGGATAACATATCTTAAGTAATTCGGTCTAAAAAGTCGAATGGTGCTAACGAGAACTCTTTATATCCAACAGGTTTCGAAATAAAGTCGCTTATTTGTGACGATTCCGTTCTATTGACAATAACATGTTTATTTTTTGTTTCTCAGAAAATTTTATTCTACACAAAAAGTTTATAATCGCCACATTGCACATGAAATTGTCACTAAACGTAATCTTTTTAATGTATAACGGTGAGAAAATAGAAAAACGTGTATTATTTGGCTATCAATCGAGAATTTACGATATGTATGGACGTTTTTGGTGAAAATCAAGTACAGAATCGTGTTTATCGTCCCTAAAAACCCCCAGAACCGAAATCTCATTTCGAACGAAAGTTTCTTTGGTTTCATAATATCTTCGAAATATTGAGGTAAACTTTTATAAAACAATTAAATTTCGACTTTTTGTTTAGAACCTAAAGATTTGTGCTGGATATCATTTCCTACGTAATTCGGTCTAAAAAGTCGAATGGTGCTAACGAGAACTCTCTATATCCAACGGGTTTCGAAATAAAGTCGTATATTTGTGACGATTCCTTTCTATTGACAATAACATGTTCATTTTTTGTTTCTCAGAAAATTTTATTCTTCACAAAAGTTTATAATCGCCACATTGCACATGAAATTGTCACTAAACGTAATCTTTTTAATGTACAACGGTGAGATAAAAAGAAAAATGTGTATTATTTGGCTATCAATCGAGAATTTACGCTATGTATGGACGTTTTTGGTGAAAATCAAGTACAGAATCGTGTTTATCGTCCCTAAAAACCCCCAGAACCGAAATCTCATTTCGAACGAAAGTTTCTTTGGTTTCATAATATCTTCGAAATATTGAGGTAAACTTTTATAAAACAATTAAATTTCGACTTCTTGTTTAGACCCTAAAGATTTGTGCTGGATATCATTTCCTACGTAATTCGGTCTAAAAAGTCGAATGATGCAAACGAGAACTCTTTATATCCAACGGGTTTCGAAATAAAGTCGTTTATTTGTGACGATTCCTTTCTATTGACAATAACATGTTTATTTTTTGTTTCTCAGAAAATTCTATTCTTCACAAAAGTTTATATTCGCCACATTGCACATGACACTGTCACTAAACGTAATCTCTTTAATGTACAACGGTGAGAAAATAGAAAAACGTGTATTATTTGGCTATCAATCGAAAATTTTCGCTATGTATGGATGTTTTTGGTGAAAATCAAGTACAGAATCGTGTTTATCGTCCCTAAAAACCCCCAGAACCGAAATCTCATTTCGAACGAAAGTTTCTTTGGTTTCATAATATCCTCGAAATATTGAGGTAAACTTTTATAAAACAATTAAATTTCGACTTTTTCTTTAGACCCTAAAGATTTGTGCTGGATATCATTTCCTACGTAATTCGGTCTAAAAAGTCGAATGGTGCTAACGAGAACACTCTATATCCAACGGGTTTCGAAATAAAGTCCTTTATTTGTGACGATTCCGTTCTATCGACAACAACATGTTTATTTTTTGTTTCTCAGAAAATTTTATTCTTTACAAAAGTTTATAATCGCCACATTGCATATGAAACTGTCACTAAACGTAATCTTTTTAATGTACAACGGTGAGAAAATAGAAAAACGTGTATTATTTGGCTATCAATCGAGAATTTACGATATGTATGGACGTTTTTGGTGAAAATCAAGTACAGAATCGTGTTTATCGTCCCTAAAAACCCCCAGAACCGAAATCTCATTTCGAACGAAAGTTTCTTTGGTTTCATAATATCTTCGAAATATTGAGGTAAACTTTTATAAAACAATTAAATTTTGACTTTTTGTTTAGACCCTAAAGATTTGTGCTGGATATCATATCTTAAGTAATTCGGTCTAAAAGTCGAATGGTGCTAACGAGAACTCTTTATATCCAACAGGTTTCGAAGTCGCTTATTTGTGACGATTCCGTTCTATTGACAATAACATGTTTATTTTTTGTTTCTCAGAAAATTTTATTCTACACAAAAGTTTATAATCGCCACATTGCACATGAAATTATCACTAAACGTAATCTTTTTAATGTATAACGGTGAGAAAATAGAAAAACGTGTATTATTTGGCTATCAATCGAGAATTTACGCTATGCATGGACGTTTTTGGTGAAAATCAAGTACAGAATCGTGTTTATCGTCCCTAAAAACCCCCAGAACCGAAATCTCATTTCGAACGAAAGTTTCTTTGGTTTCATAATATCTTCGAAATATTGAGGTAAACTTTTATAAAACAATTAAATTTCGACTTTTTGTTTAGAACCTAAAGATTTGTGCTGGATATCATTTCCTACGTAATTCGGTCTAAAAAAGTCGAATGGTGCTAACGAGAACTCTCTATATCCAACGGGTTTCGAAATAAAGTCGTTTATTTGTGACGATTCCGTTCTATCGACAATAACATGTTTATTTTTTGTTTCTCAGAAAATTTTATTCTACACAAAAGTTTATAATCGCCACATTGCACATGAAATTGTCACTAAACGTAATCTTTTTAATGTATAACGGTGAGAAAATAGAAAAACGTGTATTATTTGGCTATCAATCGAGAATTTACGCTATGTATGGACGTTTTTGGTGAAAATCAAGTACAGAATCGTGTTTATCGTCCCTAAAAACCCCCAGGACTGAAATCTCATTTCGAACGAAAGTTTATTTGGTTTCATAATATCTTCGAAATATTGAGGTAAACTTTTATAAAACAATTAAATTTCGACTTTTTGTTTAGACCCTAAAGATTTGTGCTGGATATTATTTCCTACGTAATTCGGTCTAAAAAGTCGAATGGTGCTAACGAGAACTCTTTATATCCAACGTGTTTCGAAATAAAGTCGTTTATTTGTGACGATTCCGTTCTATCGACAACAACATGTTTATTTTTTGTTTCTCAGAAAATTTTATTCTTCACAAAAGTTTATAATCGCCACATTGCATATGAAATTGTCACTAAACGTAATCTCTTTATTGTACAACGGTGAGAAAATAGAAAAACGTGTATTATTTGGCAATCAATCGAAAATTTACGCAATGTATGGACGTTTTTGGTGAAAATCAAGTACAGAATAGAGTTTATCGTCCCTAAATACCCCCAGAACCGAAATCTCATTTCGAACGAAAGTTTCTTTGGTTTCATAATATCTTCGAAATATTGAGGTAAACTTTTATAAAACAATTAAATTTCGACTTTTTGTTTAGACCCTAAAGACTTGTGCTGGATATTATTTCCTACGTAATTCGGTCTAAAAAGTCGAATGGTGCTAACGAGAACTCTCTATATCCAACGGGTTTCGAAATAAAGTCGTTTATTTGTGACGATTCCGTTCTATCGACAATAACATGTTTATTTTTTGTTTCTCAGAAAATTTTATTCTTCACAAAAGTTTATAATCGCCACATTGCATATGAAATTGTCACTAAACGTAATCTCTTTAATGTACAACGGTGAGAAAATAGAAAAACGTGTATTATTTGGCAATCAATCGAAAATTTACGCAATGTATGGACGTTTTTTGGTGAAAATCAAGTACAGAATAGAGTTTATCGTCCCTAAATACCCACAGAACCGAAATCTCATTTCGAACGAAAGTTTCTTTGGTTTCATAATATCTTCGAAATATTGAGGTAAACTTTTATAAAACAATTAAATTTCGACTTTTTGTTTAGCCCTAAAGATTTGTGCTGGATATCATTTCCTACGTAATTCGGTCTAAAAAATCGAATGGTGCTAACGAGAACTCTTTATATCCAACAGGTTTCGAAATAAAGTCGCTTATTTGTGACCATTCCGTTCTATCGACAATAAAATGTTTATTTTTTGTTTCTCAGAAAATTTTATTCTTCACAAAAGTTTATAATCGCCACATTGCACATGAAATTGTCACTAAACGTAATATTTTTAATGTATAACGGTGAGAAAATAGAAAAACATCTATTGTTTGGCTATCAATCGAGAATTTACGTTATGTATGGATGTTTTTGGTGAAAATCAAGTACAGAATCGTGTTTATCGTACCTAAAAACCCCCAGGACCGAAGTCTCATTTCGAACGAAACTTTCTTTGGTTTCATAATATCTTCGAAATATTGAGGTAAACTTTTATAAAACAATTAAATTTCGACTTTTTGTTTAGACCCTAAAGACTTGTGCTGGATATTATTTCCTACGTAATTCGGTCTAAAAAGTCGAATGGTGCTAACGAGAACTCTCTATATCCAACGGGTTTCGAAATAAAGTCGTTTATTTGTGACGATTCCGTTCTATCGACAATAACATGTTTATTTTTTGTTTCTCAGAAAATTTTATTCTACACAAAAGTTTATAATCGCCACATTGCTCATGAAATTGTCACTAAACGTAATCTTTTTAATGTATAACGGTGAGAAAATAGAAAAACGTGTATTATTTGGCTATCAATCGAGAATTTACGCTATGTATGGAAGTTTTTGGTGAAAATCAAGTACAGAATCGTGTTTATCTTCCCTAAAAACCCCCAGAACCGAAATCTCATTTCGAACGAAAGTTTCTTTGGTTTCATAATATCTTCGAAATATTGAGGTAAACTTTTATAAAACAATTAAATTTCGACTTTTTGTTTAGACCCTAAAGATTTGTGATGGATATCTTCTCCTACCTAGTTCGGTCTAAAAAGTCGAATGGTGTTAGCGAGAACTCTCTATATCCAGCGGGTTTCGAAATAAAGTCGTTTATTTGTGACGATTCCGTTCTATTGACAATAACATGTTTATTTTTTGTTTCTCAGAAAATTTTATTCTTCACAAAAGTTTATAATCGCCACAATACATATGAAATTGTCACTAAACGTAATCTTTTTAATGTACAACGGTGAGAAAATAGAAAAACGTGTATTATTTGGCTATCAATCGAGAATTTACGTTATGTATGGACGTTTTTGGTGAAAATCAAGTACAGAATCGTGTCTTTCGTCCCTAAAATCCCCCAGAACCGAAATCTCATTTCGAACGAAAGTTTCTTTGGTTTCATAATATCTTCGAAATTTTGAGGTAAACTTTTATAAAACAATTAAATTTCGACTTTTTGTTTAGACCCTAAAGATTTGTGCTGGATATCATTTCCTACGTAATTCGGTCTAAAAAGTCGAATGGTGCAAACGATAACTCTTTATATCCATCGGGTTTCGAAATAAAGTCGCTTATTTGTGACGATTCCGTTCTATTGACAATAACATGTTTATTTTTTTGTTTCTCAGAAAATTTTATTCTTCACAAAAGTTTATAATCGCCACATTGCACATGAAATCGTCACTAAACGTAATATTTTTAATGTACAACGGTGAGAAAATAGAAAAACGTGTATTATTTGGCTATCAATCGAGAATTTACGATATGTATGGACGTTTTTGGTGAAAATCAAGTACAGAATCGTGTTTATCGTCCCTAAAAAACCCCCAGAACCGAAATCTCATTTCGAACGAAAGTTTCTTTGGTTTCATAATATCTTCGAAATATTGAGGTAAACTTTTATAAAACAATTAAATTTCGACTTTTTGTTTAGACCCTAAAGATTTGTGATGGATCTGCTACTACCTAATTCGGTCTAAAAAGTCGAAAGGTGCTAACGAGAACTCTCTATATCCAGCGGGTTTCGAAATAAAGTCGTTTATTTGTGACGATTCCGTTCTATTGACAATAAAATGTTTATTTTTTTGTTTCTCAGAAAATTTTATTCTTCACAAAAGTTTATAATCGCCACATTGCACATGAAAGTGTCACTAAACGTAATCTTTTTAATGTACAACGGTGAGAAAATAGAAAAACGTGTATTATTTGGCTATCAATCGAGAATTTACGCTATGTATGGACGTTTTTGGTCAAAATGAATTACAAAATCATGTTTAGCATCTAGCAACTAATACTGTCCGAAATTTTCGCACTCTTAGCACAACAGTGAACAACACAATAACAAATTTTACGCGGAAATAATTTGACATAACCGCGGTTTTCGCCACGTGTGACGTCATGCGCATAAGTTGACGAGTTTGAGTAAAATTACTGGCACACCATTGTTTTTACATCATGCCCTTATGTTATTGTAATAGAGCTCTTAAGAGTTATAGCCAATTAGAAATAAAGATTTTTCAAAAAGGCGGTTTCTGATTGGATAAGAATTCTAACAGATCTGTTATAATAGCATAAGAGGATCATAGACTGTATATAAATTTAAAATCCATTCACATACAATGTATATACTTGCTTCATCACGTGGATATAAATATCCATAGAATGAACATACAATGCAAATACTAACATTATTATAATTATTAAGTTAAATTACTTGAAAGTGGGATCTGTCTCTTTCACTCAATCAAACATATATTGTTACTATTAAGCATGCACCAATAATGTTTAGTCAAGAACCAACCATGACCAAAAGTACTCAAACTATTCGTATATATCATTAAAATATAAAATGTACCCAAAGAATTCACAATAAAAAGTTCTTCATAATAATTAAATAGTCTCTCATTTAAATTTAACAGCAAATAGAAACATGGGGGGTTTACTACCGCTTATAGTTTATCATTTAGAACCAATTTATGGAAGAAAAAAATTCCCGCCAAAAAAGTCGGAAATCCACTCCGTAAACAGGTACCCAAACGATCCCTACGCTATATATATATATATATATATATATATATATATATATATATATATATATATATATATATATATATATATATATATAGATATACTAACCAGTGGGGTTCAAAATCAAATTTAAGTTTAAATTAAAATATTGAAAAACAAAGGTAGAACTTGCTTTGGCTTACAGGGCGGACCGACACATCTGGAATTTTACAGTTTACATTTTTTGTGTTGTATGGTTTGTAATTGGTTTTAATAGTCTGAAATTATTATATAGGGCGGCTCACTATAAATGAAGTATTAATTAAGGGGGAAATATAAAATAGGGTCCCGAGTTATTTTAAATACAGGAATGTTATCCTGTTTAGTTAGTAAGTTGAATTTTCCTTTTTTTTAAAGAAAAACATTGCTTACGTCGTTAATGTACGAGAATAATTTTCCCTTAAGGATTGTGCTTTTATTTTATGTTTTGTTTGTTTGTTTGTTGTTTTGCTAGGTTTGTTTTCCAGCACTAGAATTTTGAATGTACTATGAAACTGGTTACCTCCTTAAATTTAGGGGCTGGTTTGTTAGTGCTTTGTGTGTTTAAATATTGAATTGTTAATTTAGGCCTGTAACTATATTATTTTTTTTATTTAATGTCAGTATAGAAATTTTAAAGTTTTCCTATGTTACCATTTTTGGGCAGGTAACCAAGTTGTTTAGCCTAGTTAAATATATTTAAATTATTCATTTTTTCTTTTTCTGGTAAACTTATTTAATCAGATAATATATTGATTTTTAACCTGTAACTACATACTATTTTGCTTTATGTTAATATACTTATTTTTCTTACAAAGACAACTAATTATTTCTCTCATCTCATCTTCACCCTAAAAGACCACGCATATAAGCCGTGGCCGGGCTCTTGCCCTCCGAAGGTGCCTTTTCTTAAATAACATCTTAAGTCTTAGTTTTGTTGTTGGTTAAATTCATTATTTCCGAGGTCAGGCGGAAAACTAAACTTACCTGACCTGGTGGCAGCTACGATACCCTTACATTGACAGCCCGCCTCCCAAGACAAGTGAAGGACGATCTTTTTGTGTGTGGGAACGGCGTGGCGTGTTACATAATGTTCACATAACTCCGGATATATCTGTACTTTTTACAATATTTTCGATTGGACATACGTGCTTTTGTTTATATCGATATAATCCTAACAATCAACACTACACTATTATTTTATAAACGAACACAAAAGGCACCTCTTCTACATTAGCTGTTGTCATCATAGATAAAGTTGGCATCATACGTGGAACGTAGAAGTGAAATTGAAAGTGGGGTGATGGCATGCGCAACAATGCATCATTCGATTTAGGATGGCCAATCAGAACCCCTGATTATGACTGACTAGACGCCACAGAGAACCTCTGTGTAGTCTGTGCTAGACGCGATAGAGTTATGGTTTTAGAATAAATTGTGTATTAATATTGTATGTTTTATTACGTGTATTTCTTAAATGTTTTTGAAATATTTTGTACTATATATATTTATTATTAGTATTAATTAAATATTCTCGAAATAGTTTATATTATATTTATCTTAAAAGTATTTCGTTAATATTTCTTAAAATCACTTGTATTATATAACATTTTATTAAGTGTATTCCTTAAATGTTTTTGAAATAATTTGAATTATATGTATTATATTAAGTATTTCCTAAATGTTTTTGAAATATTTTGTATTATATATTTATTTGTAAGTATTTCTTTGTATTATATATATTATAATAATAATAATTATCGCCTTGTAATTATTTAATAAAAACAGTTCGTATATTTTAACCGTATATAATTAATTATTAAAAAAAAATCTGTAAATAAAATTTAAAAATGTATAGAATATAAACATTAATATTTTTTTTACTAATAACCCTCCTCCTATCAAGTTTTTATATTCCTTACGAGAAGTAATAAATATGATAAAACCTACAGTAAATAATTTTTCGAAAATCTGAAATGTTTTAAATTTTACTGATTAACTCTGAAAAAGTCTTACTTTTACTTTAGCTAAATTTTCATGAAAGATCTGATTAATTCTGAAAAAGTATTCTAGAAGAGTCCAAAAACTTGTAAAAATGCAGTCTTTAAAATGATTAGTAAGTTTTACATAGATCTTTTCATACTTTTTCAGAATGTTTCAGAATTTTTTAGACTTACTCATTCTTCTGGAATTGTTTTTCAGAACACTGCAAGACTAAATTAGATTATTGGCAGAAACTATTTCCACCAGGGAAATCTGACCGCTATGGTGATGCAATTGGTGGAAGTTAATAAAGCGTGTTAACAGCGCAGTCTCTAGGACGACATGTTTTGTAAACAAATTTGTTAAAGAAGTGCAGTAAGTGTAAATCATTATGTTAAATGTGTATCACTTTATTCTCAGATATTTTTATAACAGCTTCCTCGTGAAATAAGACATTCTCTCACTGAAATGAAAAAGAGGTTATTTAACGGTAAAGTAAAGTAATTTTAATTTTGGCCATCTTCGTCTTTGCACTCTTATCATTCCACATTTACTTGGAAATGATTTTATTTTTCCGTGATTTTTTTCTAGATATCCAAACATGAGCTCCCGTTCCTTTGTCTGCTATCAGAGGTGGTATGACAATTTTAGGGGCAAGCAAAGCCTACAATGTTCCAAGAATAACTCTTAGACACAAATTAGGTGGTCGTGCACCAGAAAATATAGCGAAAAGAGAAACAGAATGTTCGTTAGGCGAACAACTGAAGTCGCAACTTACCGATTGGTTGAAAGAATGCGCAAGAATGGGTTTTCCCATTACCAAAGACGGGCTTTTCTACTCGGTACAAAAAATATCAACCGAAATTTATAAGAGAACTGGATAAAAAAATCCGTTCGTTGAAAGGTTACCGGGTAAAAAGTGGTATTATAATTTCATGAAGAGACATCCAGAGTTGTCATATAAAAAATCAGAATACCCCAATAAGGCAAGAGCCAACGTTTCTGAAGAAAATATAAGAAAATGGTTCAAGGAAACTTTTGCTTCTTCTCAGGAAATTTTCCAAAGAACAAAAAGACCCTTCCAGATGCTGGAACATGGATGAAACGGCTTTTTACCTAAATCCAAGTGGAGGATGCGTCATTGCTGAAAAGGGAAAACCCGCAGATGAGCAAGAAGAAGAGACAGAAAACTTAAACTAGGAACCCAGGTGAAGTAATTGAGTAAGAATCAAATGGAGAAAATAAACAAAATGAGAAAAGGAGACAGAAAAATGAAACCCGGAACTTAGGAAAGAAAAGTAATTGAGGATGAATCAATTGGAGAAAATAAGGAAAATAAGAAAATGAAACAGGAGACTGAAACCAGAAACCTAAAAAATCAAGAAGTAATTGAAGAAAAATCAAATGGAGGTAATAAAGAAAATGAAAAAAAGAGACAGAAAATTGAAATCGGGAAATCAGAAAATGAAGGAGTAATTGAGGAAGAATCAAACGTAGAAAATAAAGAAAACGGAAAAAAGTTGTATTATATATTACAACGAAAGATTTGAAACTTAATGATTACGTTGCTATTGAGTACGAAAATGATTTTTACCCAGGCAGAGTATTGGAGAAGAAGAAAACACTTTTCTACGTATCTACAATGACCAAAAGTGGATCAAACTGGAAATGGCCTTCCAAAGGGAATAAACCTTTGTATCCAGCGGAAGCAATAAAGGAAATCATACACTCGCCAATCAAGAAAAATAACCGATGTATTTATGCAGTTCCAGAGATAGAGAAATATAAAGACTTTTTTTTCATAATAATGTAGGAATAACGATGTATGCTCTCACTTGACCCTATTTGTAGTAATGATTTGTAGTGTATTAAAAATAAATATGTACCTAAACATTTACAATTTTAATTTTTTAATGACCAAAACTGGTGTTCAGAATGGCTAAATGTGGGGATTTCATGACCAAAATGGGAGAAACAGGGACTTTTTTTGTGTATGTATTTATTATACCGTGATTTATATAGATGTCCTTTTCCTACATTCAGATCTTCATGAAAGACGCTTCACTCTATATCAGTGATTGAGTAATCGTTCTGATTTGCTTACTTTGTCGATTTCCAGAAAACGCCAAAGTTAAAGTTTTCCTTAACCTAGACAGCGCACAACATTCCACGAATATTCTGTAAATCTTCAAAATAGAATATACCGGGTGACCACGAGATGACGCTCGCCCCTATATCTTCTTGGTCTTTCAAGATATGAATCTCAAATTTGGGCACGTCAAATAACGACTAAATATGGATTAATTCGACCGATTTATCATTTTCTGCCGCTTCCGGTTTCACCGGAAATGATGTCAACTTTGGATTTTTTAAATGGAACATCCTGTATGTTTTTAAATTTTGGATTCAGGAGGTCATTTTGCATACAACTGTTGCATATTGAGATAAAAATATTAATGACTGACATTTTTATGAGCAAATTTAATTTCTCATCTAGGCGGCCTTGACCCCAAAAAAATGTTTTATTTTGCTTCAATAAATAATCATAAAATACAATTATGACATTATGTCATATGACATTTGTGTTATAGGCTCCTAAACATTTCGGAAATCGTTTTTCCAGAATAACTCATTTCTTTTAAATTACACCATGGTGGCTCATTACGTTATTTCAATAAAGCATTTTATTACCGATAACTTGGTACCAAACACTCCACTATTTATTCATATTATAATACATAAAAATATATAATAATGGTATCCAACAAGGTATAAATGAAAATAAACTCATAATATTTAACACTGGATCTCTATCAAGTAGGTGCCTTTGAAATGTAACAAAAGAAACAAATGAATTAATCTGACAGCTCAAATGATATTTAGTTCTATAAGAATCCGATATTATTGTGGTGTGTATTAAAAAATCATGGTTTATTCAAAAAGTGACAAAGTGGATATGCTGATGATATACGGTGAATGTCGCAGAAATAGCCGGGCAGCCCGCGATTTATATGCAGAGTGGTATCCACTAAGAAATCATTGTTATAATTTTTTTAGATAATATGATAAAAGAATTACTTAGTTTTAATTCGTTTGTTTCTTAATTCGTTTATTTGTTATCATTTATCACATGTATTATTTTTATGAATAGATAATGGACTGTTAGGTACCAAGTTATCGGCAATAAAATGCTTTATTGAAATAACGTAATGAGCCACCATAGTGCCATTTAAAAGAAATGAGTTATTCTGGAAAAACGATTTCCGAAATGTTTAGGAGCTTATAACACAAATGTCATATGACATAATGTCATAATTGTATTTTTTGATTAATTATTGAAGCAAAACAAAACATTTTTTTGAGGTTACGGCCGCCTAGATGAGAAATTAAATTTGCTCATAAAAATGTCAGTCATTAATATTTTTATCTCAATATGCCACAGTTGTATGCAAAATGACCTCACGAATCCAAAAAATGTAAAAATATACAGGGTGTTCTATTTAAAAATCCAAAAGTTAGCATCATTTCCGGTGAAACCGGAAGCGACAGAAAATGATAAATCAGTCGAATTAATCCATACTTAGCCGTTATTTGACGTGCCCAAATTTGAGATTCATATCTTGAAAGACCAAAAAGATATAGGGGCGAGCGTCATCTCGTGG
>JANEYF010000938.1:0-84492 GCA_029963845.1 Rhamnusium bicolor
GCAATTTCGTTACAGGTTATGGAACAGACTAATGATAGTGGCCAACCTGCTAGTCATATACTGACTAAGGCAAATTGAGTAGTGGTGAGAGGTATGTGAAACTTCTCATATGGTCCAAATGCTACGATCCGGCCGACATCATAGATGTCTCTGTGGCGGATAGCGACTTGCGAAGCAAGTACCGAGAGGGGCGACCTCTAGCCCAGGTGGACTAAACTACTGTTATTAAATATGATTTGAGCGAAACAACTACTCAGCGGGCAAGTACCCCGACCTGCATTGGATTATACATTCAAATCATGATAGATCGATAGCCAATATCATTTGTCAATTCCTAACCAGACATAGACCGGTTTCGAACTTATTAGTTCTCCTCGGTATGCCATAGGTTATGGAACAGACAAATGATAGTGGCTAACCTACTAGTCATATACTGACTAAGGTAAATTGAGTAGTGGTGAGAGGTATGTGAAACTTCTCATATGGTCCAAATGTTACTAACCGACCGACATCATAGATGTCTCTGTGGCGGATAGCGACTTGCGAAAGCAAGTACCGAGAGCGGCGACCTCTAGCCCAGGTAGACTAATAACCAGATGGATTAATAAAAGCAGTTTAGTCTAGCAAGAGTATAATTTATGTTTTTGCGGAAATTGACTTGTCTCACTTGCCCTAATCTATGTTAGAAAACAATATTTAGCCAAGTTAAGATAATTCTGTTAATTATTACACCAATTTTTCTTGTAAATTCATGATTATTATTATTATTTTTATTAACCTAGAGTAGGTACCTATCTCTGATTTCTATTTTTACTCTTTGTCACTATTTTCAGTTTCTTGTGTTAGATTTACCTTTACCTAATCTTAAGATAGTTTTCTTTTAAATTATTAATTTAAGTTAGAATTTTCTTTAGATATGAATCTTTTATTATTGTACCTCTGCAATCCTGTTACCGGAAAATTTATTTTCTCTTGGGTTGTAAATAAAAAAAAATGTAATCCAATGGGGTTAGACTTGGTGATCTAGCTGGCCATTCGACACTCCCTCATCTTCCTACCCACTTGTTAGGGTAAGTCTCATTTAAGTAATTTCGAACTCACACCGCATAGTGTGGGGACCACCGTCTTATTGGAAAATAAAGATTTTGTCTAATTATACATTACAGACGCACTGTATATACGATATTTCAAAAGTCGTGCACCACCCTGAAGGTAAGTTTTCTAGGGATGTAATCGAGTACTGGAAAAAATATTTTAAAAATCCTTTGGCCCTCATTTAAGGAACTATAAACAATTTAAAAATATACTTTATTATAATAAATGTTAAAAATCCTGCCCATTTACTCCTAGACTTGCGCTGGTTTTTCGCACGGTAGCAGCAGCGGCAGTGATTCTGTTCCGCAGTTTTTCTCAGGTGTTGTACGATAAACAATGTTTTTCAAATGTTCCCATAAGAAGAAGCATGGGGTTATGTCGGGTTACCATGTAGGCCAGTGTATAAAACTTAGATAAAGTGAACACAAAGACTCGAACAAAATAATGGGTAAAACAAAACTTGATTGCTGTTGCTACCGTGAGTCCTGAAATGCTCCAGCTTATACATGAAAACACCAATACATGTCTAGATGCAAATGGCCAGAATTTTGAACATTTATTATAATAAAGTGTTGTATATCGCATATTTATTAAACGGTGTTGCCATTTTTCTACTTTTAAACTGCTTAATGTTCCTTAATTGAGGGACAAAGAATTTTTTAAACGTTTTTCCGACGCTCTATTACAACCCTAGAAAACGTACCCTCAAGGTGGTGCGCGACTTTTGGGACACCCTGTATACGATTTCGTTTTTATTACTCTGGTATTGCAACAAATTTCTTTCAGTAACAACACAGAAAGTTTTATGATATTGTCCTAGGGTAAAATTTTTTTTGTTTCCCGCTATTTTAAAATCTAACTGACAGATTGTTATTAGTTTTGGTGATTATCCTTTCACCAAAAATAAAATTTAAAGTGCAGTAACCTTTCAAAATAACCGTGTCTCGATGACTTAAAGACATCTTCCTCGACATTAATATTATAATGTTAGACTTTATATTTGCAATAAACAATAATTATTTAAGTTATGCTCAATTGGCTGTAAAATTACTGTTAATACGTACGGTTACCTCAATTCTAAATACATCTGTAATGAGAAGAAAAAGAAATAGAAACATCGTGTGTAAATAAACATAGAAAAATACCTTTAGGATCATTTAACCTGGATCCACTTTAGCGTGAAAATATTTTGACGGTAATATTCATTCTACTGCGGTGAATATTCAGACTATGATTGAAGTGGTTGTGACAGATTTTTTACTAAGGTAATATTTGAATTCTGTTTTAAGAAATAATACGATTTAAATTTGTAGATTTGTCATAAAGACATGACTATTAAAGTTGGGACTTCGTGAATAGTCATTTGTTATAAATATTCAATAAACCAAAGATGGTATGATATTTAATAGCTATTTGTATGACAAGGGAGAAAAGTGCATAATTTCCTCCCGCGGATAGTTTGATATCCAAGGGAGGAAATGGCACTTTGCTCCTGTGTAATACATATGATTTTTTCTACGACCATTTACAGTGTTTTACATTGGTTTTACATATATTTTATTATATTTTTTTATGCATGACAATCAAAAAAACCAAATATGTCAAAATGTCATAATAGGTATTTAGATAAGTAAATATTGTTAAAAATCAAAGTACATGGAACGTTGCTAAGGTTGCTTCTTGTTTTCAAAATAAACAAACTTCCAAAAAGTTTATAATAATGTATTCCGAATGTGAAGATGAAGTTCCTCATGATATTCTGGAAGAAGCAAACGTGGTTTCGTTAAATCTATTACCGTTAAAGTTTCGTGAAAAAATATGAAAGAGAGTACCAGCTATTTAATTGTTGGATGGAGACTAGGCAAATAAGAAAGATATGTGAAGAAGTGGTCCTATTTTACTTTTCCAAAAAATACGCCGGAAGCCCTCAACATTATGGAGCAAATACAGCATGTTGCGATCTACACTCCAAATTAAAGACAATATCGACATTAAGTTTCCTAAATTAGTAGCTTTTTTTAAAAAGGAAATCTGCTGGATATAAAGCCAAGAAAGCCAATACTTTTTTCAAGGAAGGATATCAACAAGTTCTGTTTTCAATTTTTATAAATAAAAATAAGTAATAAAAAATCTGTTTCAAAGAAAAGCATTCATTTTCAGGAAGTTTGTGTATCAATAAAAGAAGTCTACTGTTACAGCTATTTGAAGTTTTTACTTGTTTGCTTCCAGAGGGAGCCAAAGTATTTTCCCCCCTAGGGATGCAAAATATTTTCCTCCCGAGGGAGAAAAAGTACTACTTTGCTCCCTGAAATGAGGGAGCAAAATAGTATTTTCTATGTAGGGAGTAGAAAAAATTATTTTACGACTTTCGCCCACATCTCTATATGCAAGATATTCCGAAAGAAATTTTGATTGTATCTTACACATTGTTTGTTTTTGTGTGTAAAATCAGTCAATGTGTTACGTTTTGATAATCGTCAGTTTCGATGGCCTTATTTATTTTGTTTGTTTATAGATGGCGCTAATTATTCCACCTTTACCTTAACTTTATGTCGCAAATTTTTCGAATTTTTAACTGAAAATTTTAATGTAGAATTGGATTCGGTATAAAGTTACTATAAGGTGTGTAACTATGGAAAAAAATATATTGTTACATTTAAGATTGTGACGTACTTCGTTGTTCTACACAAGATCAGAAGTGTCACTTTGACGCCCAACACTACGGCGGTGCTCACGATACGGATATCTCGGGCGCCAGTTTCTGTTTAGAGTGCAGAAACACCACTTTACTCTATCGGCGGGACGATAGAGGCCGGGCAACTACAGTGAAGAAACGGATAAGCCAGGGGTCGGGAAAAGGTAACTTATACACTACAGTTAATGAAACGACCCTCATTCAATATATTTACATTTATTCTACACACTAATCACTATTTACACTATATATACATCTTCATATTTACAACTTATTCTACAAGCGGTCGTTATTATAGGCGAGCGGGGACAGTAAGCGGGCGTACAAGCGGTGCGACACGATAATACGGTGATTAAACAGTGAAACAGGTGCCCAGCAATAATGAATCGGCCATAAGCAGACAACGGACGGATACCAGGAGGGGAAGCAAGCGTTAATACAAGCACACTAAACAATGTCCGGAAAATACACACCAGCCAAGTAATACTTTCTATTTACCAAACCTTTATTTATCAAACCTTGATACCTACTTCCGTATTCTGGGCTGCTTCCTCTCTGGAGCGGTCGGTGTCGGCACGTCTGGTCGGTACTGGCGGCAGCAACGTACTGTCCTGGACGCTCTGGAAAATCCTCAAGCTACTAAACTCTGCCAAAAGCAGAAGTAGGAGGAGACGCATTAGTCATGCGCGGAATATGGCAATACGTCACCTTTTACGGACTTAGAAAAATTCCGAATTAAATTTAAATACCTATACCTTTATACCCACAACGAGATTACTTACGGTGCTTGTCGGCGTGGTTCTTCAGTCAGCAGCTAGACGGAAACTAACTTGTCTGAAAAATCCTCAAGCTACTAAACACTGCCAAAACCAGAAGTAGGAGGGCGCGGTAGTCATGCGCGGAATATTGCGACTACGTCACCTTTTACGGACTTAAATTGCAATACCTATATACCTCTATACTCACGAGATTACTTACTGTGCTAGTCGGTGTGGTGCTTCGGTCGGCGGCCAGATGGGAACTGACTAACTGACTTGTCTGAAAAATCCTCGAGCTACTAAATTCTGCCAAAAGCAGAAGTAGGAGGACGCGGTAGTCATGCGCGGAATATTGCAACTACGTCACCTTTTACGGACTTTACGGCAATTAAATTGAAATATCTATATCCTTATACTCACAAGATTACTTACTGTGCTGGTCGGCGTGGTTCTTCGGTGAGCGACCAGACGGAAACTGATTTGTTTGTTTTCAGTCTCGGGGTCCTTCACGGTAGGGCGGGCACAGGCAATATGCGCGATTCGCGTTTCGCGAGTCACGTACTGCCTGCAGCTCGGCATATTTGGAATGTTTATACAAACGGATCAATACTACCTATCTTATAAATAACAATTATACTATTATTAATGAGCAACTGACAATACCACTATTAAGGGCGCAGCACTCCAATGTTTAAAATATCTTTTGAATCAGACAAATAGCACCTAGTTACATAATTATAAAATAATCGCTTCGTTACAAGATGAATCATGTATTTTTATATTTCGTTCTCATCAATAGAACAATTTTAACAGCGAGATAAAATTTTGTATTGACTATCCTGGTGAGGAGGGCGTGCTAACGTCTCCTTAAATCTATCTGCTTCCACTGAGGGCAACTCGACTTTTTTCCTAAAAATCAATAGTTATCAAAAAACTTAAAAAATTACTTTGAGGGTGGTTTTCGGGTAGTCTTAGACGTTATCTTTACTTTTTGTGGCTCTTACCGTAGTATTTTCAATCCCCTAAGAAATGCTTTTCAAGTAAAGGCCAAACTTTAGCACGAACAGTAACTAATACCTACTATATCAGTCACTTTCATGAAATCAAAGAAACACAATGTAAATCCCATGTATTTTCGAAATCTGACGAAAATTGTACATCGATCAATGTCCAATAATCCTTTAACTCGAAACATCACAAAGCCAATCATTATTTATTGTTATATTGTTTTTATCAATAATTATCATTTATTGTTTCTTTCATGCAAATTTGTTTACAAAATATGTAAAGTCAACTTTAAATCAAATAAATTAACCATTGAATAGTTGAAATGCGAGCCTTCTTAATAGATTCATATTACATTTGTCACGTGTAACTATTGTTTGCGATTTGAATTATTATCAGTCTTACTGTTCATACCGTTATCAATAATTACACTATTGATTTAACATCTGCTGTGACAAATGATTTACAATATCAATAAACATCACATAATAATATACGGTTTCTAGTTTCTACAAATAAAATTATACTACACTAAAGTGTGTTTTCTAAAAGCACAAAGTTCAGCAAAAAATTTTACGATGTTTTACAAAGCCAAATCATGCTACTGGATTTGACTTCCGTTTATTGCACATCATTAATTCTATATTAACTATTGTTGCCGCTTAATTATACCCAACACAGCGAGCTAGGTACAAGTAAGTTTTGTCCAAATTAAAAATTGGTCAAACTGAATATAACAAAGAAGGTTTAGTGCCATATCCCCCAAAAAAGAAACAATTATGCAGCTACGGACACGTGTTTCGGAGTTATTGCCCCTCATCAGCATAGCGTAGCTAAGGAATTGGATCTAGGATGGAATAGATCAGGAACAAGAACTAAAATAAGGCTGGAAAGTACAGTACACAGTATTCAATTTGTGTCTTCATGTTCCCATGTGCCACATTTGGGGCCTCGATGAGCACAGTCAACACACAGAGCCCTATGTGTACTGCTCATTTCCACCTGGCAAATACAAATAAAACAAGATAGATTTATTGGGGTTCAAAATAAAACAAAGAAGGTTTAGTGCCATATCCCCAAAAAAGAAACAATTATGCAGCTACGGACACGTGTTTCGGAGTTATTGCCCCTCATCAGCGTATCGTAGCTAAGGAATTGGATCTAGGATGGAATAGATCAGGAACAAGAACTAAAATTAGGCTGGAAAGTACAGTACACAGTACTCAATTAGTGTCTTCATGTTCCCATGTGCCACATTTGGGGCCTCGATGAGCACAGTCAACACACAGAGCCCTATGTGTACTGCTCATTTCCACCTGGCAAATACAAATAAAACAAGATAGATTTATTGGGGTTCAAAATAAAACAAAGAAGGTTTAGTGCCATATCCCCCAAAAAAGAAACAATTATGCAGCTACGGACACGTGTTTCGGAGTTATTGCCCCTCATCAGCGTAGCGTAGCTAAGGAATTGGATCTAGGATGGAATAGATCAGGAACAAGAACTAAAATTAGGCTGGAAAGTACAGTACACAGTACTCAATTAGTGTCTTCATGTTCCCATGTGCCACATTTGGGGCCTCGATGAGCACAGTCAACACACAGAGCCCTATGTGTACTGCTCATTTCCACCTGGCAAATACAAATAAAACAAGATAGATTTATTGGGGTTCAAAATAAAACAAAGAAGGTTTAGTGCCATATCTCCCAAAAAAGAAACACTTATGCAGCTACGGACACGTGTTTCGGAGTTATTGCCCCTCATCAGCGTAGCGTAGCTAAGGAATTGGATCTAGGATGGAATAGATCAGGAACAAGAACTAAAATAAGGCTGGAAAGTACAGTACACTTGTCAATTAAAATGATTTATGAACGCTGTATAATACATCAGGCAATCATTGGCATAACGTTGAGACAGATAAACATTATATGTCTAAAACATGTATTAAATGGTAACAGTTGTTTCGTAAAGTAAATAAGGATACAAAGTATCATACTAAATTTCACAATTTAAGTATACAGAAAATTATATCATTAAATGTAAGTAATGTTATTGACATGATTCATTATCGGAAATTTTTTTATGCCTATGTAAACTCAAATCCATTTCTTCGCAGTTGAAATGAACAGACTTCATAGTTTGATACATTTTCAGTAATGAAAATGGTAATTAAATATGTCTTATCGTGCTTCTGCCTTAGTGATGATTAATTTTCCCTTGTTAAATATTTAAATTTCGATGTTATTTATTTTATATGGTTTGATATTTCCAATTCTTGGGGATTTAAATAACAATGTTTTTAGTTATTCTTCTCGAATCGTAATATGTTAAATGGATTAAAATCTGATATTGTCTTAAAATAGACTACTTTTAATGGACTTAAATTGTTCTTGAGTATATTTTCAGGAAAATAATTGTCATATCAATCAACTGTAACAATAGGTACCGTAATTTACTATCTAAATTATTGATAAAGTTATTATTTGCAAATTCAAACACGTGTTAAACTTGATTTATAGCTGGCTTGATATTCATAGAAACCGAACGTTTTAGATGCTGGACAGCTAAATCCAGTTAGCTGGGTAAAGGCAGGCGGCCATTGTAAACGAATTGAGAGTAAGCTAAGCAAAAATAAGTTTTGAATAAATTAACTACTCGCGGCCACTGAAGCGAAAGTAAGGGAAAATATGTAAACGAAGATTGAAATTTTATCTTCGCTTGGTCTGTTTTAGGTCGTGTCAGATTCGGGCGATGTTTTTACAGCGAATTTTTAACCTTATGTAAGTACAAATTGATCAAAGTTCAGTACCTGATCGTCGTAAATGTATATTTTGCTATTTAATATCAGCGGCTATCATTTCGTGCAAATCTTCAAATTGTACACGAGATATTCCAAAGTAATTCTTGAACTTCGCTTCATCCAGATCATTAATGAGTATGAAATTCTCCAAGAGTTTCTCGCCTTTTCATGTAACCACTCATCCAACATTTTTTTTGTCTTCCCCATGCACGTTAAACTGATATCTTGAAAAAGACCTAAATCATCAAATTCTGAACATGAACATCCTCTAACATCATTTCTGTTAATGTAGAACTTATTCACTAAAAATTTGCCCACCTACCTATGTTGGACAAACTAGACGATCGACTCAAAATAGATTCAAGAAGCATAGGGCTCATCTCGAATATGATAGAACAGAACAGTCTAGTGTTGCCCAATATGCAAATAGATACTAGCAATTTAAGATTAATTAGGAATGTAACAAATACTTGACAGTGGGATGTCTTTGAAATCATAAAGTGTACAAATAGTATGATTAGTGACAGAGGGCCAATCCCAAATAATCCGCTCTATTGGCTAGTGAGTCACTGTTCGGCGAACTGTGACAATAGTTTAGGTATAAATATAATACATTGTTAGTATAAGGTTAGTTTTATTGATCTACAGATGATGCCAACTTGGTTAGCGAAACGCGCGTCATGTGTAATGTATGGCGTTTTGGTGTATTGTGGAAAACCACGTTAGTATTAGCTTCACATCAAAGGTTCCAACCAACTTCAGGATAGTTTTCACAAATAAACGGATTGTTTCAAGCCAAAAAAAACCCTCTCAAATTCAACTACTTCCTTTAAATGTATATTAGTATTTTCAGTCTATTAAAATTGATAATTTCCAGAAGAAATTTTATGCGTACACTTTCAAGATGTAGCTGAAATAGCTGATTTTTATTTATTTCAGTGAAAAAAATTCGATTAGAGAGAAGAATTTTTACATTGAAATCATTTGCAATAGTAATATTTTTAGTTCATTAATATTAATTAGCATAATTATGAAGTTTGCTGCTGGGGAATTATACGCATCAAATTGATGGTTTTCAAAATCAAAAAAGTTCCAAAATAGAAAGTGCTCGCTTCACCCCAAACGCACCCTGTCGTAGTTTTCGGCGTTTTTCTCAGAAACCGTTGGTCCCACAAAAAATTTTATACTTACAGAAAATATTCATAGTTTGCTACAAAAAAATATTCTATTACTAGAGTCAATAAATGCAATGGATTTCGAACAATGAGCGATTGAAGAAGAGGGCTACGTGAAATTCGACGCGCGTTTCATATTATCTAATGAAACGTGAATTTACGATCGTGATAAACATGTCATAAATAATAAAGCGAAATATTTGATAAAACCTATGCTTTTGCGACTTTTTTAGCATTGCTGTAACCTTGTTTGCACTATGGTGTCTTTTGAGTTGGAGCTCTTGTCCACCCAACTCTTGAGGTAGAGCTACATCTTTATTGAACCGAGATTTTCTTTTATCCAACACTTTCATATAAAGTGGTTTCTACTGGTAAGATTTTAAAGGTATAAAGTGGCCCACAAGTCACTAGTGAAATAAAGTAGTGAGTTAAAGTGGTTTAGTCACTAAAGAGTAGTTTTAATATGTAACGGTCCGTTTTAGGAAATAATTAATTTGGATCACATTCGTTGTAAATTAAATAAAATAGTTCGAGTGATACCTTAAATTCCAGACTCGATTAAAATATTTCCGTTATACATTGTCATATTGCCCCTATAGCGTGGCTCTACTGAATAACTGGTGTGTTTAAAAATGCTCCGTTGACGGCGCGCGCAGATCGTACGATGTTTTTGGATAGAGTTTTGAGCGCGAGGGAGACACGCTGTAGCAACGGTCCGGTGTGGATCAGTGGTGAGTGGTGTTGCATTACCTTTTCGTTGTACCTTTGGAGACAATGCAGAGACACGAGCTAGAAAGGTGATGTGTGTTTTAGAATGTTGCCGTGTCCTGTTGGAGATATGTTTTGCTTTAGCTTTTCGTTGTACCTTTGGAGATAATGCCGAGACACGAGCTAGAAAGGTGATGTGTGTTTTGGAATATTGCCGTGTCCTGTTGGAGATACGTTATCTTGCATTGTCCTGCGTTTGAGATGATCTGTTACCTGGAAGTTTTTGAGGATGTGAGTAAAAAACTCAAAAGATATGTAAGCTGTGCCCCACCCACTGATAAGGTCATCTTAATTGGTTTAGTTTTAAGCATTATTTAAACCTTGTTCTAGTTAATCACTCGCATCCCCGCCCGGAGATAAAGTGTCCGAATTTGTATTGATTTAATGTATGTATTTGTTTATAGGTTTTGTTTTATTTCATTAAATAAGCCTTGACTTATTAATTTAAATAACAGAGCAGTAAAGCGCCACGTTATAAATATAAAAAAAGCTTCAAGCGGTTTATTTATTGTCTTTATTATACAAAAAAATTAAGAAAATAAAGAATCCTCTAACACATATTTATTTATTTATTTATATTTGTGTTAACATTTAATGTCACCATATTTGATTTTTCACAAAGAAATCTGCTCTGCTGCACACATTTTTTCTCTGTACTAGTAGCGACTTATGTATAGCCTGGCTCGTTGCACTGCTCTCCCTGTATTTTTTTTAGCAATAACAATCTTCTTTAAGATTGAACCTTTCAAATAACCCCCCCAACACGGTGAATGATTTTCACTCACTGTGACGTTTAAGGGTGGTAATGTCACCCCCAAAAGAGTCGCCAAAGAACGGCGCGTGCTATGGCCAGTATACGAGTCTGCATCTGGCAATTGCAAATAATTAGCTACAATTCTTGGAATTTTTGATAGCTTATTTAATCCAACGCATTGGACAGTGCACTTTTCCCTTTGAAAATTTTCAAACAATCTTTTGTGACACACGTTTTGTGGTCTTAATGCCACACTTTTCCTAATCAAATGGGTTTTCGGAAAATCCTTCATCTAAAACTGTGAAATTTTTTGAAACTTCTTGTATGATACTTATCTATTTTAAAAATTAATATTAAGAGGAATAATTGTCAGATAGTAATCAATACCGTTGTATTATTAGCACAGAGTCACTTTATTACTCTAAGCTCAAAAACACTCCTCATATCAATCGGTAATTGCTCGAAATCCATTGCATTTATCGGCTTTAGGGTCGGTATATCCACCTCCTGGTAAAGTTACCAATAGTTACTATTTATGAATTTTTGCAGAACAGTAATTAAAAAAAAAAAAAAATTTAAATCTCACATACAACACCGTCTAAAACGTATCTAAACACAAAAACTACTTCTACTTTATTGGAACTATCTATTATTTTATTTAAAATATATCTATATTTAGAAACGTTTTCATTGTAAGCTTTTAAGCTTTTTCTATAGGCACTGTCTAACTGCATTCTAATATCAACTGTACCAAGTGTTGCTAGACTACAACAGTTATTCATATGACATAATGCGAGCGAATGTTTCTGTACTTTTATTTTTAAATGTTTCAAGTCAGCTATTTTGGACTATATAGGATCAGGATCATCACCAAATAACAGGCATGGGAAACAAAAAAATGCATTTTTTACCTCGCATCCGCAAATCCACTCGGATAAATCGTACATTGAATTTCGAAAATACCTATTAACTTCTTTTTTCTTATCAAGAGATGTTTGCTTTATCGTCATATTAGGTTTTGGACGGCCACCACCTTTGAATTTCACTCGGTCTTCATAACCCAACTTATGTCCATCTTTCAGTTTTAATATATTTTGTACAACAGTCATATTTAATAGTAAACACCAAAAACACTGTTTTACTTAATTTCACGACACGTAGAGATTTACTAATAAAATGTTCACAAATAAAAACATTAAAAACAACGCGACAGAATTTACCGACCAACGCGTACCTAGTCAGCATTAAGACTGCTCTACTAGCGAACTTCGTGAGTTACCGTTTCAGTAAAATGTGTCAGCGACATTGTCCCCGTCAGTGTCTTCTGTCTCTTTTGCTTTCTGACGATTCGCACATAAGTCTATTTCACTTTAATTCGTTGTAAATTCGGTCCGTAGCTAGCTAGCTTTGAGGACAAGTTGTGGATTGACCCAAGATTTTTAAATTCTGTAAATGAATAATGTAATGAATATGAATGTAGAGGCTCGGTATTTGAATAGTATTGTGCATAGAATGAACTAGAAACTTTAATATATTTTTTAAGAATATTAAATATATATATATTATATATTTTTAAACTTCAGAAAATGAATAGCTCTATTTTTTTTATTTGTTTGTGGGAGGTCATTGACCAAATGACCCTATAGAAGAACCGCCAGTGACAGCCACTGTACCAGAAGATGGATATACCGGGCATTAGTAGTACAACCTAGTAAATTTAAATTTTATAGGGAATATTTTTTAGAAGTAAAAATGTTTTGTGGGACCAACGGTTTATAAGGAAAACGCCGCAAACTGGGACAGGATACGTTTGTGGTACTTTTTGAGGATGAAACGACCACTTTCTGCTTTGGAACTTTTTTTGAATTCACAACTATTCACTTGACGCGTATAATCCCCAATCGGCAAAACTTTACAATTTTTTTTCCTATTCGATTCAATATTAATAGCCTATTTAAATTCTTTTATTGTATGTTTATCTAAAAAATGATAATAAAAGTTAAGATAATCTGTATCAATAAAAACTATATCAATTTTTTTTGTTTCAGATGAAGGAACTAACCTTGATCAAATCACAAGATTAAGAAAACATAGGGACTTAAAAGAAAGCTTTAACAAAGAGAAAATGGAATCGAAATCCAGTGATGAGCCTAATAGAAAATTATGTTAAAAAAGTTAAATTTTTTAGTAGAAAATTTTAAATTGTTGTGTTTTGTTAAATCTGTTTCGGTGCGGTTTCTGTTAGAAAAAAGTGTTTGTGTGTGATAAATTTTAAGAAATGGATGAATACGACGGTCCCGGGAAAATCATAAGAGCTAGATCTCTAAAACGAGGGAAAATTGAGGAACGCATCACAGATAGGGTAAGTCTTTTCATAAATATAATAAACGTGGCTTCGTGATCGACTGGTAAAGACACTTGCCTCTCACCATACGGGAGGATGCTATTGTAATAAAAATATTAATATAAAAAATTAAAACCTAAACGACTAACCTCCGTACATATTAATATATGTATGTTTAAAGCGTACGCTACGCGCACATTTGGCGCAGGGCAAGGCATTCTCCTTTTTCCCAACAAAAACTATGTACGAAATATAAATTAAAACCTAAACGACTAACCTAAAGGAATATTAAAATATAAATATTGAAAGATTCAAACCTAAACGACTAACCAATGTATAAATATATAGAAGGTAATAATAAATCTCAATGCATTAATTGAGAAAAGATTCAAACCTAAACGACTCACCAATGTATAAATTAATAGAAGTTACTAATAAACCCTAAAAAAAATGTATGTATAAAATATAAATATAAAACGTAAATTAAAACCTAAACGACTAACCAATGTACCAATTAATAGAAGTTAAGAATAGTTCTTAACGTACTAATTTAGAACAAGCTCAAGAATTTTTACGTACCATGTACACAGCTCTTTCATTGCGGGGTCGACGGTACCATATACATACACAGCTCTTTCGCTGCAGGGTCGGTTGCACCGTGTGCATAGTTTATTCGTTTGATTCCCAAACCTACATTAAGACGAAAAGCTCAAATGATGTTTTGTCAATAAATTTATTTCGGAGATACAATAAGTTGATTAAAAAAAATGTTCTAAATGTTTACAGCAAAGAAGTCTCTAAAAGTACTCATTATGCACAGCAAGTTTGATAAAAAATCTTCAAGCATTTCAGAGATCCTCAGGAGTTTCCTTTTTTAATCAACACACTATCTCCGAAACGAAGCAGTTATGGGCAAAATTCCTTTTAGCTTTTCATCTCAAAATAGTCAAACAAGGTGAGAAAAAAACATTATAGGATGCCACAAATAAATAACTATAGACAATATGTCAAAATATACAGGTTCAGGAATCATTTCCCGAATTTTCTCGATGTACTTATAAGGATCACCTTGTCCTGTAACCAAGCACTGATTTCAGTTTTGTAAATAACCCATAGTCCTTTATAAATATTATTTAAAAGATGAAAAGGGGGAAAACTAAATGGGCCTATCCTATTTCACTAATTAAATATTTAGGGAATATTACCAAAATAACTTTTATACCAATATACAGGGTGTCCCAACGAAAAGTAGGCACCCTGAATAATTTTGGAGATAATTTTTTTTTTTAAATTGGTGAAACACGTCGACCTTGTTTCCAAGGGGAACATGTTTTAATGTAATACTTGTACCTATCATCATCCCTCTACCCGACACGGCCACCCCCTCAAAAAATTTAAATGGCAAAGGGGGTCGAGTGATACATCTTTTGAAAGGTCTTTCAATTCTCTACATAACTGTGTATTTTTTTAAACTTTTATCGATTCGTTCCTGAGAAATAATTGTTTCATTATTTTAGGTTCGGGAAATAAAAATAAAAGAAGCAGTTTAAATTATCGTATGTATTGTTGAAAATGACCCCCACCGACTTCCATACAGTAGTATAATCTGTCTTGAAATTCTGTACGAACATTTCTGAACACATCTGGAGTCAATAAACGGCATTCTCGAACAATTCTTTCACGTAACTCTTCTAGAGATGCGGGTTTTGTTGCAAATACCTTCAATTTCAAATGTCCCCACAGAAATAAATCCAAGGGAGTTAAATCGGGTGACCTAGCGGGCCACTTAACAGGTCCTCTTCTTCCAATCCATCGCTCAGGAAACCGATTATCCAAAAATTGACGGACTGCTGTAGCAAAATGTGGGGCTGCCCCATCCTGTTGAAAAAACAGTTCGCCCTCTAAAAGATTATCGTCTTCCTCGAGGATTTGGGTAATCATTGGGTCGATGTTATTTTCTAACAGATCGAGGTACCTTTCGCCATTTAAATTGTCAGGAATAAAAAACGGCCCGACAATGTGATCCCCCTAAGATGCCAGCCCAAACATTTAACTTCTGAGGCCTTTGGGTATGAGTTTCCATGAACAAATGTGGATTGGTTTCTCTCCAATACCTACAATTGTGTCTGTTTACCTCCCCATTTAACTGAAATGTCGATTCATCAGAAAAACACGTATTGTACAGTAGATTGGCATTACCGTTTAATTGTTCACTAAAAATCTCACAGAATTCAAGGCGACGCGACGATCGGGATAATCTTCGTTTTATTTGTGTACCAATTTAAATTTATGTAGATGAAATTTATGGGCCTTTACAATTCGATGAATACTGCTTCGTGATACACCGGAAGCCTCAGCTACTTTTCTGATCGATTGAGTATTATCCATCTGCAAATGACCCAGAACTGCCACTTCGACTGCTTCATTCCTAATCGGTCGCTGAGGTTCATGGTTTTTGGTTTCCTACAGAACCTGTTTCCATAAATGTTGTCAATAATTGTAAAACATACTGAGAATCAACCCTTCTATCTGGGTGATTTCTATTGAATATGCGCTCCGTAGCTCTAGCACAATTATCGTTTTTAAAATAAATGCTGACAATTTCTATTATCTCCTGAAAGGTATACCTAAACCATTTTGAGAACTCACTCTGGTAAAATGTGTCTCGATTTAAAATTGGTTGTGAACAAATTAATGTTCAAGGACTATCAAATACTTATGAGTCTTTTATTATTCTAAAACTAAACGGACAAGGAAAGTGTTTTTTGTCGAAAAAACTCTTGTTGATTTAAGAGCACTAAAAAAATTTAGTTTTTTTATAAATTCCAATACTCAATGCCGTGTATTTTAGATTTTTTAAACGATTTCGATTGTGTGTAATCATCAAAAATAAAATTATTTTCCTTTAAAACGAATCGATAAAAGTTAAAAAAAATACACAGTTATGTAGGGAATTGAAAGAGCTTTCAAAAGATGTATCACTCGATCCCCCTTGCCATTTGAATTTTTTGAGAGGGTGGCTGTGTAGGGTAGAGAGATGATGATAGGTAGATAGGTATTACATTAAAATATGTCCCCCTTGGAAACAAGGTCGACGTGTTTCACCAATTTTTCAAAAAAAAATTTTCTCCAAAGTTATTCAGGGTGCCTACTTTTGGTTGGGACACCCTGTATAAAATATCAAAATTATTAACCATAACGTATTACACTTATTCTTCTTCCAATTGACTAGTAACAAGTTTTAATAAGTAGTTTATGTAGGAGTTAACTAAATGAATTTAATTATATCCCAGTCAACATCAAATGCTGATTGTTTACCGGGGCCTTTACTGAAGATGCTAGCTCAATAAAAGTCCAGTAAAGGCCCATACTTTGGTAATTACTAAGATTATATTATTATTGCTTTCTTTCTATGCGGAAATGATTATTGAAACTTCATATATTTAATTAACAGTAAGGTATTTTACATTAAGACAAATAAAAAACAAATATATAAAGAATTCAATCTCTTTAATATATTGACTGCCATAACTCGGTCTATAGTGTCATATTTGTACAGTACCTGTTGGTACTGTACAAATATGGTCTATCGGACCAAGTCACGTATTCGAGATTCTGACCAGCTACGCGGTCTGGCATACTTTTGCCTATATTTCTTTTACTCTTGAATTTGATTGTCCTTCATATTATTTAACAAGTTTTCACAACTCGAATTTTCCTTTATTTACAAAAGCAAGCTGTTTTTCGTTTTCTTTGATTTTTATTAAATTCTTCATTCTTTAGCAAGAGGACATTATAATTACATAGTAATTCTTCATATGCCCTTCTTGGGGATTTCCTTTACTTATGGATGGAATGTTTTCCACATTTCCTATAGACAATAATGGACTCAAAATTTGTTTAACGTTTAATCTCTTTGCGTTCTCTAGTTTTAACACGTTCACCTCTTGCAGTTGGGCTGGACATTTTTGTCAAAGTTCAGGCAACAAATTAAGTGATGGAATAGCTAAAACATAATAAAATTAACCACAAATTATTTTTCAGTAGATAAATTTTATGTTAAAACAAAGAAGGTTTAGTGCCGTATCCAAAAAAAAAAACGATTATGCAGCTACAGACACGTGTTCCGGAGTTATTGCCCCTCGTCAGCGTAGCGTAGCTAAGGAATTTAACTTTGAAGAAACAAAAATATTAGATACTGAACAGAATTTAGACAAGAGACTTTTACTAGAAATTATGTATATATAAATTGTAACAAAAATTGTGTTAATGTAAGAACAGATGTAGATAATTTAAGTACAATTTGTCATTATTAAATAATTTTATTTTTTAAATAAAATCTGGTTAGAAATTTGACGTACTCATCGTCTTCTAATTTGCATGATAATGAACAACCTCAACCTAACTATGCTCTAATATGAAATATGAGTTAGGATATAAATTAATACCACAGAATTATCAAAAAGAAGAAGAATTTAATCTATATCAGAATAGTAATTTTTCGTGATTTTTAACTGACTCCAGTGTCTCGACTGTTGAATGCAAACAGCTAATATTTCTCAGAGATCAAGTGCACATATCGTGGAAGAAATAAAACTTACAATTGACTCGTTCGGCCTACTCTTTATAAATAAAAAAAATCTCGGCTTGATATTTTTAAATTTAAAAAAAGTCGCATTATTTAGGCTGTAATATGAATGTGTTGGCTACGAGATAAAAATATGAAACTTACAGGATATTCAGTTCTTACCTTGAACCTCAAAAGCCTGTGTAATGCTCGTTTTGTTATTTTCGTCCTTTGTGCATGTACAGGTGGTTTAAAGAAGCAAAAATATCAGTCTTTGCATAAAAACTACCTTTTTTTCAGCTTTGAAATGCCATCTTGAACATGTAGATATCTTTAATATAAAAATTTTTACACCTAAAAATATTAAAGCATAAGAGGCACGTTTTTTAAATGCTTTAATTCTGGCAGGCGGGAACTGACGCATGCGAAAATTAAATGACGGTAGATTTCCTTCTTTGGAACCCTAAAGAAGATTCTCACAAAGTTTGAGCAAAATCTAAAATAAGCTGGCTTTACCGATTAGACGATTTCATATGGAATGACTATTTTATGAAGTTGGTCACTCAGGATAACTTAAAATAAAAATTACACCAGATCTGTTGCTTACAGCACAACATCAGATGTAACATTATTTTTTTTGTAATTCATTAGTCTGCGGCAAATAACCGGGAAGTAGTTATTTAAAAATTGGTATAATTAAATATGTATAATGTCGGTGAAATTATGGGGATTTTAGGTGTTTTAATTGGAATATAACGTAAAATAACGTAGGTATAGCTTTCAGATAACTCATAATATAATAAGTTTCAAGCGTATATAAGAGTATTATCACGTGATATAATAATTTATTTAAAAAACTGCTGCGTTCCACAACTACTGAAGTAGGTACTTTTATTTTATTTATTTTTTTTATTTCATTTAGTTTGTTTACCAAATCTTAATTAAACTTTCAGTAAATTAAAATATTGTTGTAAAACATTAAGTGACAAACAGTTGCTAAGAGAATTGTGTTGTTATTGTCATAAATTGTAAACGAAATTAATTTATAATCCAGTGCTTTAAGTTTACTGGAACTGTTCCAATTTTTTTGCTCTCACACTATATTTGCTATTATAAATCTCTTAAGGCTCAGTCATATTAAGCTGCAGGATTTAACGTTTTATAATGTAGTAATATTATATTTTCATGAACAGTGATTGATGTTGCCGAATGAATAGTAGTTTATCGTGTTTTTTTATATCAAGAAAAAATTGTACCTTAATTTATATAACCTTCAAGCAATACAAAAAAAAATAGTTTTATAGCAACCAATCTTCTACTGTAATAACATTCGATCATAATATGAATATAATTATGCGAGAACTTGGACGGTGTACTTTGTAAATATAGTTTTTATATACATATGAATGCATTATTGGTTGCCTATACTCGAAATATAATTATAACCATTTATGTTATGTTTTAGTGCCTCATATTTTTTCAATTTGTTTGGATATTTAATATACTAATTATGTTCGAATACATTTACGGCTCAGAAAATTCCTTTGTATTTCTAATATTCTGTTACCCACCTGAAAATTTGGTGATATAATATACTCGAATAGATACTATTAATAATACAATTTCAGACATTAATAGATTGGAACATATGGGAAAGGTAAATTAGCAAATAATGAGAATCGATTTTACAATTGAGTAGGTAATTTCCTTAATTTATTCATTCACCCATTTAAAAAGAAATTAGACGAGCAATTGTAACGTTATCTGTCGTGTCATTTGGTGTCTAGGATTTTCCTTAAAAATGAAATCCACATAAATAATTTATTAGTTAGTGTAGTGATGGGACTGGAGTGTGAAAATACTCGAGTGACTCGAGTCAAAATCCGAATCGAGTGACTCGAGTCATATGGCTGTTCAATTCGAGTAAAGTTGTTACTCGAGTCGAGTTATTGCTACTCGAATCAAATTTTAACTCGAGTCGAATTGCAATTCGAGTAAAGTTGTTACTCGACTCGGGTTATTGCTACTCGAATCAAGTTTTAACTCGATTCGAGTTGCAATTCGAGTAAGGTTGTTACTCGAGTCGATTTATTGATATTCGAATCAGTGAGTTACTATGATTTAAGTTTTAAATCGAGTCGAGTTGCAATTCGAGTAAAGTTGTTACTCGAGTCGAGTTATTGCTACTCGAATCAGTGAGTTAATATGATTTAAGTTTTAAATCGAGTTGAGTTTGACTAGAGTCTAGAGTCAGGGCAGAGTCAAAATCAAACTCGAGGCGAGCTATAGAGTAAGTAGTTGGAGATGATTCAGTGGCTTGCTAAACGGTAAGTTTTTTAAGTGTATTTAGGTTTTTCGTTTGGTAATCTTTCAGCATTTAAAACACTACCATCTAATTCCAACATAAGTTTGAAAAATCGAAAGGATAAACATAAATCATAATAATTGAAATACAAAATAATAAATGGACCCAGGTCAAATATTATTTTTTCCGGCAAATCAACACATTTCAAATACAAAATTAAATATTTAATTAACATTGTATATAAAATGACATTTAAAGAAAACCAACATAATTTTTTTTTATATATTAAATTAACATTAAATTAAACTCTTGTTTAGCACAAAATATTAAATAAATACAGTATTTAATATTTAATACACACCGATTACGGTTTTTTATATATTTCGAACTAATTGAATCGAAAAACAAATCTTTATGAACATGGATATGCCAGTTTGATTGCTGCAGTCGTGTGAGTCTTGATTTTAAAGAATCCTAAGTTCTAATTTTCTAATACGTCGTAATAACGTCGTATGTAACAATTATAGGTTTGTACGTAGAGGCGATTTGTGATAGTTTTCTGACTATAGAAATGCGAGTATTACGAGAGCTCTGCAATAGCAAACGTTCTGATTGAACAAGCGCATCTCTACAACAATGTGCGCATGCTTCTGATAGTTTCAAACGGTTGGAAACTGCTCTACGAACAAACCTTTTTATTAATAATTAGACAATCTGACCTACAAACATGAAACAACAAACCTGGAGGGGAATTCCCGATCCCGATGACCCGATGATATAGTAATTGATTAGTAATTTCATTCATGGTTACATTTTTTCATCTTTATTACTTTTACAAGATTAGTGCCTTCAGTGCCTTCATGTAAATAATCTTTCATATTTATATTATATAAACAAATCACACTGGCACTAAAGAATATTTAAAAATATTAATAAAACCATAAACAATTAAATTAAAGAAACTTGACTCGAGTCAAAAAGCGACTCGAGTCTAAAGGCGACTCGAGTCAAAAAGTGACTCGAGTCAAAAGTCGAGTAGATTTTTTGAGTTTTACTCGACCTAACTTTTGACTCGAGTTTTATAACAATGAAACCCAGTTTCAACTCGACTCGAGTTTCAACTCGAGTAAATTCGGAATCCTACCGAGTTACTCGAGTGAAAAAAGTCACTCGAGTCCCATCACTAATTAGTAGTTACAGGTACTCTCAATTTTTTATCTAATTAATAATTATGTTATTAACATTTTAAAATTTTGGCATTTGCAAGAAAATTATACCAACTTTTGAATAATCAAGTTGTACATTCATACGTAATATTTGACACTTATTGTTTTAAAACTTGTTGATTTCCACGAACGAATTACAAAAAAAATGCTATCGGAAAACGTATTTCAATTTTTAAAATATTTGGAGTTTTTAAAATTAACTGGAGCCAAAACTACGAACCAAGCAAATAGTAAGAAATGCAAAATGGGATATTGTATGCACATGACTGGATTTCTTTAAAATTTGTCCCTTCTGTGGTGTGCCTTCTGATTCACCGTTGAAGTCTCCCAAATTTTACTAACGAACATGTGTTTTTTATCTTTAAATTTGAAATTTTGGCTGTCGTTATCTTTTAATAAAGTTTAAAAATATGTTTTGAAAATTATAAAAAATTAAAGCTCATATTTTTTTGAAAATGCAAAGTAATTTTTTTTCTCTGCCGTAAAATACAAACAGCCATTAAGTCTGTCTCAATGTTTCATTACCTTTTGTAGTAGATGAGATACAGGCCCCAAATTTCTTGGATATAGAAAAAGTTTACTGATTATTCGGGCACACAAGTTCTTCTCGCCTTCTCTTATTATTTTCGAGATTTTTTGGCAAATTTTAAGTAAACGTTTTAAATATATGAAAGAAATTTGCTTTTTAATGTTTCGGAAATATTTTATTAGAAACTCTACACGTGTTTCGGCTTTTTATGCCTTTGCCAAGAGTATAGAGAATACTGAACAGTAAAATTTGTGTTCATTGCTTATATGGATCTGGATCTGGTACCTACTATAAAACTATTGTAAAATATGTTTTTATAAGTTGAATATTACTTTATTTTTTAAATCTAAATTATTTTATTTAAAATATGGTGGCCGGTAAAAATTTGTTGTTCATTCGTTAAATTGTTATTCTTTTTAACAGCCTTACTTATTTCTAATTGTTCTAATAGATCAAGTTTCATTGCTTTCTTTTCCGAATGGAGTAATTTGACATTATTTAAATCTATAAAATGACTATTTTCTATACAATGTATTGACATGCCCGTGCTAAAATTTAATGATACCCACTCGTATAAATTCAATGCAACATCGGGGGTTCCACAAAGCTCAATTCTGGTACCTTTGCTGTTTGTCATATTTATCAACGACTTGAGTCAATATATCAAGCACTCCAAATTCTTGCCGTACGCGGATGACTTAAAGTTATTCCACCGAATTAACACATTAGAAGACTACTAAAAAATTGATTGAAATGATATTTTAGTTTATTGCAAAAACAGTGACCTAACTTTTAAGGAGTCCAAATGTAAATCAGTTACTTTCACAAGAAGAAAAATCCTATCGTAAATAACTATACAATCAATAATACAGTATTAGATCGTTTGTCTGAAATACAAGATCTGGGTATGTATTAATTCAAAAATAACTTCAGCTTCAATAGTCATGTATCAGATATAGTCTTAGAGGATTACAGAAAGCTTAGTTTCATTACAAGATCTAGCAAAGAATTTAACAGTGATATTGCTATATTATTCAATTCTTATCTTTGTTCTCGACAAGAATTGTATGGAATCCAAAAACCAATTTATATTTAGATATGCTAGAGAAAATTCAAAAAAGACTGCTAAGAACCTTGTTAGTTAGAGAGCATAATTACTGGCCATTATTCATATCCTATGAAACACAACTTATAGATTTTAATATTAAGTCACTATATGAAAGAAGAAGAACTAACAAACTGAATGTACCTGATGTTTTAGCAGAAATTTCTATCAATGTACCTAATATTAGATTAAGAAGGGATCATATCGTTAAAACAACAAATATGATTTCCCCCGTTAACAAGTGCCTCATTACTACTAATGAGTTTATAAAACAGCACGATATAGATTTTTCCATATCAGCTTTAAAACATTATTAGTTTATATATAATGCTATAGCTTCTAAGATGTATTTGTCAAAAAAATATGTTTATCCTGGCTGTCTGTCCGTCTACTAATGTTTAAGTTTAAACTTGTAGTAACCAACACTTACGTCGTCGTAAGTGGAAATTTTCTGTATGATGTGAAGTATAAATATAGTTCTTCAAATAAATAGACTTTATTTTGTGCAGAATCACGATTTTATCCACACGTGCATATACGTATACATATTTTAAGTTTTCAGTTTTCATTTGTTATATTCGGCAACTATAAAAAATACGTATACGTTTTTTTTTAAATCATGTATTTAACGTCAGTCTGTTTCCTTTACCAAGGCCAATCACCGACGCTAGGAGACAAGGTTCCCCCAATCTAGAAATTTTGCTTTCTTCGTCGAACGGTGACGGTATTTTACTTATGTAATATCTTATAAACAAGGTACCGTCTGCAATACATCCCCTTCGAAGGATGGTATATGCACTACACAATCCTTTCTTAAAATTGCATAGCTTATGCGTTTTAAGCTGATACACAGCCGCTAGAAGATGAGCGAGACTGATATTTCCCTGGATTGGTAAATGCCTATTCAACTATTACCCGCAGTACCCATTGCTTTACTTATCGTATCGAGTTCGACATGAGACGTGTTTAACTACGTTTGCCTGAGCGTTTGCCAATACGAAAATCGATTGTACGAGTATTAATTGCGACTAAAATTTCCTCTCACGACTAGATTCCGGTACTTTTTCGGGAATATTTCGCTAAAAAGTATGGTTAAAGGTTGGAAAATACAAGTGACTGATAATGAATCGCTGTATATTGCTCATTTTGGCATATTTGTAATACTGGCTTTTTCATGTGGGAACGTACGTAAATAGTGAAGTTTCTATATGCACACTGCCATCTATATTTTTTCTGCAAATGTAGATATTAAAACATCCTCACCCTATCTTGTACTTAACGAAACTATGTGTTATCATAATGTTCTCTCAGCGTGCAGACTAGGTAGATCGTTAATTATGATTAAAAATAGCAGTGGCCCCGGAATGCACCCTTGCGGTATTCCAATTTTTTAAATCCAAATTATTTATGTAAATTGTAACCAAATAGATCAAAAACCTTCTCTCCTACGATAATCCTTCTAAACAAGAAGAAATTTAGAAACCTGTCGACCCTCAAAGTTTAACGATTTTTTAATAGACTATTTGTTAGCCGAACCATGTGTAAAATAGTACTTTATTTATCTGGAAATTTACCTTCGGGTAATGAACGATTTATGAGAAACGGCAAAGGCTGACGAACTTTTTATAGCCACTTGTTATACTGTTTATTCCCGATGAAATTGAGTATTTTAAACAATTTACGACATTGTAAACTTCATTTACTCAGACAGGAGTAGAAAAAACGTTGGAAAGTTGTTTTCAGTTGGAAACGTGAGACTATCCTCAGCTGAAAGGACAGAAATTAAAGTATCTAGCTATAAGTAAACTTTTCGGTAAATTTATCGAATGCAAACGAAATCTCTAGAATCATTTATTATGATCTTTATTTTAATGTTTGCCGTTGTCTTTATTACAAATAATATTTCTCTTTTGTTGCAGGAGTTTAGATTTTTGGCACAAAGCAGCCGTTTTATGAACTTTTTTTATTTTTATAGAAATAATAAGCAGAGGTCGGATTTACCAATCGTATATGACGAAAACCAGAGTTGGCTTCAGGTGGTTGTGTGTCAGATTTACATGCATGTATGAACTCGAAATTTTTTTTAGCGAAGAATAAAAGTATATTAGTAATATCTGTTCTAAATGTTTTGGAGTTAAAGTTCGACGCCTTTCGTTAAAAATCCATTTATCTTGCGAGAAGGACCGCTCGTTGTCGACAGATATAACTAGGCATACTTAAAATATGTAAACTTTCACAAAGTCCCCACATTCATGCCCCGTGTAGCAAAGTACTTCTTTGCCATTTAAAAAGGTCAATTACACCTGTCATCGTAACAAATCGGGATTTTTTTCTTTTAACCAGTTTGGAATTTTGTTTGTACCCTCGCAGTAATTGCTCCCTGTAATTGAAAAATATATGATCGAGGATCGAACATGCTACATGTAGTATGGCTAGAGAAATTCGTCCACGCCAAGCCACATGTATTTCCCATTAAACTTAGAGAAATTTTCTGTTTAATATTTTCACACTCCGTTGATAAATATTTTTTTCTTAGTGTAGACTCCGAAGGCACGTTAACATTGCTATATTTGCCACTAACACATTTTTCCAAAAAATTGTCTAAAAAGCGGATTGTTTAGTGTCGACCAGGGTATGTTACATCCTATCATAAACGTCACCAAATCCAAGTTAACATTACGTTGCATGTAACTGTAAGTAAAGCCACCTATGCTCCGTTTATGGTTTTCTCAGAAAATATGTCTATTAATATTTGTGTTGCATGACCACAAAATTGTAAATCATCAATATCGCAAATCCAAGAATTTACTGTAGCTTCCGTCAGTTTAGTACGTTGTGACATTTTAACTGCGCATTTTTAGTACCCACGTCTGAATGAATCCACGTTATGCAAGATACTTTTTGATCGTGTTATGTTTTCTCCTCTCCTCGCAGTAATGTAAATTACCAGTATACTGCAATTAAAAAAATCTGTTAATATAGTGCATTTCCCGACAAAACTAAGTTACATATTAACATTGTAAAATTAAATAAAATGCACTTAATATGTTGCATGATTTTACATTTTGTAGTTTGGGAAAGTTTCAGTAGGTGTTTACAATATATTATATTATATCTGTAAAAGCCATCCCTGGAATCCGATCGGTAAATCCGACCTCTGATAATAAGTTATTCTTCGATGTAATCATCACGTTCTTTTAACTTTTCTAATTTAATGGGCAAAAAGCCCATTCAAGATTTTTAACACATTTTTCCTGGTTTCACTTTATGTAATTTCGGAACGTCTGAAAAGTAATGCGTTTACTCATTCATTAAGTATATTGTGATAGATAACTACAGCCTTCCAAGGCTGTTTATAAAACTGTATATTCTTTTGTGTGTATTTTTGGTGTAGTAGGTCGTAAAGACTCTAAAACCACCTTGAAAAATTGTTTTAATTTATTGCTTTTTACTAAACAGGAGCTATATTAATGAAAATATTAATGTATTACGTGGGTAGTCGTAGATAATATTTGCAGATATTAATTTGTTGCTATTTATCTTGTCCACACGTCAGTGTTTACACAATTTCGTTTTAATAACTTTATTATGTAATTTGGAAAATCAAGTTTAACCTTGAGCTTACCTTACCCAATGTACCCAATAACATTTAAATTGAATATCTTCCGATGTTTTTATTATTTATGGTTTTTTCATAGTTTGCTTAATTTACCACAAAAACGCTCACTTTGTTTTTTCAATTCTTACAATTCCAAAATTAAGTACCAAGTTTGAACTTTATTTTTTTTTACAGATTACAATAGATGTAGAACATAACAATAAAATCTCGTTTTTAGATACGATATTAATTCACAATAACAACAAAATTGAAATAGACCGGTACCATAAACCCACACATTCAGAAAGATATCTAATTTATTTTTTTTGAACATTCGATGTCAAATAAAATTAATATTATTACAGTTTAAAACATCTATCACCCGAGAAGTATAGGGAAAAGAATTAAAATTTAGTTGAAAATCTTCTTATAAAAAATAATTACCCCAAGAAACTAATTGATAAAATTTGGAGAAACACGTTCCCAAGTGGCCATTACTAACGAAAAGACAACTACGACGTCACGTTATTCTTAAAGAAATCGTTGCAAATGCTATAATGTCTGAATTATTGAGCAAAAAATTGTGGAAAACTGTTGATGAAACCATGGTCGCAAGAAATGACAGGTTGGGAAATGTTTTAGTACGCTAAATCAGCCATCGGCGTCAGATTTAATCGCAAGTAAAAGATTAGAAAATGCCTGCTCAGAAACAGTGTAACAGCTGGTAATAAAAGTCTTGAAAAATTTCGCATATATAAACATAAATTTTAAGTTTAAAACTTACGGAGCTGCGTCTATGCTTAAAGTAGGTTTATCAACAAAAAAGTTTTGCCCTAATTTATTGCATATAACCTGTTTACCTCATGATTTTCACGTTGTTGCAGAAAAAATTTGCAGTAGCTATCCGGATATCGACAAATTAATAGCAAATACAAAGATGATTTTTTTACAAAGCCTGCCCAAGAATTAGTGAACTTCCACAATCGATATCAACACAATGGGGAACATGGTTGCAGGCAGTTTTTTATTACAATAAATATTTCCTCGAAGTTAAATCTGTCGTGTCAAAATTCAACCCCAAAGAGTCAAAACCCATCAAGGAAAATCAGCAACAATTTGAGAATCCACAAGTTGAAGCAGATTTGTACAGTATACATGAGAACTATAGTATATTAGCAAATGGTGTTGAACAATTAGAAGATAATGATTTATACTTAACTGAATCGTTTTAACGGATGGCCCTGATTTTCTAGCTGCTGCAAAATTTATTAACGGTTTACAGAAGAATCCGATTTTGTGCAACTACGCTACATTATGTAGTGCCAAAGTTACGGAAATTATTAAAATGATCTCCAACAGTATTTTGCGTATGCAAATATAACTTTTCTGAATGTAGAACGTTCATTTTAAAAGTACAGTGCTACAATCACTTCACAGCGAAGCGAAGACGTTTAAATGAGACTACTGAACCCATATTAATGATGCAGAGGTTTGCGCGGGCCTATACGGAATCATTGATTTCGACGAAATAAAAAATAAGTGCAGTTAATTATGTCTAACCCCTCTACTTGTTTTACATCTGCAAGGTAACGACACTGGAAATAATTCCATTGCAGCAACTCTACGCATGAGGCTATATGCAAGGTTCTAAAGTTGCATAAACCCAATCTCTATAAAATGCAAGTCCATTTTGAACTAGCTGAAGACGAATTTTGTTAGAAGAATCCAGTTCTGTAAACAAATAGCCGAAAAAAATAAACAACTCGATTGTATTGCAAATAATTGTTTCAGAGATGAATCAGCATTTTTGAATGGTTTTGTCAATAGATATAATTGTCATGCTGAAGTGATGAAAATCCACATGTTTTTATTGAAGGACATACTCAATGGCCACAGAAAATAACCGTTTGGGCTGGTATGTTGGAGATAGTATTATTGATCCTTTATTTGTAAAAGATTATCTCAATGGCTACATATCAGAAACCACCATTATTCCTATTATAATCCATGCATTGGAGAATCAATTTGATGAGGGTGGTAATAATGTTCTTAGATGAAGACATGCCTTACTTCCAGCAAGATGGTGCTTAAACATTATGTTTTGTCAGACTGGGAATGGTTGGAAAATCCATGTTCAAAGTAAATTGATTGGCAGAAGAGGACCTATGGAGTAGCCAGCAAGATCTCCGGATTTGACTTCACCACAGAACATTCAAAAACATCGGCAAAGGATTATTGCAGAGTGTCGCTCCATTCTAAGAGAGGTTTTCCAAAATGTGATGAGAGATTGAGAATAGGCTATATTACTGTTTGGAAAATAAGGGACAACATTTGGAGCATTCGCTATGCGTTAAAATAAATAACATAAATAAAACGTTTTAGATGTCTAAATTTAAAGTGGGCTTTTTAAAATGTAAACTTGGCAATAGTTTTATTCCTATTTAAACAACAGAAGCCTATATGTGCATTAAGAGGATTTTAAGTAGGTTGAAATGGCAGCAACTTCAGGAGCGCCGCAAGGATCCGTTCGAGGGCCTCTTTTGTTCATTGTTTTCATAAATGATATCGTTTAGGAACTAAGTTGTAAAGCTCTATTATATGCAGATGATCTAAAACTATATTCATCGATTTCCAACTTTGAGGACTGTATTAGTCTGCAGGAAGATTTTAATAAATTGAATCTTTGATGTGAAAGAAATTATTACCTCTCAATATTAGTAAGTGCAATTGTATGAGTTTTACGAGAAAGCTGCAGCCAATTGAATTCACATATTCAATTAACGAGGCTAATGTAACTAGATGTTACAAGTTTAAAGATTTGGTAGTAATCTTTGACTGTAGATTAACTTTTATTGACCACATCAATGATATGGTAGCAAGTGCTTATAGAAGTCTTGGTTTTATAATAAGGAAATAAGGAACAACAAGCACCTTGTGGAAACTGCTACACTGTAGTTACTTTTTAATGCTTTCGATTGATCTCGGAAATATTACTCAATAGGGTAATAAACGTTTTTCATGTCTATGATTTGGTGTATTTCTAATCTAGGTGTATTTTTAATCCATACTTTAACTTTCTTTTTATATAGGCCCTCTGAATTTATTTTTTTTTATTGTGGATGGTAACATGTTATATATTTTAGGTCCAAAGTAGGTGAAGCATCTCTGGGCTATTGTTTTTTCGACTTTTGGTATAACTGTTGCATCGTTTCTGTACCTGGTATTGTGGTCATGTTCAATAGCTATTAATTCATTTTTATGTTTTCGTTGGCGCAGCAGTACTGAGTGGCAAAATAGTTGTCTCAAATCAAATAATTTTGTTTCTACGAATAAATTTTGTGTAGAATAAGTCCAATGTTTTTTATAGACCATTTTAAATATTAATTTTTGTATGATCTGTAGATTATTTAAATGATTATTAGTGGCACCTCCCGAAGCTATCATACCACAGGTTAAATGAGATTTTACAGGTGCATGATATAATACCTTCATCTGTTCAGTCTGGAAAATATGTTGTAAATGTTTAAATCTATATAACAATGATCTTAGTTTCCTTGTTACATAATTAATATGGATATCCCGTTTTAATTTGTTATCTATAAATATTCCTAGATACTTCAAATTTGACACAATTCTTATTTCAATGTCTAAATTGTCTACTTTTATATTTAAGATATCATAGCTTGGTAGAAATTTGTTATAGGATGTAAAAGCCGAATAATACGTTTTGCTGTACTTAATGGTTAACAGTCAATTTTTAAACCAGCCCATGATGCGTGGTAGCTCTTTTTCTACTTTGCTTTTTAAAGCCGTCCAGTCTTTGTCATTATACATTATGCAGGAATCATCAGCAAAAGTTATCATATTTCCCATAATATTTAGAGTAAATAAGTCATTTAAATAAATATTAAAAAAGTAAAGGACCCAACACTGTTCCTTGAGGAACTCCATATTTTACTGTTTCTGTGTTACTTAATATGTCATCAATGTTGATACACTGTTTTCTGTCATATAAATAATTATGCCTTAGTTTATATGGTGTTCCCCTAAAACCAATACTATACAACACTTTAGGCAACTGAGTGTGGTCAACCGTGTCGAATGCTTTCGCCAGATCGACAAAGATGCATGGTTTCTTTTCATCAATTGATTTGTTGATTTTTGCGATTAGTGGTGCAATTGCATCCTGTGTTGATCTGTTCTTCCTAAACCCAAACTACTTATCTGACGATATTTTATATTTTTTCAAATAGTCATCTATCCTTTTTTTTAATTTTTTCAAATATTTTCGCCAAATTTGAGATAAATGAAATTGGTCTATAGTTTTCCACACTTAGTTTATCATATTTTTTATATACTGGTTTAATAACTGCTACATTGAAGGAGGGAGGACATACTCCCATATGAAAACATCTATTTATTAAATATGTGAGAGGTTTAGCATTATATTAGCGATATATTTTAGGGTTTTAGGTCTCAAGTTATCTAACCCAGGAGCTTTTTTTATTTTTTAAGGTGTGTATAGTTTTAATAACCTCTTTCTCGCTTGTATCTGCCAAGAAAAAGAATTAGGTGTAGCAGGCTGGTTTTGAGGTAAACTGTTGCACTGTATATTTTATGCTAAGTTTTTTTTAACTTCGATAAAATATTTACAAAACGTATTAGCAATCTCCTTTTTATCAGTTATTGAAATACCTTCCTGACTTACAATTTTTAATATTTCATATTTTTCATTACTTCCACCAGTTATTTCTTTTACACATTTCCATAGGTTAAGTGAATCATTTTTATTTTCACTAATTTTGTCTTGATAATTTTTTTTGTTTTCTTTATTAAATCATTTAATTTATTTCGATATTTTTTATATTCATATTCGTTTTCATTATTAGGAAAATTTTGTAATTTATTATAGAGGTAGTTTTTTTTATTTATAGAATTTAACAAACCATTTGTTATCCATGATTTTCTTTTAACATTTTTGGGATTTATTTTTACAATATTCGTAGTCATTTATGTGACTTTGCAATTTCTTTATAAATATTTCTGATGCGTCACTTTCATTATTCGTTGTATACATATCAATCCAAGATTCCTCATTAAGTTTGATAATTAATTTATTTGTCTAAAAATATCCTATGTTTGTGATTAATGATATTCTTTTCTCTTTTTTCTGGAATACTTATTTGTGCTATAATTGAATAATGGTCAGTTGCACAGGTATAGAAGTATAGAACGTAATGTGTGGCCGTTACAGTGCCCTTTGTCTTTTATAAATATATGGTCTAAACAACTTTTTGACATACTCTGTACCCTTGTATGTTCATTTATGGCTGAGATATATCCTTCTTTACATTTAAATAGTCATGTGCCATTACATCATTGGACAAAATATCAATATAATATCCCCCACTACTACATAGAAATCAAAATTGTTTTGCAAATTCCTTAAATAAATATTTAAATTATTATTAAAATCTTGTATATTCGTAGAAGAACATCTGTAAATGGCAGTAATAACAATTTTTTTATTTTTTATAGTTACACATATTTGCAGTGGTTCCCCGATATTGATTATTTCGTATTTAAAAGACAAAGTTTTTTTTATAAATACTGCTACGCCATCCATCATTTTGATTAATATTGCCTTCATTATATAACATATTATATCCAACAATATGAAAAAGGGACTGGTCACATATCTTCCATGTTTCAGATAAAACTATCAAATCAAAGTTACAGTGTAATTGATGTATAAAATTTTAAACTCATCATAGTTTGTGTTGATACTTCTAACTAATATTCATATGACATATTTTAAAATTATGGTGTGTTTCATTTTTTAATATACCATTCGATTTAATATCACATTCGATGTCATTTTCTACTATTTGTGTTTCAAGCATTTGTATCTGAAAATTTCTAATATAGGTATCCATTTTTTTATAATTTTATTTCAGTGTAACAAATTTATTGCACCCGATAATCATAAAAGTACTTTTTAAGTAATATGTAGAGATATTATTTTCATATATCATCGTATAAAACATAAATCTTACGTAAATACATGCAAACAAGTTTTTAAAATCTGTGAACAAAAAGTAATACAAATAAATTAATAGTTTTTTTTAATTATTCTGTAGAACCATTTAAATTACGTTTGACGTTGGCCCTAGTTTTTGGTTTACTTCCAGTTGGTTTGCTTGGTGTTTCTTCTAGTTTCCGTTGTTCAAATTCGAATTCTAGAAGAATAAAATGAGCAAGATTTTGCAGTAATTTTTGCACAAATTTATGAGAGTCGGTTTTTGCTAAATTACACAAGCAATATTTGATGAAATTAAATTTAGTTTCTGTAGAGATATCGCAAAAGGTAGATTTAATATTCTGAGGAAGAGATGGCTGGAAGTGAGGAGGTGCGTGTTCTTTTTGTCGATTTTCATCTATTTAAAATGGTTAAAACTGTTCTTCAATATCTTTTTTACAAATTTATTTCTCACGGTTTCATAAAGCTACATCGTGTAATCGAAATAACGCATATTAAATTTCATGCAAATATAATACGATTGATACAACGATAGTATAAAACGTTCTAAAATAAATGCATTAATTTTAATACCTAATAATTTATACATTTCTCGTCTTGCCGCCGAAGAAATAACTAACTGTAAAACAACTTGTTCTCTTAACTTTCAATTATTCAAAAACGTTAGGCCGCAGCAAGCCAACTATCTAGACGTCCATAAGTCGTATGGCACGGAAATTTTTTCATTGCCTTTTTTAAAACGCACGTATACAGTATGTAGAGGAAACGACGTACCATTCTTGCATACGCGAGTAGGAATAAAAGAGGAAATTGTCTTTTAACATCTTACATCTAGCAAGCTTTGTCGTGGAAGTTGAACGTCGAGAGAGAGGGCCTCGTTCTACGGCAGTCTTGACTTCTATGACGTACCCAACACACTAGTTGCTTTTAATACCTGACACCTTGTGTACGAGATGTTTTTACGTGTTAAAATACTGAATTAAATTTAAATCGAAAATAAAATAGTACGATACGGTCGAACGATATTGAATGTAAAGAATTTTCTTGTTTGTTATAGTTTAGTGTCTGCTTGTTTTTTTTTGAAGTTTTTTTTTATCGGTGTGAGTTTACACTTTCGAACATTTAATGAAACTGAGTGTAATGGTGTTTTTAAATAGTGATGAATGTTTTTAATGTGTGATTTTTTTAAAAATTTTATGATATTTTGATTAATAGGAAATGAATTTGCAACAGGTATGTACGTAGAAAAATTCTTATAGGCGCCCACGTATATTTTTCAAATAAATTTGATTGATTTTATAATTTATTTAATTATTGATTAGTTACTTATATATTTCAAAGCAATCTAAAGTAACATTTGAAAGTTAAATTGAACCATGTCGGATTTTCAGAGATTGGTTCGTAGAGAAAATATGTATAATAGGCGACTACATTACTCACCGAGAGAAGGAAGTAAAATGAACAAATGTATTAAACCTAATAAATAATAAATGTTAAGGTTATTAATGGTATACAGGGTGATTCAGCTAAAACTCCCCAGGTCGATTACACAGAAACTAAGAAAGATATTGAATTCCTGTAAACGCCAATAAATAGATACTCCTAATGACTATATATTGAAGTTCAAACGACGTGCTTGCCGATTACGGTATGAGCGTCGCGACGCCGAGAGAAAATTTTTAGGTGACAGGAAGTTTGAAAATGTATGATTCTAGTAGTACATTCAATTCTAAGGCTTTTTTTGTCTTACACACATTTTCATTTAATTAAGTAGTTTCTAAATTATAACAAATTTTAATGTCAAACGCCCATAATTTTTATAATCGCATTGAATAGAATTTCTTATAATATTGTTATTGTTACCATTAATAACACTAATACAACATTAAAATAATAACAACGTTTTTTTAACATTTATTCCTGACAACATAAACACAAAGCCTAATTTTATGATTATAAAAGAAATAAAACTAAAGCAAATTTTCGAAAGCTTCCCCGTTTTGATAAATGCACAAGTCATAACGACGTCTAAGTGTCGAATCATAGGCAGCTAATAAAGTGTTTTGGCTAATTGCTGCACAACTGCCATAAATTTTATTTTGCAAATCAGCCATGTCTTGTATTGGTTCCTCATAAACCATATTCTTTAAGTAACCCCACAAGATAGAATCAGGTGGGGTTAAATCAGGTGACCAAGCTGGCCAACGAAGTGGTCCATCTGCTCCTATCCATTTCTGTGTAAAAACAGTGTCTAAATAATTCGAAACAATTCTTACAGTGTGCGACGGTGCACCGGCCTGTTGAAACCACATATTAAGCCGCACATTGATGGGAACATCCTCTAATAATGCTGGACGCTCGTTACGCAGGAAATTTAGGTATCGCTGGCTATTTAATATACCATCATATAAATACTGCCCTATTAAATGCCCATTTAAAATGCCACACCACACATTGATACCAAAACCATTTTGGTTATGGGTTATTCTGGTCCATTTTGGATTATCATCTGACCAATAATGGCAATTATGTCTATTTACCATACCATTATTGTGAAAACGACTTTCATCGCTCCATAAAATATTTCGTAGTAATGTATTATCTTGCGCATACAGTGTTAATAAGCGGGAGATAAAATCTAATCTTCTTTGTGAATTTTCAGCACGGAAATGATGAACAAGATGCACTTTATAGGGATGAAATTTGTTATCAGAAAGAATTCTTTGACAAGAGGAAAATGAAATGCCAGTGGCTTCTTCAACACTTCTTATTGAAATATGACGATTGTTTTCAACACACTGTAGAACTTCCGCCATATTATGATTATTTCTAATTCCTCGTACACGTTCACACTTGCCTTTATCGAAGCTTCCATATTGTAGCAAATTTTTCTTTAAATTTAAAAACATTTTATGATCTGGTTGTCTTCGATCTGGGTAACGTCGCCTGTAAAGCCTTGCTGCCTCTCTTGAATTTTTGCCACATTCACCATAAATATTAATCATATCCACTTTTTTGGAATTATTGTGTTGAACCATAATATTGCCTTTTTTTACAAGTGAATATTACAAAATATAAAAATTTGCTGTCACTTGTATTGCAGTGACAGATTGTTGACACTTGTCAAATTGTAAGAAAAGTCAACTTATGTTAATTTGTTTCAATGTGATTATAAAAATTATGGGAGTTTGACATTAAAATTCGGTATAATTTGAAAACTACTTATTTAAATGAAAATGCGCGTAAGACAAAAAAGCCTTAGAATTGAATGTACTACTAGAATCATACATTTTCAAACTTCCTGTCACCTACAAATTTTTTCTCGGTGTCGCAACGCTCTTACCGTAATCGGCAAGCTCGTCTTTTGAACTTCAATATATAGTCATTAGGAGTAGCTATTTATTGGCGTTTACAGAAATTCAGTATCTTTCTTAGTTTCCGAGTAATCGGCCTGGGGAGTTTTAGCTGAATCACCCTGTATTTACATTGATAATTCAAAATTAATGATTTTTTTGCATGGATAGACATTTTTAATTAAAACATTTAACACGGCATTTTCACAACAACGAGATGAACGACATTATAAACAATTTGCTAATAACAAAAGTTAAAAATAAAAAATTCTGAAAAACGGGGCAATGTATGAAAAATCCTTTATTTTATCGATACCAAAACTTTATTTATTTACATGGGATGCACATCTTTCGAGATATAAAAACTGGTCTAGTCATAATCTCATTAAAAAATGTTTAACATAACGGCAAATTTTTTTTTCAAAGCTGGTCAATGCAAGTTATTTAAATTTCAGTGTCATAATAAGTACACAATTTTTTCAGTTTTGTTTGCTCCGCGATTTTTCGGATACTCGTAATTAAAGTGAGATATCGATACATTTGATTCTCGTGTTAGTTAATAAGCATTTACCTCTTAGTGTTTCTATTATCATGAAACTGAGGAGAGGCTTAGATGTTTAAAAAATCTCAAAACACATTGTTTTTCAATAAAATATAACTATTTCGATAGTCCTGATATATATTACATACGTCCTCGCGTTTCTGTTATCCGGATACTCGGAGGTGATTTATACTCTATCAAATTTGAGAAGGACGAAGTAATTGTGAAGGTCCCGTCCCGTACAATTAAACACTTTCGAAGCTTCTTAGAATTGTAACACTCGGGAGAAACAAGTGTAAATACTTACGTTTATTCCGAGTGTTACCATCGTAAGGAAAACACTATTTGCATAAAGTATAACAATGTTGATGTTCGTAAATGATTAAATAGCTCTTTACGTTTCACTTATTCCAGCACTTAGGAGACATCTAGATATTTATTTTTTGTATTGTAACTGGAGGGAATCATTTTTTAAGAGTAAACATTTTTCTTTTTGGTGTTAATATTTTTTTAATCTCAATATTTTTTTGCTCCTAATACTAAGAATACTGTTATTTAATTCAATGCAATTCTTGCTTCTGGATTCGGTAGGTGTTTTAATAGTTTCTACGATGAAATGTATTGGAAGTGTTTGATTTATTAGCTACCTAAAACTTTATACTAGCGCATTCAAATAAGAATGACAGTATAAAATAAAAAACTGTAGGCATATATATTATTACCATGTTAGGTTTGAAAGGATAATTATTTTATTACTTTTTTTCTTCTAAAAATACATAAATACGAAGGACATAAAATGACAGATTTTTTTAAAATGTATGGAAAAAATGGGCTTATTTAGATGTCATGAATGTCATTGTGATTACCAAAGTCACAATTAATCTTTCAATATAAAATGTCAAAATAAATATGACAAATGTTCATATTTTGAATTATAATAATAATATTTATTTATTTGCCCAACAGAAAATCCACTTACAGGACAAAATGTATGAAATACAATAAGAAAAAAAAAATTGTATTATAAGGATACATAGTAGAATTAACTTAAACAAAGTAATACATATAACTACAATAATATAGCACTATAGGGTGACAATAATATAAAATAATAATGACAGCAGTTTAGATCGAGTTATAAACATAATTATTCAATAAAGTAGGTAACATAACAATAATGGTGGGATAGTTAAGCTATGGATGAAAGTGTCTATGAATGGTTTCTTTTAAGGATAGAACTGAACAGAGATTGATATCACACAGATCAGATACAGAGTTAAAATTATGTGACATAACGTAAATGGGCGACTTTTTAATGACATTGGTTCTTGCATTAGGTGTGTAAAAAGTGATATTTTGTCTGGAATTGAAAGTTGGCACTCTAAATTTAAGGAGTTCAAGAAGTGGTGAGCAGTCAATTTTATTATGAAGCAGATTGTGGAGAAAAATTAAACTGTTCATAATCCGTCGAGTCTTTAGTGATGACATCTCGAATCTAGGTAAAAGTAATTCGTGGTTGAAGCCTCGACCAGGATATACACGATCATATTTATAAGCTAAGAATTTTAAAAATTTTCTTTGGATAGATTCGAGATATGTTGAATGGTTCTCATAAATTGGGTACCAAATTAGAGATCCATACTCCAATTTGGAACGTACAAGTGAATAATAAAGAACAATCAACGCAGCGTCGTTAGTGAAAGATTTACAATTTCTGATAATGAAACCTAAAGTTTTTGAGGATGATAGTCCTAGATTGTTTATGTGTTCGGCAAAAGATAATTTATTATCAAACAGTATGCCTAAATCTTTTGTTGAATTTTGCCTATCTAACACTTGGTCGTTTAGAGAATACTCATATAAAATTGGATTGTTCTTTCGCGAGTAGCTTACGACTTTACACTTAGATAGATTAAGTTTGGAAGTAGTACACCATTCTATAAGCAAGTCAACCTGGGATTGTAAGATTAAGCAATCCTGTATTGTGTTAATCTTGGCATATATTTTTAGATCGTCTGCAAACAGGAGCTTATCACAGTCTATCACTTTAGTGACATCATCAATAAAGAGAAGAAATAAAAGCGGTCCAAGATTGGAGCCCTGCGGAACTCCAGACGTAGCCGTATATATATCCGACTTAAACCCATTGTATGCTACGTATTGTAATCTATTATCCAAGTAGGAAATAAAGAAATTAATCGAACTGCAGGAAAACCCAAAATATGCGAGTTTAGAATGATTAATAGTATCGAAGGCCTTTGAGAAATCCGTATACACCACGTCCACCTGTCCCTGCGCATCTAAGGTTTCCGATATTTTTTGCGTAATTAGGGCTAAATTAGTTACAGTTGAGCGCTGCTCCATGAAATCATGTTGATCAATTGAAAGCGATTTTTTTACTGAGGGCTAGACGTGACTGTAAATGGAAATCTCGAAGACCTTCGCGAAATTGGACAAAATTGTTATGGGCCTGTAATTTGCTAAATTACTTTTATCACCATTTTTTAACACTGGACAAACTCTGGCTAATTTCCAACAATTTGGAAATTGAGACGTACGTAATGACAAATTATAGCCAACGGTTTAATGAAAACTCCAGAGCAGTCCTATTATGTGGTATAAATATTTTTATAAGTAATATGTTAGTGTTTACCAGCCCCCCTGAGGAGTTCAGGAAGAATAAAAGATGATATATATCGGACTAGGGGTTTTCGTTTTTGTATTGTAACTGGAGGGAATCATTTCTTAAGTGTAAACGTTTTTCTTTTTGATGAGTCAATATCTCAATATTTTTTTGCTTCTAATACCAAGAATACTATTATTTAATTCAATGTAATTCTTGCTTCTAAATTGAGTAGTTGTTTTAATAGTTTCTACAATAAAACGTATTGGAAGTGTTGTGTTTGCATTATTTATCGACCTAAAACTTTTATATTAGCACATCCAGATAATAATGAGAGTATAAAATATGAAAAACTATAGATATTTATTATTGTTATCATGTTAGGTTTGAAAGGATACTTATGTAATACCCAGTAATTATTTTATTGTTTTATTTTTTTCTAGAAATGCATAAATACGAAGCAAATAAAATATCAGATTTTTTAAAATAGATATTTCAAATTCTTATAATGCCAAACTACGCTAAAGCAATATTTAGACGATCTTTTTCCGACAGTGCTGTTCATTTTTATAATAACGTTGAGCACGATTTAAAAAATTATAGTTTAGATTCGTTTAAATTTAAAATTAAAACAAATTTATAGCAAAACCAATAATTAATATATTCATTTTGTTTGTATATATATGTACGTGTATGAATGCATGTATATGTGTATATATGTATATACATACGTATGTGTTATGTGTGTATGTATATATGTATACACGGTGATTCAAATTCGAGAGCAACCATGGGGATCCCGCATATTGTAAGTGATAGACAGTAGGTTTAAATTCGACAAAGTTGCGCATTCTTAAGCCCAGTAATATGCCGTTGAGAAGTCAAAAAAAATCTTTTTCCATTTTTGAGATTTTTGAAATAAACTGAAAGTTGACATTTTCATTTTTATTTTTTTATGGACTTATTTTTAAAGTAATAAAAAAACTAAAATCAATTCCTTACAGCAACTTTTTTCTGCTCTACATGATGACGGTTACGAATTTTTAACACGACGTGTCGTCTCCTTTAAACCATCATCAAATTCTTTATTACTTATGGAGGCCATATTGAATTTCTGCATCATCGAATAGGATTTTTTTTTATATTTATATATTATGCTTTTAATAGGGTGGTATTAACAATTTAAAAACAGTAGTGTGAACTATGTTCCAAAAATTGTGTCGACCAGTGTAATCAATTAGTCATACTAGTTGTATTAGATGCAAAAAAAATATTGATGTTTAGAAAATTTTGACTTACCAAAAAAAAACTGACATTAAAAAAATGGTTCCTTCTAGTTACAATACAAAAACGAAAAATCCCTAGACCGTTGTACAAAGCTGCTTCATTCTCATCGAAATTAATCGGAGGGTTGAAAAAAACACGAACATATTTAAAAAAAATATTTTAATTGCATAATCCAAAATAGGAACATTTGTCATTTTTATATAGAAAAATGTTTCGTTCAATAGTCTAAGGGTTTCTCGTTTTTGTATTGTAACTGGAGGAAATCATTTCTTAAATATCAATTTTGTTGGCAAGTCAAGTTTTTGCTTCTAATACTACTAGTATGAATACTATTATTTAATCCAATATTTTCTTGCATTTAATTAGAAGTAGTTGTTTTAATAGTTTCTAGGATAAAATGTATTTTTAATGTTGTAATTAATTTATTGTCTACCTAAATTTTTTATACTTACATATTCAAATAATAATGATAATGATAGTATAAAATATAGGAAACTATAAGTAAGTTTATTGTTATCATATTATTATTAAATTTGAAGGGATCCTTACATAATACCCATATAATTAATCTTTTTCCAAAATGTTTGCAATATTTTTCTTTTTCTTTTTTGGGACTTCCTACCACATGAATAATTCTTCGTTATCTAAAAAATATAGTTAGTTACCCAGCATATTACTGGAAAAATAAACCTCTGCGCTTGTGACTTTACGTCAAAAGATTAGTCAAAAAGGTGTTTGTTGACTAATATGAGACAAAAATAATAATTCCCTAACGTTTCGGAAAACGAATCTGTTCCCTTTTTCAAAGTTATTTATCTTTTTTTTAGATTATATGTCAAGCGTGAAATTTGATACATATTTGTTTATACAGTGTGGAAATTAATTAACGCATACATTCAGTAATTCTGTTGCTATTAATTTTTTTGGAAAAAATCTCGAAGGGGTATAGCGATTTTAACTTCAGCAAATATTTTCAGTCTATTTTCAGTTTCTTATGTCATTTATTTTTAAGTTATGACGTCATCGACTTTTTTTTAAATGACAACATATATTTTTTATTATTGATTTTGGTAGTACTTTTTATTCCCGTTCCGACCGTATAAAATTTTCAGTATGTTAAATTTGAAAAAAAATCGAGAAAAAACAGTCTTAAAATTCAAATAACAAAAATTCATTAAATTGGGAAAATTTATCTAGTTGCCTAAGTTTGACGGAAAGTTATCGACGGCACATTCGTTTTTATTTTGAAATTATACAAATAGTTGAAAAATCGAACTAATGTGATACACCGGCAACTAGATAAATTTTCCCAATTTAATGAATTTTTGTTATTTGAACTTTAAGACCGTTTTTCTCGATTTTTTTTCAAATAATAACATACCGAAAATTTTATTCGGTCAGAACCGGAATAAAACCTACTACCAAAACAATAATAAAAAATATAGGTTGTCATTTAAAAAAAAGTCGATGACGTCATAATTTAAAACATAAATGACAAGAAACTGAAAATAGACTGAAAATATTTGCTGAAGTTAAAATCGCTATACCCCTTCGAGATTTTTTCCAAAAAATTAATATCAACGGAATTACCTACTGAATTTATTCGTTACTTAATTTCCACACAATATAAATTTTGTTCAGTTCTTCTCTTAACATCGGTAACCACGTTGTACACCCTCTGACTAACTTTTGACGCAAAGTCAAAAGCGCAGAGGTTTATTTTTCCAGTAACATACTGGAAAACGAAGAATTATTCATGTTGTATTAAGTCCCAAAAACGAAAAAGAAAAATTTAGGGAATGCCACAAATAACATTCAGACAATATTTTGCAATATCCCACTTAATAATATGACTGCGATTCCACTTGTGTTCACAAATTTTTGATTTTTCAAATAAATAATTATTGACGATATTGTCGATATTTTATCACTCACACCGATGCCCATACCATCGATAACAGATAGTAAAATCTTTGATATTGTTCACCGCTATTATTATGTTTGCTAGAGTTGTACAAATAGCATACATGCACAGTATTCGGGGTGTCTTTTAGAGTAAATAAGTTAAGTAAGTTTTTCTGTATCCGTAAAATGTTAGTCAAAAAATTATTTGCAGCCGGCAACGTCCAACTGCAACTTTTACTTGGTATATTTATGGAAGTAAAGAAATTCTTGTAAAGCAAAATAAACAAACAAATTCACCGACACGGGATTTTTTTACGAAGCATTGCGTTATCTTACATCAACATTCATCTAAATGGTAAAAGTAGTTTGATTAACGCTCCTCAAGATCCCAAATAAGGAAAATAATAAAGAAAAGTTTTTTTTTTGTAAATGCTATTATGTGTTTTCTCAAGTACATCCTTAAAGAACTATCTATCGATAGAGAAAGTCCTGTTCAACTTCACTAATTAGGAAATTAAACTCAGGTTAATGATAACATCGCCACCAAAAGACCATGTTTGGATATGTTGAATGTTTACTCTAGGTGTCATTTGAGTTCATTGTTTTAAGCTTCATCTTATCTTTTATATGCCAAATATGTCTCTAGGAAACTAGTTTGTTTGAGTTGGTATGTTTACACTAAAGATCTGTATAGAGAAAAAATTGTATTTGATTTCAACATACATTTTTAAATATTTACATCTTAGTTTATGGCACATTGTTAATATTTTGTTCGATATTCTTCGTCCTCATTCATATCTTTCATGTGTGGTTTTTATCAGGAAGTCAACATGAAGCTAATAAATCTTGAAAACCAAAAATAAAAACTGAATTACTTTATTCAGGATGTTAATTAAGTACGTAAACAAACTTTAAGTGGTAATTCCTTGTGATTTTAAAACCAAAATTTCATATAAACATATGTTCTAAACGTCTATTTTTTCGAGGTATAGGGTGATAAAGTATTTTTAAATTTTTCTTATATAGGGTGAGTCAATAGTGTGTTCTCCTTCGATAACCTTTGAACCGTTAGTGATACAACAATTTATTAAATACGAAAGTTTTTTGGGTCGATAAGATCTATTTAAAATTAGTGTGAAATCTACAGGGTGCTTAAATTTTCTGTTACACACAAAAAATACTTTTTTTTAAATGGAACACCCTGTATATTTTGTCACCATTTTATTAAATGAAAAGGGTATTATACAGTGATATTTTGTTTTTTGGATTTGCATTCAACGTTGCCAAGTTATTTAACATTTTCTGGAAATTTAAGGATTTATAAGGGTCCGTTTAATAATTTTTATTTACCTATGAAAACAAGTTGCGTAAGCAAATATTATACTATTCTTAGTTCATACGACACGCTAAGTATTAGTACCTCATTTACATTATTTCGCGAATTTCAAATGGGAAAAACTCTGTTTTTTTAAATGGAACACCCTGTATTTTTTTACGTGGTTAAATTCCTCCTTCAAATTGCTTTCTTTTTTGTATAACACTTCCTATACCTAACTGTTGAAGTTTTCGAGAAAATTAAGGTTTTCTCTTTAACCTTGCGATCATAGTAAAAATTAATACAATTTTATCAAGAATGGCTTTGGAAAAACAAAAATTGTGCTGTCAAACTGATATTTTGTGGTTTACACGTAATTAATTTTACTTGGTGGTAATTCTTCTGTATTTCCTAATTGAGTTAATTATTTTTGTTAAATAAATTATGAATTTTTCACACGAAGAGTTGATCGACATGGTTTATGCATTGGGAGAAGGGGAGAGAAATCCGCTATTGGCATCAAGAATTTGTATTCAGCGTTACCCAGAACGAAGACATCCTCACCATTCTGCATTTGAAAGGTTGTGAGAAAGGTTTGAACGAACTGAATATGTAAATTATGAAAAACATGAACGTACAAAACTAGCAACAAATGAAGAAAAAGTGTTTCAAGTTACATTAAGTGTCGTTGAAGATCCGCATAAAAGTACGAGAGAAATTAATAGACAACTTGGTGTAAGTCAATCCTCTGTAACAAAAATATTGAGGACACAAAACTTTCATCCTTATCATATTCAACTGCTTCAGGAACTAGAGCCAAATGATTTCGAACGTAGGGTAACATTTTGTGAGCTGACACTCAATAAGTTTCACCAACAACCGCAATTTTTTGATTTCGTGCTATTCACTGATTAGGCCATATTTCATAAAAATGGTTGTGTTAATAGACATAACTTACACTACTATGATACCATGAACCCTCATTTTATGAGAATTGTAGATAATCAACACCGATAGTCACTCAATGTGTGGGCAGGGATAGTAGCTGAATATGTAATTGGAGCGCATTTCTTTAATGGTCACTTGACTGGGAATATGTACCTCGATTTTTTAGAAAATGTACTGGGAGAAAACAATGCTCGGCAAACCAGTAGGCCAACGCAGGAGAGGAAGACCCCGAACAAGGTTCATAGACAATGTTGATAATGACCTGAAAAACATTGGGATAAGAGCATGGAGAAGGCGCGCGTTAGACAGGGATAGCTGGAAGGAAGTTCTAGAGGAGGCTAAGGCCCACAATGGGCTGTAACGCCAGAAAAGAAGAAGAAGACTGGGAGGATTGTTAAACGGGTGTCCTCAAAATGTCTTACAGAGGCTGTGGTTCCAGCACGACGGAGCTCCACTCCATTATAGTATTGCCGTAAGAAACTTTTTAAATGTTACATTTGGTGACAATTGGATAGGTCGAGGAGGACCAGTTCAATGGCCACCAAGGTCGCCAGATTTGACAAAAATTGGACTTTTTTTGTGGGGGTACATTAAAAGATTAGTGTACAAAACATCATCAACTAAAAAAAAAGACATGCAGCAAAGAATTCGACTAGCATTCGACACCATCACGCCTAACATATTGCAAAATGTAAGTGATTCATTTCTTCATAGAGTCAGAATTTGTAATTTACAACTAGGAGGTTACGTTGAGCATATTTTGTAACTTGTTTTATTTTTTCTCTTCTATTTACTGTTTACATTCAAAATTACACTTTTATTTTGTTATGTATATACCTGAACCTAAGGTGGGGTGTAAATTTTGTCATTCAAGTTCAATAAATTTGCTACTTTTACTGTTTCCTTTACGATTTTATAGAAAATAATTTTTCTCCTGACCGCAATTTTTGTTTTTCCAAAGCCATTCTTGATAAAATTGTATTAATTTTTAGTATGATTGTGAGGTTAAAGAGAAAACCTTAATTATCTCCAAAAAATACAACAGTTAGTTATAGGAAGTGTTATACAAAAAAGAAAGCAATTTGAAGGAGGAATCCAACCACGGAAAGAAATACAGGGTGTTCCATTTAAAAAATCAGAGTTTTTCCCATTGGATATTCGCATTAATTGACATGCCGCCATGGACACCCTGTAAAATAGAATAATGTAAAAAAAGGTACTAATACTTAGCGTGTAGTATGAACTAAGAATAGCATAATATTTGCTTACCCAGCATGTTTTCATAGGTAAATAAAAATTATTAAACGGACCCTTATAAATCCTTAAATTTCCAGAAAATGTTAAATAACTTCGCAACGTTGCATGCAAATCCAAAAAACCAAATATCACTGTATAATACTCTTTTCATTTAATAAAATGGTGACAAAATATACAGGGTGTTCCATTTAAAAAAAAGTATTTTTTGTGTGTAACAGAAAATTTAAGCACCCTGTAGATTTCACAATATTTTATATGATAGATCTTATCGACCCAAAAAACTTTTGTGTTTAATAAATTGTTGTATCACTAACGGTTCAAACGTTATCGAAGGAGAACACACTGTACAGTTTTAAAGATAATTAATTCAAATTCAGCGCGTATAATACTTTTAACAATACCCGATAAACAACGTTACTAACTTTTGAAACAATCTACAGGGTCCAAATTTTTTGGGGTCATCCCCACTTGAAGCCCTCCGAATTTTTTTGCGACGACACTGACTAAGTTTGAGAATAAAATCTAATTTACTATTTTGTTCCTAAACGTTGCGCTCTCTTGATGGTTTTCATTATCTTGTATGATTTAGAAACACATACGTACGTATAATAATTTTAACAGTACCCGGATCACAATCTTGGCCACCCAGGTCGCCCGATGTTAATTCTGTAGATTTTTTTCTTTTGGGACACCTAAAATCATTAGTCTATAGAACTCGAGTCCAGAACTAAGGAGATCTAAGAAACCGATTACAGGAATCATGCGATATTATAAGAAATACTCCTGGTATTTTTAAGCAGGTCCGCCATTCGCAGTGATAAAGTGCATAAACGCATGCATCGATGTCGGAAGTTGGCGTTCCCAGCAGTTACTCTGAAATAAGTGTTGTCCTTTGTTAAATTTTTTCTGTAGATTACGGTAATTTTAGTCTTAATTAGGACCCTCTAGATTGTTTCAAAAGTTAATAACTTTGTTTCATGGGTAACGATAAAAGTATTGTGTGCTGAATTTTAATAAATTATCCTTAAAGCAAAGCATACTTTTATTTTTTGCCAAATAACTCTAAATCATATAAGATAATGAAAATCATCAATAGAGCGAAAAGTTTAAGTACAAAATAGTAAATTAGATTTTATTTTCAAACCTGTGTCGTCTTAAAAAAAAATTAGAGGCTTAATAGCATTGTTTCGTGGGTACTGTTTAAAATAATATACGTGCTGAATTTTGATTAATTGTCCTTAAAATTGTAAAAAGAACAGTTAAAGAAACTAAAAGAAAAATACATAATTTTATCACCTTACATCCTATTCATAAGTATGTATTGAATATAAAATATGATTAAATGAAAAGTTAAATCTCACTAAACACACATACGTTAGAAAGACGTTTATAATGTCCAAACACCATTTGAAAAACGTGTCTTTTTTTACGTCTAAACAACCTGAAAGTGTCGCGGTTTTACACGTTTCAGATAATGAAATTATAAACGTTTAATATTAGTATATATGAAACGATCTTCCTGAACTCTTCAGGAATGTTTTCGTTTTTGTATTGTAACTGGAGGAAATCATTCCTTAAGTGTAAAAATTTCCCTTTTTGATGAGTTAATGTTATTTTATTCTCAATATTTTTTTGGTTCTAATACTGTTATTTAATTCAATGCAATTGTTGCTCTCAGATTAAGTAGTTGTTTTAATAGTTTCTATGATAATATGTATTGGAAGTATTGTTTTTGGTTTATTATATACCTAAAACTTATATACTAGTGCAATCAGATATATACCTAAAACTTATATACTAGTGCAATCAGATAAGATGACAGTATAAAATATATAGGTATTTATTATTATTATCACGTTAGGTTTGAAAAAATGTTTATATAATGCCCAATAATAATTTTATTATTTTTTCTAGAAATGGATAAATATGTCAGATTTTTTAAAATGTATTACTAGTGTACGTAACTCCAAAACCCTTTAAAAACGTTTTTGTTCAACCTCAATGAACTATTCAGTTGATATGGACGTTTTATGAACGTTTAAGAGAATAGTTTTCTTTAAACGCCCTAAAGAACGTTAATTTAATCAAAAGGACTGCCAACATTTTTCGTGAAAAAAATCATGTATTTTTAACGTCTATCGGACCGTTATTTTTCCAACAATAAATGAACGGTTGATTTTCTAACGTAACACGAATTATCAACCAACGGCACGTTGAGAATACGTTTTAAAAACGTATGTGTGTCTACTGGGATGTGAGAAACTATTAGGACTGAAAGCAAATAAGTACCATCATGTGTCCAGAATAATCCTCAAAATCGTGTGAATTTATATATTCGAGACAAAAGTTATGGGTAAAAAAATCGGCTCATGCTGCAACAAAAAAAGAGACATCCTGGATATGAGTATCAATATAATGGTGACGTTTCATACACTCAAGTTGTAGTATATTATCACATTCTAATTTTGAAAGTGCGCCATTCGGGAAATATATAACAAAAATATTGTTTCCTTCGCGACACCTTTGATTGGTTATTATTACTCGAAAATGGTTCCTTTTTTTGATAGAAGTTTTTATCACAAACTGATGTTAGCTTAAGATATTCTATCAATTCCCCTAAGTGTGTCAAAGTTAATGCGTCCATTAAACAAGTATCTATTAGTTTGTTGTCGTAATTTAAGCAAGTAATCTGAAATTATTTTATATGGTGGGACAATTTTTTCCCAATATGTATTGACAATATGCTTATAAAATGCTTCCTAATTTTTAATCAAGATCAAGTAGGCGTAATATCTTGCACTCAAATATTTGACGCCCTCCAAAAAGTTATTGAGAGGAAGAAACAAATTATTTTTATTTGGCAATAAATCTAATTTTTATTAAAGGCTGTTTTTATTTATCAAATGGAGGCGACATATTAGAACCCACGCCTAACTACATAATTGCACAAAAATTTTTATATTCCGAAAATTCCGTTATTACCTTAAAATTTATCTGGCCTGCAGTTTTGTAATTTGTTTACCAGGAAGAATTAAATGTCCAATTTCTTAAATTAAGTAAAAGTTTTGATTGTGTCACACAATATATTAGGAAGGAAATTAAGCTTTTACAACTTTTCCAAAAGTAGCAAACATTCTGATTCTGTCATAAATACTGATAGATCTCAATTTTTTAATATTAATACATAATGCTAATTACAACTTCAGTCATTAAATTTGTTATACCACAAGATTATGTTCTTGATCCAGTACTATTTCATTTTATGTCAATGAATTGCCTTAGCAAAATTCACCCATGTTGCAGATACCACTTTATACATTTGAGGAGTGATTTTTGAATAACAAATCGAATAAAGATAAATCTGAAACGATGATTTTATTTAAAACCAGGTCGAAGCCACTCAGCGTATACAATTTTTGAGCATTACTTTAGATAGTAATTGTTTTATAAAATTTTATTTACTATAATTTTTCTTTATGTAACAATAAAACATTACATTCAGTCGTTTATATTCAAATTTTTAATTGTTAGATCTGAGACAACCGTTACTTTTAGTTTTTTTTTTATATTTTATGTGTTCTGAACTTGTCAAAACAATTAATTGTATATCAATGGCCAATAAAGATCTATCTGTCTATCTTTATTTTACGGAAAACAACAATCCTTCAAACATTATACCTTCAGTAGTTATATTTTTTTATTGGTTATGGATCAATAATTACTGATGGAAATAGGAAATTGTTTTATGATTGTGAGATTTAGCAGACCTTCTAAAACTCATAAAAAAAATATTTTAAACCAAATATAACATGTCAACAAAATGAAGTAAATATTGTATTTCCTCGAGCAAAGTAATATTGGTTGATTTAGTGAGGATGAGCTTTGGATCGGCATTGTTCACAAGCATTACAACTTTTACAGTTTTAACCAATTGTCATGATATCAATAAATAATTTCTGATTTACAATTTAGTAATACAGTTTTTTTTTTTCACAAAAGAAGACCAAGTAGACTCATGTCTCGTAAGACTTACCCATATTGCCAAAATCACTGATTTATAAAAGAAATTTATTGTGGTCTACTTCTTGATCCATAACATTAATATTTCTTGAATCATCTCTTTTTTTGTCTTTATTAACGTATTTTTATTGGGGGTATCATTATATAATTTTTAATTTCTCTTCAATATTTTGGTTGTTTTTGAATTTAAAAATTTGGTTTTTGGTACACATAAATTAGACAACAATGGGCTACTTTTAGACTAACAGGAATGAAAATATCACTATCAACTTTTTTTTCTTAAATGGAATGACTATATTTTTTTTGATGGTTTCTCATTAAGCATAAATTTCTAAGTGCAACAGTTTTTTCATATTTTAAAAAATCCAAAAAATAAGTGAGATACGAAAAATTTTTTAATTTCTTCAAAATGGCCGCGTCAAATGAATGCGATGTAAGAAAATTACTAAGTAGGCTATGGAAATTATTAATAAGGTTGTAGACTTGTCTGTAAAGAAGAAAATAGTTGTTTGAATTACTGATACGTACTAGTATTTTTTGGTTTTTTTTTCAAAAAAACGGAATTTAATTTTCATTTTCAGTTTCGTAGGGATCCTATGGAAATTTTTTTTTGGAACTGTGCTATTTTTTTTTATTAATCAGAAATAATGATTCATAAACTATAATTTTTTCGCCATTAATCATTTCTTAACGATATCCTTCGTAATAATAAAAGTATTTTTAAAAGGTAAGCGCCAACAAATCATTTTAATAAGGTACCTATCTACATTTAAATCCAAATTGCAGATTGTGGATGAAGAAACGGAAATTAATGTATTAGCTTTAGTGCATGTTGACCCAACCATTTCGGTAAGGCAAATTGAACATGAATTACCAGTTTCCAAAGAATCAGCCAGTAACATTTTAAAGAAACACGGCTATCGTTCTTATAAATATCAATTGCACCAATTTTTGTATGGGAATGATTATCAACGAAGAATAACCTTTGTAATTGGTTAAAGTTACGCCAATTAAGAAATGAGAATTTTATCAAAAACATTTTGTTCACTGATGAATCGAGATTTCCAAACATTAGGTTATTTAATCGAAACAACACTCAATATTGGGCAATTGAAAATCCTCACATTATGAAACAGGGGCGGTTTCAGGAGCAGTTTGGCTTCAATGTTTGGTTAGGCGTACTGGGCGACCATATCATAGGTCCAATAATTTTTAACGGAGCTCTGACTGGAACAAGAAATCTAGAATTTCTCCAAAATATAATAGTTCCACAGATTAATCAAATTCCCAATACCAATATTGACGAGGTTTACTTCCAACAAGACGGGGCTGGACCACACAATGCTATTATCGTTAGGGATCACTTAAATCAATTGTTTTCAGATCGTTGGATTGGGACCCATGGTCCAGTCAGATGGTCTGCAAAGTCGCCTGACTTAACCCCACTCGATTTTTTTATTTGGGCGCATTTGAAAAAATAGAGTACATGGCTGCTCCAATGACAAGGCAAGATCTGGAAGAAAGAGTTCGATACGAAATTGCACAAATAACACCTCAACAATTACAGAATGTTAGACGTGCAACAATAAGTTGCGCTATTCTGTGTATTAATCAAAACGGTGAACAGTTTGAACAATTTTTATAATGGTTTATTATAATTTAGGTTTTAAATAGTTTTGTTATTCTATTTATTCATGGTTGTAACGTTTTATTAAAATTATTTCTTGTTTAATTTGTGTTTACCTTTTAAAAATACTTTTATTATTACGAAGGATATCGTTAAGAAAAAATTATAGTTTATGAATCATTATTTCTGATTAATAAAGAAAAATAGCATAGTTCCATTAAAAAAATTTCCATAGGACCCCTGCGGAAATGAAAATGAAAATTAAATTCCGTTTTTTGAAAAGAAACCTAAAAATACTGGTATATATCAGTAATTCAAACTATTTTCTTCTTTACTGACAAGTCTACAACCTTAATAATAATTTCTAAAGCCTACTTAGTAATTTTCTTACATCGCATTCATCTGACGCGGCCATTTTGAAAAAATTAAAAAAATTGTTCGTATCTCACTTACTTTTTTGGAATTTTTAAAATCTGAAAAAACTGTTGCACTTAGAAATTTATGCTTAATGAGAAACCATCAAAAAAATATAGTCATTCCATTTAAGAAAAAAAGTTGATGTCACTTCCGGTTCAACCGGAAGTGATATTTTCATTCCTGTTAGTCTAAAAGTAGCCCATTATTGTCTAATTTATGTGTACTAAAAACCAAATTTTTAAATTCAAAAACAACCAAAATATTGGGGGGCGTACTTTGACTCGTGGCCACCCGGTATAATTATATTAAATATATAATTTCTTGGAAATGGAAAAGGCAATTTTTATTGGCTTCACCACAACATTCAAAATTGTGTTTTTGCTTAGCCTGAATTTCGTTTGGTGATAGCAGGTGAGTATGTATTTTAATCATGGTCTGTGAAGATATATGATTCAATGGACGATCTGACTTGTTTATTGTTAAGAGAACAATATCATAAAAACATTATTCTTCAATTTCATGTAGCCATCGGTGAGAACTTTTTTCTTGGATGGATCGTTCCTAATACACCGTAAAACATTGAAATTCCGGCATTTCCACTTCCACCGAGGTCGCCAGACTTCAGTCCCATTGAACACATGTGTGATAACTTCAAAAGCATACGTGACCTCCACAAATAATAAGAGATTTGAGAGCGATTATTTCAGAAATTTGGTCTAATATCTTTCGAGATTACATCATTAATCTTATTGGCAGTATGCCTAGACGATGTCAAACTGGCACTGACATAAATGGGGGACACATCTTATTAAAATTGAAGAACCTAGCCTTAAACGAAATTTGTATTTTGGTTATTTGCTCGTGAATACGATTGAAAAATGCAATATCCTTAATATTCTTGGAGTTATTTATGATATGCTACGAATATTTGAAGTAACAATTGAGTTATTTTTTAGAATGCTTTTGCCATTTAAACTATCTGGTTAATTAAAATAGCATGCATGCTTTGGTATTTAATATAAAAGTGAAATAATTTTCTCCATATCCTAAAAATATTAAACAAGCATATATTACATCAACAACAGCTTGTAATTACGTTAAAAAATAAAATAAAAATTAAACATTTCATGAATGTCTTATGAATGATATAATTTTCAATTTCAGGAAAAAAATATGGATTTGTCACATGAGTAAGTGCAATAATTCAAGAGTAGCAAAAAAATACTCCTCTTTTTATATTAGAAATAAAGCACACCTATATTAAGTCAGCATCAAATCATAATATAGTATTATATATTCGTATTAAAAAAGTGACCGCGTTAGTGTAGGTGGTACAAAAAAAAGTTTACAAGTCAGTCTGCAAACCAAATTTTGTCATTACCAGAATAGTTACTCAGAAAATATTCTCGGAATTATTTATATTCTTGTAGCCTCCCGGAACTTAAAGCTAATGCATTGATTTCCATCAAGTGAATATGAAGATATGGTATGAGGCCTCTTCTTATGGTTCATATTCAACTTTTTTGTGAAAAGATATCTCGTACTTCTTTCTTTCTACAAATTTAAAACGAAAACGTATAATGCAGTTGCTCGATGAGACATACGTTTTGCTGGATGCAACATTTGGCACGACAACTCCAGGATTGCCAACACGTATTTATTCATATTGTTGCTGCAACTTCATTCCCCCTATGTAGGCGTAAAATATTTATCAGATCCCACACAAAATAACTCCAGAGTTGTGAGGTCGGGTGACCAAAGTGGCCATTGTATGGATCAGTTTTAATCATAAAAAAATGGAATCGCTTTACCGGTGGCGCTGGTACTGGAATCCTTTTTCCTGAATTCGAGCCCATTTTATGAAAAACAAATTATATTCTTACCAAATAAAGGTTGTGTCTGTATAAAATTCTTTGAGTTCGAGGAATAAGAGATAAAAAGGATAAACAATATAACCATAGATTAAATATTCATAGATAGTTCCATCCCGTGTTAAAATTTATCACTCCAAAATCTTGGCCCCAAAATTTTTATACAGGGTGTCCCAAAATTAATTCCCCAGCCGCCGGGGTTAGACTTTATGACCAAAAAATAAGTCGAAAATCACCTATGTCAAAATTTCTAAAAGTTACTCCTTACGAAATTACGACCATCTTAAAGATCGCAATGAAGGTATTTTTGCAAATCAATTTTTGAAATAGGTATCCAGGTAAAGATAGTTTATTAATTTAAATCAAGTGAGATTTACACATAATGAAATTAAAATACTTTACAAAGACAAATGTTCGAAATGTCCGCCATTTTGTTCTATGCATGCATGCAATCGGTGAAGAAAATTGTTTTCAATACGACCTATTGTTTCGTTTGTAATTTGAGTTAATGCTCCATAAATCCGAACAATAACGTCATCTTCATTATTCGGTAGGACTTTGTATACCGCATTTTTTCAAGTAACCCCAAAGCCAAAAGTCTATTGGGTTGAGATCTGGGGACCAAGAAGTAGGTCCTCCGCGACCGATCCATTTATTGGGAAATCGCCGATTTAATATCTCGAACATTTCGAGAATAATGAGCAGGCGATCCATCATGTTGATACACAATACTGTGACGTTGCAATAAAGGATTATCTTCCAAAAAGGTAGGTAATATGTTTTCGCAAAAATTTGCATAATTCTTTGCGTTTAATATCCTAGGCAGAAATGTGGTCCTGTTATGTCATTGCCCAACAGACCAATCCACACATTTACACTCCAGCGCGCTTATGTGATTCTATAATTTGATGTGGATTTTCGTAATTCCAGTTGTGCTGGTTAAACACCCCTTGCTGATTAAAATGGGACTCATCACTCCACAATACTTGCTTAAAAAGGTCTTCATTTGTATCTAAGCAATTTAAAAACCATCTGGAAAATTGTAAGTGCAACTGACTATCCCCAGGATGCAATTTTTGAACCGGCTGTAAGTGATAAGGATGCAGATTTTCTCTTTACATGAATCTGTGAATAGTACTACGACGATGGTGACGATTGGCTTCCAAGATCCTGGTACTTACAGACAGATCTTCTTCAATGTCGTGGAGTAATTGCTCTTCCTGTTGCCATGTTAGCTATCTAGGACGACCAGCATGAATCATGTTAGGAGCCAAACATTCAGTTTCAAGTAGACGAACTTCAACAGCACTTATTGTTTTATGATCTGGGTGTCACCTAGGAGGAAAACGGTGGCGGTACAGACGCTCTGCAGCACGAGCATTATTATTACAAACTCCAAGTAATTTAATCATATCTAAATATTCTTGATTGCTGTACCTTCTGGGCATTATAATAAGTATGAAAACTTAATTGTTTACCGTTGTACGTCAGTTTAAATTTGAAATATTTTATTGACATTGACACACAAAATGTCGTATTCTGTCTTCGTCAAGGGTGACTTGATTATAAACTATCTTTACCTGGATACCTATTTCAAAAATTAATTTGCAAAAAATACCGTCTTTGCGATCTTTAAGATGGCCATGATTTCGTAAGGAGTAACTTTTCGAAATTTTGACATAAGTGATTTTCGACTTATTTTGGTCATAGAGTCTAACCCCGGCGGCTGGGGAATTAATTTTGGGACACCCATTGTTATGAGCAGTGGCTATTTAGGATTTTGTTTAAGTGGCAGTCGCAATGGAAAGTCCTCTTCAGCAATTGTACGATTGCAGAAATAACTTTTATGCCCTTCATATATGAATTTGCCATTGGGAGTTTATTAAAAACCAGACGTCTCTATGGGGAAATGTACCCTAAGTGCTGGCATCCTATCCACCGGTCTTTTGAGGTACTTTTAATAGAAACAGAGTAGTCATAGGAAGACCAGCTACATCCTTAAGAACCCTAAAAATGCTGCTAAATTGAATATTTTCTTCCAGAAGTTGGTTTATATCAAAGGCTAATTATATCTCTTTTCTTAATCAATTACATTATAGTTTAAAACTAGTTTAAATTGTAAGCTAATTTCGTTTTAAATAGACGAACGAAACATGTTTACGGTATTTACGTGGGATTTTCACAAAATTCCTCGCAAATCTTGAGGTCTTAATCAAAACAATATTAAAATTAAAAAACTATTAATATTTAACCGTGTCCTTACATATCTTGGGCGTTCTAATTGATGAATTTACTAAGATATCGGTTATCGTGTAAATAGACTTTTTGCGTAGGAGGTGCTAGGCATACCTCTCCAGTATCGCAATAGAACTAATCTGTATAAAATATTCAAATAATGAATTACGTAATCGAACTGCTAACAGTTGTCTTTCCTACGATTTTGTTAGAAGAAGGCGAAGGTATGTGTGAGAAAATGACAGGGAAGGAGATGGAAAATAGATATATGTGTACAAATGGAAATCATTCCGATTTTTTCGGACAAGGTCGACTGAGATATATTTGCATTATTTGCAGCTTAAATAGATAGTTGTGGTTTTATAACAATTTCAAGTCGTTTTTAAATTTAATAGTAAAAGTATTATGTCAGGTTTATTTCTTGCATATAACTATGGTAATTTATTAGTTGTATTGTGAGAAAATTTTATGGCAACCGTGATGGTGTTTAATTTTTTTTAAATAAAATAAATAAAAATAAATTAAATAAAATTAAATAAAAGACCAGTATTGTATACCTTAATTATATCATCTTTGAATTTATATTTTATTATATAATTTTCACGGATTATGTCATTTTGCTCATAAATTATTTATAATAAACAAATATTATGAAATATTTTTTTAGAATTACCAAGTGGCAGAGTTTGAATAAGTAATTTTATAGAAAAATTAAAGACAAAAGAGTTTGAGGTAAATTTAAAGGTAAATTTAAATCTTAGAAATATTTTTTTTGCAGCAAATATATGTAAATAAGAAACATGCTAAGAATACAAACTAGTTTGTTTCTTATTCAGAAACTATAAAAATGCTCAGTAATTGTAATATAGTCATATTTTGATGTATTGTATACGCAATTGTTACGCGCAGTTTTTTGTACAGAAAACGTATATACGGCGAAAACAAGTATGACAAGGAGACAGTTGAGCCTGTCACAAATAGGACAAGGCTTTGTTTATGTTTTGAAGACCTGTTTCATTGATTTCTCCCTAGCTGGGTTATTACTTTTTTTAATTAAATTGGGCGCCACGTGACTTGCTGCCACGAAAATAAGGTTAGTTTGTTATTTGATCGTAGGAATGGAATTTTCTCAAGGTCGATTTTGATAATACGGAGAGGTAAGGTAGCCTGTTCTTAGCCTCGTTGAATTTTCTGTGTGCCTTTGGCTATGCTAGCAGAGCTGAGCATGACTTCAGCAACTCCTCTTTGGCGGTCCTGGCTTGAGGGACCTGTTTCTACCTCACACTTTGTAGCTGAAGGATTTAATTAATTGCACAGGGGTCCCTGGCAATTTGGTTTTTTTCTAACCTGAAAATATCTGGAATATTGAAAATATTTTTTCAGTCAGTTTTTATGTAAAAATAAAATTGAACAGGTCTGTGAAAAAATGTCTTTTTACTTCCCTGCAAATGCTTTTAGAACTTCGAGATTTATTTTTTCAAAGTCGCTGAAGGCCAAAAAATAATTTGAGCACAAGGTTCCTTACAAAATTGAATTTTACCGGTGAGCTCAGGTGATTTGTGAAAGTGTAAAGTCTATTTGACTATGTTGTTAAGACCAAAAATAAAAGTGGACAGGGAGTCCTTTAGATGAACGTAACATTCACAATCACAAAACACTTTCAAAAAATTTCTTGAAAAATTGTTGAAATTCAACAGACTGGACGACAAATTGTCCTACAACTCGGATACTACGAGCCTGTGTAAAAGGTCGCACAAGAGTTCACAACTTTTCTTAATAATGAACGAATTGTAAAACCAAAAAAAAAAAATATTTTTCTTGTCTTGGATACCAAAAAATAACCCAGCCTGGTGCGTGGAGAAATTTCTTAGTGCCTATTTTACGACATCTGGGGCTCGAGTGAGATCTATTACCTGTGAAACGGTCAACGAAAGATTGTTCTACGAGCTCTAGATCAGTTGGTGTTTAATAATGGGGTTCACAACCGGTTTTAAGTAAATTAGCTGACGTTCGCGGAGGGACATCTACTCTGTATCAATACAAAACTGAAAAATTTATACTTTAAAAATTAATTTAGTACCACGATGCTTGCTCTTCAGTGTCGAGTGGTCGAATTGTCTTAATTTGTCTGAAATTTTATATTTATAGGGGTTGTGTCGTCATCTAGTTCTATGTTAACATGATGTCATGTTTTGTAAGCGCGTAATAAAAATAAAAGGCGTCCTGCTCTAAAGCTCGGATTAGGTAAAATCACCCGATACGGCTTGTCTGTCTGAATGGCTACACGGTGTACCGAACTCCAATTTTACAAGTTTGAGTCTTGTATAAATAAATCTGGCGGTTAATCAGACTCGGTGGAAACAATGATTGTTGCCTGAAATTATTATTATTATTTTACTTTGATATTAATTGTTATTTATTTAATTGACTTTGTAAAAATGAATTTTTAGGTGTGTGCGACTAGCATCTTTTAAAATTTACATATAGAAATACAGAAATTTAGCCTTTACTATTTTATGATGGCTTTGTCTTCTGATAATTATTTTATTTCTTATGAACGTCTTTATGAGTTTCAGTCATTTTTATGTTTGTAACTGCGTCGCGGCGCTCGTTGTCCCTCTTATACTGCGGAGCAGTTTTTTAATGAAAATTAATTTTACTAGTTAGGCTTTTAAAAAATCGGAGAATTGAGATAAAAAATTGCGGTTTGAAGTTTTGAATATGGTTTTTTATTCTGTATGTAATTTGCTAAAAAAAAAGTGACATGTGATATTTTGAACCCGTGTAATTTCGGTCTCGGGAGTTTTCTAAATGTTTCTAATGGCTGAGGACCTTCTGTGTGATCTGGATGATTTTTTTGGTAACATTATTTTTCGAGTTAGTTAAATTTTTTGTAGAATTTTAGTTATACAACAAGCCGAGCTATTGCCTATGAATAATATATGGTTTGGTGGTATTAAAAGTGTAGTTTTATTTCACAGTCAAATTACTAGTGAAAAGTGAATATATCACAGTAATAATAATACAAAACTTAGTCCGGTTGTTATAGGTAAAAAAGTATAAGTATATCTGTGTAATTAATATGGATTTTAAGTAAACCGATTTTTTTATTGTTGTTCTCGCATATCAATAGGTCAATAGGTTTACGAGCGAGGAGGTTGAAATAAGTGTGTATTTGAGATGGGATGATCATCTTTCCTTCGGATATGGGATACTCTTCATTTCCTCTTTCGAGCAAGAAGTCGGAGAATTGTCCAGCAGAGACGCATGATTTTTAAATAGAAAATCAAAAAATTAAATGAAAAAGGACAAAGTATTGTGCCGATAAGCACAGTTTACAATGTAAGTATTTACAACAGCAGTATCGTATTACCGTGACTAAAGACAGTCGAAAAGTCAAAGGAAAAAAAAACAAAGTTTTGCGCTGAAAAGAACGGTTTTTAAAAAAGAAACTCAAAAAATCAAATGAAAAAAGAATACAGTATTGCGCCGATATGCACTGCCAACAATGTAAGTATTTACAGCAATGATTAAATTGACATGTTGGAGAAAAAAGGGAAAATATTTTTTTTTGTTAACACCCAGTAAACCCATACATTTTTAAAACGTATTCTCTACTTGCTATTGGTTGATAATTCGTGTTACGTTAGAAAATCAACCGTTCATTTATTGTTGGATAAATAACGGTCTATTGTAACGTTAAAAATACATGATTTTTTCACGAATAATGTTGACAGTCCTTTTGACAATGTTAAATTAACGTTATTTAAGACGTTTAAATAAAACTATTCTCTTAAACGTTCATAAAACGTCTATATCAACTGAATAGTCCATTGAGGTCGAACAAAAACGTTTCTAAAAGGTTTTGGAGTTACGTATACTAAAAAACGTTTATAAAGATTTTGGAGTTACGTATACTAGTAAATACGTTCTAAAAAATCTGACATATTATTGCTTAATATTTATGCATTTTTAGAAAAAAATAATATAATTATTATTGGGTATTATATAAGCATTTCTTTAAGTCGGACATGATAATAATAATAATAAATACCTATATATTTTATGTTATCATTCTTATCTGATTGCACTAGTATAAAAGGTTTGGGTATATAATAAACCAAAAACAATACTTTCAATACATTTTATCATAGAAACTATTAAAACAACTACTAAATCTAGGAGCAAGAATTGCATTGAATTCTTAGTATTAGAACCACAAAAATTGATATTAAAATAATATTGACTCAACAAAAAGAAAAATTTTTACAATTAAGGAATGATTTCCTCCAGTTACAATACAAAAACGAAAACCCCAAGTCCGATATACCTATATCTACTTTTGTCTTCCGGAAGAGTTCAGGAAGATCGTTTCATATATACTAATATTAAACGTTTATAATTTCGTTAACCGAAACGTATAAAACCGCGATATTTTTAAGTTGTTTGTATGTAAAAAAAGACACGTTTTTCAAATTGTACATTATAAACGTCTTTCTAATGTTTTTGTGTTTACTGGGCATGCATGTTCTTTGATGTGTCGTCTTTGCAGCGTTATTGGCTGCTTCACTCTTCGATTTGGAAAGTTGGCGACTTTTAATAATTTTTAGAAAATTGTGTCATCAATTTGTCGGTAACAAATAAATGTCGATTTAATAGATACGCGACTTTATATTACACATGTACAGAGACTAGTTTTATTTTTATATTTGGGTTCAAGGTATTTGAAACAGATTCAATGCAGAAATTTTATATTTCATGCTGTATTTATTAACGATGGTGACTGAATTAAAAACATCGAAAGAATAAACTGGTGTTAGGCCTCTTAAAAAAAAGTACAAGAAGAAATACATATACCCAAATAAGTTACTTCATATTTATATTTAAATGAATACAAACAATATCGTCTAATATTTTGTTCAAATAATAATATTTGTTTTTGACAATTATTGTCAAACCAATTACCAAATGTTCGTGGTCAGTATAGAAAATTCATTAAATAAATAAAGCATGACTTTGACACATTTTATGAACACCTACTTACAATTTTAAAGAATCGATGAGACATCGAAATCGTGTCTTATTGTCTTACTGCTGTGTAGGTTATATGAAGGTTAAATTTGGGTTTGGAAACCCGAGTTTTTGCCGAATTGTTTCATTAAAATTAATTTGTCATTATTCTTAATTGCAAAGTGCTTAAAGCAACGTAATTAACTATCATCAAAAGTTTAATTGGGTTTTCACAATGAATCTATTTGTCAACGAATAACAGTTTATAAGTTAGCTTTGATAGTTGATAATTTAGTATTTCTTGCCACTTTAAAAATTAATTTCAATCTTCATTCAACATTAAGAAGTATGTCATTGTGCTTTCGGATATTTACTAAAATTGAAAAATGAATATGTGGGGGAAAACAAAATACAGGCTTTATTTACTCGTTTTAACAAGGTAATTATTTGTGTATACCTTCATAGCATCTAAGTTTTATTTTGCATTTATATTTCTTTATCTTTTTTCACAAGCTAAATGCTTAGACCTAAATTATTAAAAATAAGTAATCTAAGTGGATTTAAAGTATGGTGTACAGATATAACTGTAGAACGCATCAGAACATTGTTCAGACTTTCTGCTATTGTTTTGAATTTAAAAATTTTGTCGTTCCCTATTACATATTACAATTTAAAAAAAGAAGAGTCTGATCCGAAAATTGTGTCATTTGATAATATGCGTGATGGAAGTCAAATTTAATACTAGGTTCTAGAAAACGTGTTTGTAGTTTTCGGTATTGAACGGAAAACTATCTAAAACTTTACTCGTACTACTGAAATAATAGGTCAGATTTACCGCTTTAAGAAAAAAATGTAACTGGATATTAATTATGAATAAAGGACGTCATCTATAGAGATTTTAGTAAAGCATTCGACGGACTTGATCATGGTATTCTTTTGTGTAAGATAAACAATTCAGTTTTTCAGACAAACTGTCTGAAATTTTTTCATCATACTTGCGGTGTAGGCGCCAATACGTGAAATGCTGTGGTTTCAAATCTGACGAATTCATAGCTTCGTCTGGTGTACCACAGGGTTCCATACTCTTATTTTCGATATTTTTATCAACGACATTGTATAGGGTTATCCAACGAAAAGTCCTGCCCCTATATTTTGTTTGTTTTTCGAGTTAGAAAAAAACTTTTCAAATAAAAGTTGTAGTGAATCAAACGAACTTTTTTAGAATCGCTACAAAGAATTTATAGGTGGTCTCATAAAGGCGAGGCAAACCAAACTTACATTTTTTTTAAATGGAACATCCTGTATTTTTACATTTTTGTGATTTCGCTTTTTGAATTTATTAAATTATTTTATAAGGCATACATGTCAAATTAATTGTTTTTCATCCATGGCGAATCTGAAGACCATGCAAATGCAGGTAGTATATAATTTGCAATAAATAAAATACATTAAAAGATAAGATATAACATATCTATATGTCTGAAATCACAAAAAAAAACATTTCAAAAATGTAAAAAAATATACGGTGTTCCATTTAAAAAAAATTTAAGTTTGGTTTGTCCCGCTTTTATGGGACCACCTGTATATTCTTGACAGGGATTTGCAACACCCCCCGTCCAATTGTTGGCATAACACAATAAGCTGGGGGTTGTACTTATTGACCGGTAGCTCAGTGAGCAGGTCGTGAATTAGGGCTTCGATTGATTTGAGTTATCACCAAAATCTAGGCTGGGCGCCAGGACTTTTGCAGGTACCAAATAATTAAAATTTTATTTTAAAAGGTAAAGTTAACGTTAAAACTTGAATTCGGCTGGTAAGGAAGGGGAATAAAAAGATATTATTTTATAAAAACTATAATCAAAACTAGTATATGTGATGTACAATATTTACAAATCAAAGAAAAAATCTACGTGGTTGAAGACCAATAGACCACAAAAAAAAATGATATGAAATGATGTTATTGAGAGAATACAAAAAAAATTAGAGTTACTGATCTCTCACAAATTTCTTCTGACCAAATAAAACTTTCACTGGGGACGAAGATCTTCCGTATTTCCAATGGGTTAGTCCAGCGAAGAATCCACCAACGGCTTAGCTTTTAATGGGTTCGGTGTTAATTTGACTCACCACTGTCAGTACTGCAGTTACCCTTGAAAGAAAAAAATGTCAGTTGTGTAAAATATAGTTTTTCTGCTTCACCCTGTATATAATGATCAGTTCGATCCACCAGTTATCCTCTTCTCTTGGTCCAGGTATTTACATAAAAAGGGGAGAGGTTTATGAGATCAGTATTATAGGCAAAACAAAATTAAAAGCTGTGACGTTTGAATTGTCCAGCTACGTAGACAAAATATGAGTTAACACAAATTTACAGAGTAAATTGCAAACTAAACAAACTAGGATCGGTATCCTACAATATTTTAGGAAGTTGAAGACTTCAACCAACTTAAGTATCAATAAAAGTTACGTTAAATAGAAAAAATACTAGTCCAACAAATAAACTAGGTGTAGCTACGATAATAAACAAGTGAAATAGGTATTCACTAAATGTTAAGATATTTTTGTACTAAAAGAAGTTAAGCTTCAAGAAAATAGAATTTAGAATGTCTGTATACAGACAGACAACTGGAAAGATAACGTAAATAAATATTTGCTAAATATAAAACAATATGATAGTTTTCAACTTGAAGGTAACGTTAAATTAAATTATTTATTAGTTCCTCGGAGAGAGGTTCTAAGGAATTGCAGATAAAGTTAAATAAAGATATATACTATATGTTTACTTTAGATAATTAAAAGTTAATCAAGTGCCAGATAACTAGGCAGGTATCTTTGCCAGAGAACTAGGCAAGGTTCCACTAGAGTAGCGTTCCTGAATAGCTACTAAGGACCCGTTCAAGCATTCGATATTTTAAATTTAGAAAAACCTTACGTTTCTGAGATCTGGTTGATAAATATATGCACTGGTATAAAATAATCCACCACAAAACAAATGCACCAAGTTAGATAATTTTCACAAAGGTTATAAACAAATAGGTTTGTCCAACCAGGTGTACCAATCTCCAAATGTCACCAGTCACCACTTTCAGAGTGCTACCAACGTAGCTTGTGACCTAAAACATCAACAGGCAAAGACAGAAAACAACTAACTACGATACAAAATGGTGACATCCGTTGCCAAGTAAATCTAAAATTTACAATAACCGAAAGTTAGTTTAAATTAACACGAAATTATTACAATATCAAAGGGATATTAGATAAATTGCCAGCAAAGCACGATAAATTGATACTAATTAATATTAATGACGGCTGTTCCAAAGAACAACCAAGGTGAACTGATCACCAAAAAACAAATTCGCCCAAGGCGTAAATTAAGATAATTACGGTACAATATTATTATGAAAATTACCTCAAAGGTACTTTAAATCAATATAGCCACTTTTTAAATAATGATTAGCCTAAAATCACAAGATAATACCAGAAAACATATAAATTTTACCAGACCGCAGAATTAGAGATGGTTTCCATCAGAACGCGGCACCAGAGACAACCACTGTCTCTGGCTGCCCTCGTAAGAAGAAAGTAGCATCGTAGTCTTCTGCTACCTAAACTCGATTATCGATTGGAAAAAGACAGACATTTGAGAGTAGAGTATGAGCAATAAAGATAGATAGATATTTAGTGCAAAAATCTGCAAAACCAGTAGAAATCAGTGGCACCATCTAGACTAGTCTGGCAGAAACTTAATTCATCGTGGAACAACAACAAACTGGAATGAAATGGCTTGCAATTTCGTTACAGATTCTAAAAGAGTTCATTTAATTCACTACAACTTTTATTTAAAACATTTTTTTCTAACTTGAAAAATAAACAAATTATAGGTGTGGGCCATTTCGTCGGATAACCCTGTATATAATAATCGACGTCAATTGTCGTCTATATGCAGATGATTTATTTGAAAACTTTTTTTGTCAATTGAAGAGTTGCTATATTTCGCTCCGTTTACAAGTTATTTTGCATAATTTATTCAAAAACATGCATAAGTTTACTTAATTTGAAAATAATTAATTTTACCGCAGATAGTTGCTTTGTTCCATTAGTGCAACTTATTAAAAAAAAAAATCAACGCCCTGTATCTCTGAAATCGAGCGTAATGCGATATGTTTGTTGAAACTTTGTTTCTTAAAATGGTGTGAGATACCCTGTATATTATCAGTTCAACAGTTAATTAATTTATTGTATAGATATCCGAGAGTTTTAAAATATTGACATAAATTCATATGAAAGGAAGTTATTTACATGTTTGCATTGTATACTGATATAAGTGATATACATAAACATCAAAAATGTGGTTATAGATTTGGCTGATAATAAGTGGCAAGGTTAGTAGATCTTATAAAATATAAATAATCATAAATAATTATTTAAAACAGCTGATATAAAAACATTAATTAACTTAAAAGCTTTTAATATCATAAATATTCATTCAATCAGACATTAAACAATACCATATTATGTTTACTAGTTTGGTTTGGCGGATAAGCAAGTGTGCATATTTTATTATAAATGGGTAGTTGCAAACATATAAAAATATATTGTTATTTTTAAAATGGTTACCATTTTATCAAAATTTCATCGAAATATAGGGTGTTTCTAAATTGCTGTTTTTAAATTCCTAGGCAGATTATGTATGCAAAAATAAAAAAGTTCTTCGCGCCAATATTCTTGGCTTTGGATATGAGCAAGACTATTGCTCTTTACCAAAAGTTCATATTAACGCGTGTCTGCAAATACGTTCTAAAGTAGCTACGGCCATTTGAAGCAGGTGTCGAGAAAGTGATTTTTATTAAAGATTTTCAGACACCCCTGTAGAGGTATGAAATTTGGTACCTACGGGATTTGTTGTTAATATGTGTTACTATGGTTTTTATTAAAGATTTTCTGACACCCCTGTAGGGGTATGAAATTTGGTACCTACGGGATTTGTTGTTAATATGTGTTACTATGGTTTTTATTAAAGATTTTCTGATACCCCTGTAGGGGTATGAAATTTGATACCTACGGGATTTGTTGTTAATATGTATTATGGTTTTTATTAAAGATTTTCTGACACCCCTGTAAGGGTATGAAATTTGGTATCTACGGGATTTGTTGTTAATATGTGTTATTATGATTTTTATTAAAAATTTTCTGACACCCCTGTAGGGGTATGAAATTTGGTACCTACGGGATTTGTTGTTAATATGTGTTATTATGGTTTTTATTAAAGATTTTCTGACACCCCTGTAGGGGTATGAAATTTGGTACCTACGGGATTTGTTGTTAATATGTGTTATTATGGTTTTTATTAAAGATTTTCTGACACCCCTGTAGGGGTATGAAATTTGGTACCTACGGGATTTGTTGTTAGTATGTGTTATTATGGTTTTTATTAAAGATTTTCTGACACCCCTGTAGGGGTATGAAATTTGGTACCTACGGGATTTGTTGTTAATATGTGTTATTATGGTTTTTATTAAAGATTTTCTGACACCCCTGTAGGGGTATGAAATTTGGTACCTACGGGATTTGTTGTTAATATGTGTTATTATTTAAACGCAGCTACATAAAATTCACTATTATATATGCGCGAAACTAGAGGCTTCTAAAATATTTATCCGCCTTTGTGACCAACAGGGGTTGATATATAACCGCTCAAATATGAAATAAAAAACTTCCCAAAACCCCTGAAGACACGTACGATTTCATGGATAACCTCATTTTCGCTCGTCGCACGATAAAAATGCATATAAGTTAATTCAAAGTAGACTATATAACGAGGAAAATTAATCTTAGTTCAATTGCCTGTGACACATAGTTTAGGAGGTCGCCACAGTTGGGTCCGAGAATTTCTATCGGTACGTCAATTTTTGCACTATAACACGATTTTTATGCGGCAGGCGATAAAAACGCATATTAGTTAGTTGAAAGTTAGTTAGACACAAAATTTAGTAGAATACAAAATTGTATCGTGCCGTTTTTAACGTAATTACGATTGTTTTGAAGTTATAAGCGAAAAACTTCAAAATTGCACCTGTCATAATTAATAATTTCTGAATGCACCACTTTTTTTCTGACAATTCAGATTATGGTTTTTATCCCCAAAACTACATTTCTATAAAGAAACCCTGTTTAAAAATTAGTTCCAGTCACAGCTACTCAGGGACTGGGCTAGTGTGCTAACATCATCTTCTAGAGCTCGTATCTCGGATGACATTTCCAGAGAAACATTCTGAATTACACAATACTGGCGATGCGATAACAGAGATTTTTCCATGTCATCGTCATTATTAGTAAACTATTTTATTGTCAGTTGTAAATCATAGAAAAAGCAGTTTCCTAGTATTTTTGATTTAAGAATCGTCCGATTTCGCTAAATTTTTTTTCGATGCCTCCTCGATTTAACAATATTCTTATTTCGCTCACTTTTTTGCGCTGCCTTATGTTTTTGAACATTTGTATGGGTACGAGCAAAAACTAGTCGATATTTCATTGGGCGTAAGAGATATTGAGGAACCTTAAAAACACATTTTACCCCTTTTCACCTCCTTAGGGGTCGTAGCAATATCGACAGTGATGCACCCACCATTACGTATAATCTCCTTCAGTTGAATTAGCAGTTACCACAAAAAAGATAAACATTTTCATAATTTAGTTCTAGGCTCAAGAGGGTTAAAAATGACACACCCAAATTTTTTAGGTAAAAATAAGACATTTATTTATTTGTTTGTTTAAACGATTAGGCAACCCAATACAATGAATTTACACTGCAATTTGTAGGGTTGCACCATAGATACAATAGAAACTAGAAACTATAGTGTACTTATACAATGAGGGCTAACGTTTTCAGGCTCACCAGTTGTCAAAAAGTTATTGTTAGGCGCGGGAAAAGTTTATAGTGTTTTATTATAATTATTTCGTACACCAGCAAATAAAAAACTTTGTTAATTGTGCCTCAGTGTTGTGCAGTTCAATTTTGTTCGGAAACAAAAGGCGGACATATGCTTCCGAGAGACAAAACTCGCCTAAAACAGTGGTTGATAGAGATAACTTTACTCCTTCGAAACATTCGTGTGTTTGTAAGAAACATTTTAATCCTGACGATTATGCGTTACCAAAGGAGTCTACTACAGAAAATCGTGAGTAATAATTATGTACATTCGTTGTTTTCATCATACTCTTTCTTGGTATAACCTAACTTTAATGAAAAGACACTTCTGATAAGTACAATAATTTCCCTACTGAGCAAGTACATTACTACTTTCCCCTTGTGTCATCATTGTGTTAAATGTTTTTCAGCTAATTTTTATAAAAAATACTAGCGTTAAAAAGTCATAGTAAACATTAACGTTCAGTGACATTGACCTTTCCCTACACTAGCAACTCTCGTGGTAAATTCAAGCGCGTTAACCCTCATTAAACTAATCTAACCCAAATTGATATTAAACATGAAGTGAAAAAAAATAACAAGTTCGTAGGTAGTGCGAATAAAATTTATAGATGTATAAAAATAACAAAAAGAAAATATGCATATACCCATATATACATACACATGCATGTATACATACAGGGTGTCCGCACCAAAAGTAGGCACACTGAATAACTTTGGAGATAAAATTTTTTTGAAAAATTGGTGAAACACGTCGACCTTGTTTTCAAGGGGGACATATTTTAATGTAATACTTGTATACCTATCATCATCCCTCTACCCTAAACGGCCACCCCCTCAAAAAATTCAAATGGCAAGGGGGGGTCGAGTGATACATCTTTTGAAAGGTCTTTCAATTCCCTATATAACTGTGTATTTTTTTTAACTTTTTATCAATTCGTTCTTAAGGAATATAATTTTATTTTTGATGATTACACACAATCGAAATCGTTTAAAAAATCTAAAATACACGGCACTGGGTATTGGAATTTATAAAAAAACTACATTTTTTAATGCTCTCAAATCAACACGAGTTTTTTCGACAAAAACCATTTTCTGTATTTACTAGTGACTACTAAAGTTAAATAAAAAACTCCTTTTACACTTTTTCATTTAAAAATGTTGCCATCAGTAGTCATCCACTTTATGTAAATTAGAATAATATTGAGTGACTTATTTAATATGAATGTTACAGGTTTTATGCTAATAGTACTATTAAATATAATCTATCGAAAGTTTCATTTCCTTTTCTCGTTTTGTTTTAAATTAATTATAGGTGTATCAGTTTTCGTCTAATTGGGCGTGTCAATATATTAAAGTTGATTTATTTGCATATTTTGTTCCCAACAAAGCCAGTTCGTTCATAGCTTTCTTTAATAGCGCCTCAGGATAGCAACATTTCACTTTCCTTTCGTAGGAGTATGGACCTTAACCTTCATTTTTTTTTGTTGTGGCTTCTCTCCCGTTTTATCTAATTATATATGTCTTGATAATGTTTCCTGCAGATTGAATTAAGAATACATATATGGCTAATAATAAAAGCTACCTTGCAGCTTTTACTAAGGATTCTGAAGATATTTCTAAATATTCCTGTTAGATTATTTTTAAACATGCAGAGCAATGACGTCAGTTGTTTATTACATCTTACATACAGATTTAAAATAATTCTTATTTGCACAAACGCATTTTCAGTAAGCACCATTTTTTTGTACACGTTATTTCATACATTCAATATTAACGGAAATTGTAATTTCTTGAATTTTGGACCAAGTACATTAATTTAACTTTAAACCTTTCAAATTCACCATAGTTATTTCCATCTATCGATATTTACCTTTAAAATTGTATGAGGCAGATGTTCGTTCCATCAATATCTGTCCTATGATTGTTCTCAAACATAACAACAACGGTAGACATCTGTTTATTTTGAAATGAACCGTTATGCTCTTTAAATCTAGTTCAAATTGATGGTATTGTTTGTCCAACATACCCATACTCATTGCAATCCTTAACATTTAAATTCGTAAATTTCCAACATATGTACAAATATCTTTTTCTAGTTTGAACATTTGGATTATGAATAACGGTTACCTTATCGACTTTGGGACACCTCGAAATTTCTGAATTTTTTAAAATGAGAAGTATGATTAAAGATTTTTTAGTTTTGTATGAATTTCGGCTTACCATTGGTCTTAGTAGAATTTTTTAAGGCAGATATGCCAATCATTATCGGGAAATTAATTACAGCTGCAAATTAATTACTACCACTTTTTGGAAAGATTGGCAATTTACGAAATTAGTGTAGGGGAGGCAATTTAATGTATTGGACAAACAAAGAGATTAATTCGAATTAGATTCAAAAAGCATATGGTCCATCTTAAAAACATTTTATTTAAGAAACAAACAATAGTAATTAGTCAATATATTTTATCTGTTTTGGTATTTCTGTTCCAAAATATGATTTTACGACTGCTTGATTGAACTATAAACGTATTTGTGCCTAGACTAGGGATCCTGTGTTCAAACTAAGATTTTCAAAACAAGTAGACAGACTTACAGACAAACTTCAGTATAAAAAACTATGTTAAGTTAGGGACTAAAAATTATTCCGCGTTAATTAAACTTTATATTACGATGTTTGTTTCATTCTGTGTAAGATTTTTTCTTCCTTTTGTTTTTCTATTTGTTTATACAGGGTGTCCCGAAAAAAGTGTATAATACTTTACCAGCGGCTTCTACGATCAGAAATAGGTAAAAAAAGTTTCTATAAGCATTGATCAAAATATGATTCCTAAGGGATTTCCGGGCCCCAAAGGTGAGTCTCTAAGTAAGGTTCTTATTGAATATCCACAAAATAATTTCAGGTGAAATAATGAAATTTTACACAACCGCTTTGATGTTTTGATCAACAAACTTGATAAATTGGCACAAAGACGTGTGTATAAAAACCTAAAAACACGTATCGTGGAAATCATATGAAGAAACATTTTGGGCATCTTTTCTAATACCAGAGCAGATTTCCCAATCGCAGAGTATCTGGGCGTCGAATATTTGCAGTTCTACACCGAAATTTGGCAAACCATGGGAATTTTAAAAGGTGTCAAGGCTGGGAAGGCCACAAGGAAACTATCCTATTGACATTGCTTTGAATCACATTGAATATTATCCACAAATGAGCATACGAACACTTTCGCAAGTTGTCAACATACCTCGCTCAGTAGTAAGTCCGTAGAGAATACAATTGTCATAAAATAATAATTTAGATAGGAAAAATAATGAGAATTCAAGGATACACCCATACCATTTTCGACTGGTGCAACATTTGACGGAAGCAAATTAGTTACCAAGAAGCCAGTTTTGCCAGTGGATTTTAACTATGTAACGGAAATATTCGTCTGTGCACTTTATGGACATATCAGGCAATTTTCACTAGGGATGGAGCTTTCAATATGCACAATGTGCATCATTGGTCAGATGAAAATCTACGAGTTGTGCGGTGCATAAATTTTCAACAGCAATTTTCAGTGATTGTGTGGGAAGGAATCATTAATGATCAAGTAATTGGTCCGATAGTTTTCCCAATCATCTTAATGCAGATAAGTATTTAAACTTCCTCTAAAATGACCTTATGGATATATTACCTTTGTACAGGAATCATTGGGGATCAAGTAATTGGTCCTATAGTTTTCCCAATCATCTTAATGAAGAAGAGTATTTAAACTTCCTCCAAAACGACCTTATGGACTTATTATCTTTGATTGTTCGACAAAATAATATGCATTTTCAACATGATGTCGCTCATTTTGGGCGCAATGTTCGAACGTGGTGGAGTCAAAATTTTCCAGGTGGGTAGATAGGTCGAGGTAGTCCCATAGCTTGGCCACTTCGTTCACCGGATCTGAGTCCATTGGATTTTTACGTTTGGGGTTATATGAAGAGCTTAATTTACGCTACTGAAGGCAATTCAAGACCAGAACTATTTCAAAGGGTAAATCAGACCAGAAATTAATTAATAGGAAATAGATTCCAAACTTTAAGGGATTCTCGAGCTGTAAAACTTCATTTTTAATTGTTTCATCTTATTAGACATAAAAAAGATTAGTGTATGTACCAAATGTATATACTTTATTATGATATAATTTTCAAATTATTTCCGTTTCGGCTTGTTACACATAAAAATAAAAGCGGTTGTATGAAATTTTATTATTTCATCTGGAATGGATTTGAAGATATTCAATAAAAACCATACTTTGAGACTCACCTTTGGGGGCGTGTAGCTCTTTCGGCCAACGTTTATAAGAACTTTTTTACCTATTTCTGGTCGCAAAAGCCGCTGGTGAAGTATTGTACACTTTTTCAGGACACTATCTAATGGATATTTTATAAGCCTATTTCTCAAGTTTAAGAACATACATTATCTATTTATGTGATGTTCTGACAACATGCTAATTTATTGTACAGTTTTATTTATTATTTTTTGTAAAGTTAATTAAGAAATTCAGATATGGAATACTGGATATTATTTCATGGTATTTGTGTTAATGATAATAGTCTATATACCTTTATTATGTATCGAATTATATTTTTTTGCCAACAAATTCACCCTATTGAAATAAATAAATAAATTTCAGTAAATTGTTGTTTATCCCTCAAACCGGCACCTCCGCCACTTTGGTTAGTATATATTTTATTGGTGAATATATTAGATGTCAACTTCTATTGGGAAAATGAGCAATATATATATATATATATATATATATATATATATATATATATATATATATATATATATATATATATATATATATGTATGTATTTCAGTCAGATAGGAAATAAATTATGTTATATGATATGACAATCCATTAGATGATAGAAAACTCCCGCACGCGAAAATAACTCTAAATATGTCACAGCTGCTTTAAAATTCTACTATATTTTGAATAGTTTTTTTATTTTTATTTTCTTAAACTTCATGATATTTATTTTGTACTTTATTTTATTGATGACTGATCACGATTATCATAAAATTACTGCAAATTGTGAATAATTTAAAGAAATTATCTTAATTTAAATATTATAACTCATTCATGTGAATCACAATCCGTTCATAAGATTAACTCCAAAAATTTGACATACACAAATAAATATATATACATTTTTGAAAATTGTCCATCGTCTTTTTCTTTAAAGCTACAAAAAATTTAAAAATTAGCTGAGACTTTTGTTCCAATGGAGAACTTTTTTAGCGCTTAGGCAGTGATTAGTTTACTTCATAATTCCCAAGTTTCAAGCTGATTTTATCAGTTATTCGGTTTTTGAAATCAGTGATATTTGGAGGTTATGAGTAAAGAAACAAGTATGACTGGTTTTTGAGGATAACTTTAGTAGTAGTTGTATTTTCTTTTCAACCTTTATAATTTGTTAACTAAAATTGTGTTATTTTATTAAATTTTCAAATTGGACACTGTTGTTGGTGCTAATGGTAATGGTAATGGTAAGGAAGGCTGACGCCAGGCAAGTAGGCCGCAGACGTACCCTTTTCACCAACCCCTAACTGACCCCTCAGACATTTACTTCTCTTGCCCTCTCGTCGAATCTTCCCGATCTCTAATGAAGGTTAGAATGTCACTTAATGCGAGGGAGCTTATCTCCTCCCTTAGAAGAGCCTCAGAATCGAAGATGATATGTCACAGGCGCCCGAACGCCTCACACCTTCCCAGGAAGTGATAAGACGTTTTTTCGTTACTCCCGCATCCTGGACATGTAGGATCTTCCTCAATACCTATCAATGATAGCCTGTCAGAACTCCGATTAAAAGATTCAGAGTTTTTCGACTCTGGCCCAGTAACCAGGCTGATCTCGACTTGTTCGGCCCCGTCACAAAATCTCGACTTTGTCTACAGGCCTTGTTGGTCCTCTAATGCTTCTTCAGTGTCTCGTGGGTTCACTCATTGAGGGTCGTTGCGATCTGCCTACTTGTAATGCCTAAACATAGGCATTACAAGTAGGCTCCAAGTCTAGCCAATTCATCGGCCTTCTCGTATGTCCCGGGACCCACACCAGTCTCACTTATTTATGTCAGAGAGGAGCTTGCGAGACTCCTGAACAAGAGCTGATCTCGTCCTGGGGGGAGCACACTGCTTTTAGAGCAGCCTGATTGTCGAAGTAGATATATACCATCTGTTTCGCCCCATTCCTCACCTCTGCCTTACCTGTCACCGCTAGGATGGCGTAAACCTCTGCCTGGAAGACCCTGTTGTACAAACCTAGGGCAAAGTTCTCCTGCACTCCTCTGCCTTCCAGATATATTGCCGTCTCGGAGGACGGTCTGATGGCCACACGAGAACCGTTTGTGTAGCACACCAGAGAGTCCGGAGGGAAACCCATTCTCCCTTCACTCTACTCCTCCCTACTGGGAATAATGAGAGTATATTTCCTTCCCAACCATAGCGCTTCTCTCACTTTTATGACAGAGATGGGAATTTCCCTTTCCGCCAGTGCAGCAATTGCTGCATGACCTTCAGCTCTACCTGAATATTGCCAGCTCTCAGAATCCCGCATTCTTAGATAAGCCGCCATAGCCTCTCTCTTTATTCACGAGGGAAGCGTTGGCAGGCCTAGGAGAACCTCCGGAGCAGCACTTGGTGTCGTCCTCATTGCGCCAGTGATCCCTAGGCAAGCTAGTCTCTGGACTTTTGCCAGCTTTCAGGATGTAATCCCTCTATCCATGCTCTTTCACCAGACCACACATCCCTACTGGAGTCTCGGTCTGATGACCGCCGTGTACAGCCAATATAGGATCCGTGGGTTGCGGCCACACTTCCTACCTATAGCTCGGCGCAATTGCCAGTCGACTTTTTGATGATGTCGATTTGCTGCTCCCATGACAGTTTACTATCTAGAGTCAGGTATGTAACCTGCGCGAGCGCGATAGGTTTACCATACATGATTGGTGACCTAAAATGCTATATTTTTCATTTCTTGGTGAAAAGGATCATCTCAGTCTTGGAGGGATTGATTGAAAGACCTTCGCTGCAACATCTTGACGACGTTGGCCTACGACCATCCATTATTAGACACCATATGGGGTAATAGGCAGCTGCCTTGTGGACATACGCCCCTCACCCCGACGTCCAACTGACAGTCTCCTAAAGCATTACTAACTAATTTGGCAGCTGTGTAGTCCTTTTTCACTATGGGGGTGAAGACCACTTTAGTTAACCTCCAGGCCATGGGAACATATCCCAGTGCCAGACTGGCTACAAACATTCCTCTTAAATATGGTAGAAAAATATTTAAACCCTTCTAAAGCAGAGCTGGGAAGATTCCATCTGTCCCCGCTGCTTTATAGGGATCGAACACGTTTACTGACCAGGCTACCGCTCCGTCCTTTAGAATCTCCTTGGCAAGTCACCAGTGAACTGGTAACATTGGCTTCTCCGAGGATATTGCCACGGTAGCGCTTTCGCCCGAGAAGTGAACCTCTAAGAAGTGTCTGAAGACTCCTCCCCAGAGTCCAAGTCCCATATGCCTTCGTAGTGATCCTGTGGATTCCTTTATCTCGCGGCTGAATTGTTGGTGCTAAGGCGGTGACAGCCTTTGTTCAAATTCTGATCTTACTCTAACACAATTTTCACAGGAACGCTTCGAAATTCTTGAGATAATCTATTTTTGAAATTTTCAATATCCCTAGGCGGCGTCTTGTAGACATTTGATTTAAAATAGTCCCACAGAAGAAAATCAAGGGGGATAAATCTTGGGAGCGATCAAGCCATTCTATGGCCCTCTTCCTCCTATCCATCTGTCTGAAAATTTAATGTAACCACTGCCTTACTGGTAAAATGTGTTTTTTTTTTATACTTCCTAATCTCAGCCAATCGCAAAAACAAAAAAACCGTTGTATTCACGATATAATTAACTTTGATTCCATTTATTATTTTAAAATTACGGGTGCTGGGGGTTAGGAGGGGTGAGTTGATCATCATTGTTGCCCAAGCGCAAAAAAAGTCCCCCCCTTGAAACAAAAGTCGACGTACCTTGGCGAATTTTTAAATTTGTTATAGTTTTAAAGAAGAAGTGGGTAGACAGTTTTCAGTTGAACATAGTGCACGTATAGAATATACAATGTACTATTAAAATTTTAATTTCTAAAAATTTCATTGTTTTAATTTCCTAAAATTATTTCCGAAATTGGTTGAAAATCAGAAAATTACTATAATTAAGAAATTTTCTACTTCTAGAAATAAAATTTTGATCGTTTATAAAATATATTAGAGTATTTGATGTAGCCGAATGTAAAAGTTTATAAATCGGCATAGGTCCATTACTGAGAAAACCGCCATGGGATATTTTTTAAAACGGGTTAAAAACAAAAATGAGGAACCCGTATCTCAGAAACCGATCATCATAGAGGCAGGATACATACCGATCTCACGAAAAGTAAAAAGTGAAAGTATTTCCCTTGGGCTGACTGCATGTGTGATCAAATTTAGGAGACGTGGGATCATATTTTTTTATTAAACTTGACACGCTTAGAGGAGTAAACTTTTGATTGAAATTCCTGAGTTGTGGGTTTATACATGTTCATATTTCTGACATTGTTAATCCTCGAGAACATTGAAGAAATCAATAACAATCCCATTCGTCTGCAAAATATTTTTGATCCATTAAATAGGACTCGGAATTGTTGGGAGCAATGTGGTGGATGTTGTTCATCTTATAGTTATGTTCCCAATTCTCGTAGTATACATAGGATCTGAATTAACCGAAATTACCGATGCGATTTACCCTGGATGGGGTCCCTGCATACTTTCATATTGGGGATATCTGGGAGATATCAACGATAGATCGCGAGAGAAACGTATATCAGGAGTATAACACAGTCCCACAAAAAAAAAAATTTCTAACCTAGCAATGAGACGAGTATATCCTTATGTATTTTTGACCGCTGATTACGAATCCGGGGTCAAAAGAAGTCGTACACCCCAAAAAAAATTTTAGAGCCAAAAGACACCCCTGAATCGTTTTGTTTAATATTTTCGGGAAAAATTGAATGTATTACGATAAAAATAAAGGTGAATTGCAGCGTTCACCCTATCGGTATGAAACGCACCCCCATAGAGGGTGAGAACCACCCTCATCTGCCATCAAACCAATTGATAACGACAATGACTGAAAAACATCTAAAAATGTTTAAGTTTCGTTAGGTTTGCAATAAACTGACGTAGAATTCACGTAATACCCCAAAACCAGCCCTATAGCGTTATGAAAAACAACCCTTAACTTCAATTACAGAAAAAAAAGGAAAAAACATAAAATTTTATAACGATTTCATTATATGGATGTTCTTATTTGCAGAGTTCCTTATGGCTAGGATATTAGCAGTCATCATTTGTCACCAATCTTAACACCATTTGGGTATAAAATGCATCCCTGAAGGGGGGTGAGAAGTACTCTTACGTTAGTAGCTTTTAATTCTTCTTTTTTTAATCTTTTTTTTATGGTATCTTTTAACTTTATTTTCAAACGATCTTCTTACTGACTGTCGTTTGTGTTGTTCTTTCGTGTCTCTTTTCAGAGACCAACAGTAGTCTGCTATCATGTGTTCGTCCCATCTTCCTTGATATCGTTTTTCCATTTCATAACGATATAAGGGTAGTTTTGGGGTATTACGTGAATTGTACGTCAGTTTATTGCAAACCTAACGAAACTTAAACATTTTTAAATGTTTTTCAGTCATTGTCGTTATCAATTGGTTTGGTGGCAGATGAGGGTGGTTCTCACCCTCTATTGGGGTGCGTTTCATACCGATAGGGTGAACACTGTAATTTACCTTTATTTTTATCGTAATACATTCAATTTTTCCCGAAAATATTAAACAAAACGATTCAGGGGGTGTTTTTTGGCTCTAAAATTTTTTTTGGGGGTGTACGACTTTTTTTTACCCCGGATTCGGAATCAGCGATCAAAAATACATAAGGATATACTCGTCTCGTTGCTAGGTCAGAATTTTTTTTTGTGGGGCTGTGTAATTCTTGTAATATTTTTTTTGTATTCATATTAGGATTAAATATCTTTTAAAATTTACATGCATCTTGAAAGATCAGACAATTTTTATTTTAAATGAAAAATCCTTATACTTTCCGTAGATACAACTTGCATTTTTTATAAACTCGTGTGTGCTCAAAGCAAATTTTTCTTGGTTCCCTTTCATAGAATTGGAATATAAGCTCTGGAAATCTTAAATCATCCGGTATAACCAATAATTATCTGTTTGATTTTAATTATCTTATCATACTGGACATCTCAATATTCTCTTTTAAATAAATAGTCATTCAACTCTCTACGTAGGGCAATGATCGGTGATAAATAAATAAGAGCAAATGAAAAGAAATTATATGATCTGAGAACCGCGCAACATTGAAAAAAATAGTGAAAGTAACTTTTGTTACACGTTGAAATAAACTGCGTATTTGTCTGTTTAAGCACGTGAGAAGTTTCATGCCGCTCTTAAATTGTTGAAGGATACAATATGAATTATTATAAATAATGTACAAGTGAAAACAATAACAAATATGGAACAATTTAAACAATGATAATTGTAATAAATATATTATATTTTTTTACACCTTTTCAGGGAAGTAAGCAAGGTTAGCGGAAGTTAATTTTATTTATCTAGACCAAATTACTACAAATTAGATTAGCAGTTACTATTGTATTTTAATATTTATTTAAGAATAGTTTATTTATAGGCATGTTTATTTTTATTAAACTGAAAACGTAGTTAATGAACGCATTGAAAAACACTAGATTACAGTCCATACCAATGATTAAAGATTTGTAGCTCTTTCCATCTTACCTGTAGTCTTCAAATACTATGAAGTTTATATATTAATCAGGAATCAAATATAATTTTGGGCAATCTAGAAGAATGCAATTGAAATAAACGAATATGCTTTACAGAATTGGCTGTGAGGACTGTCATTTAAAATATGTTGGGCGAACAAGACTATCAGTTCAAAATAGGATTAAGGAGCATACGCCTCATCTCTAGTATAAAAGAACAAATGTCTAGTGTACCCAGCATGTGTTTTAGAACAGTAATGAAATAAATATTTGCAGCCTAAAGTTAATCAGAAACATAAAAAGACAACTAGATTCTTTTGAGGAATTAAATAGCGGGTAATTGAATCGTGAGAATAGTTTGGGTATAAACACTTTCATAGTTCAAGTTATTTTTAGTCGTCTCCAAATGATGCCATCTTGGTTGGCAAATCATACGTCGAGAAGAAAGTACTTTGGTGGTAACGTCACATCAAAAAATCATCAAGAAGGTTATGTTCCATGAAAGCTTTGCACGTTTTATTTTATAGGTATCATCTTAAAACTTTGTGCCATTTTCACTGCGGACGTAATTATGTATGTTGTTGCACATATTATCTGACACCCCTGTTTTGATTAGAAAAAATTGCTGTATTTCGTACGATTGCAGAGATACCCAAACATGAACACTGCACTCGACGCCCGTTTCGCCAACCAAGTTGGGATCATCTGAGGATTGTAACTAATTTTTCCTAGTGTAGATTTGTACTTAAACCGAGACCTAAACTAGTTACAGGTGTCAATCGTGAACATAACGGTATATGTCAAGTTTAGGACACACAGTATATGTTCATAAAAAGTAGTTAAGTATGATTTATAATTTATAATATTATTATTACCTATGTTTAAATAATTCCAGCGGACCCAGTAATTTAATTTAAATTTGCATAGAGATTTGTTTCCGTTTGTGAATAATTCATATTTAGTGTAATCGTTAAAACTGCAACACTTTTTTAATTACATCGCATAAAACATCATGATTTAATACATTTATTTGTATTTTTTATAATATCACAAAAACTAAACTAGTTTCTGGTCACAGCAGCGAATTTATTGCTATAAATTGTCAATTTATTCAATTTTCGCAATACCCCCAGGATCTGGTTCTGATATGTTACTTTATTCGGGACAGATTTGAAATTTTACGTTCAAGTATTTGGGAATTGTTCACGATTGATTTTAAACTTTAAAGATAAAGGAAGAACAAACATGGCCTTTAATCTGCGTCTTTTACGAACATAAAGTTTGACCTTTCTGAATGAATGTAAATATTAAAAAGTAAATTTCAATCTGTGCCCAATTCCGGAGCTATGTTTGTTTAAATAAGAAAATATTGGTTCTCAGGCCCTTTACTCGTTTGGTTGTTAGCAATTTTTCTTTCCACAACTTTTCCGTTTTAGGTATTGTTCGACTTTTATGTGACAGTTTCAAAGTGTCGCCAATTTTTTATGAGTATTATCCAAATAATTCAAAAGATATAAAATAGTAAATATTGGGCTGTGACATATTATTGTCTTTTTATTAAATAAATGTAAGTATTTTCATGATATATTGAAGCACCCCGGCCCTGGACTGCTTCATCGATGATAAATTTCCGATATTTTTACATAAAACTAAATTATTTCCAAGCATTTCTCTCATTAAATTGCAAATTAACTATTACATAAAAAGGCTAAATCATTTTCTTAGAATTTTGACAGAAAACGTATGCATTCAAACTATAGAGTCTGAAGTATTCAGCTAAGTAAAAGAACACACAGTATTCATTTAATATTTTGACAAAACTGTACAAAATCTCAAAGCATTCTCCAGCCGAGAACTGATAACATAAACAAACCAACGTAAACACGTAGGGTTGTAAGAGCTTTACTAAGTATAGGGTCAAAGGCTAATAAATAGAGTCATTATATCACGTTTCACCTAAAGCATCTTGAGTTAAATTTATCTCCGTCAAACTTGCAGGCTTGGACAACGAACTCACTCACGGGAAATCATATAAATACGCGAGATTTCATACGATCTGGGTCACATCTCTGACAACCCCAAGCTATACGCTTTGGTTCTACGGAATCGAGTAAGAAGAGATTGTCCAGCTCTCGTGGCAGACTCGTGCCACATCTCTGACAACCCCAAGCAAGCTTTACGCTTTGATTCTAAGAAATCGGGTACGAAGAGATTGTACGACTCTCTGTGATATAGTTGTGCTCCAGGTCAACTCTCTGATAGTCCCAAGCTTTACGCTGTGGTTCTTCGGAATTGGGAAATAAGAGATTGGCCCTGTCTCGGAGTTATAACTATCCACCAGCATTGGGAGCCGCGCTTCATTAGCGTACACTAGCCACCGACGCCGCCGTCGACATGGAGGCAAGTAAGTCAGGTGTTACTCCAGAATCCGGAGGAGTGGGCCCCGCGGAACTCTCCATGTATACAAGAATTGGTAAGGACGGCAATTAAATAATTTTTATACTGCGTTGCCATTTTTTACGGACTCGAGCACATTAAAATTCATTAAACTAATTCAATTTCTTTGTTACGAGTGGAATGGTAACGCTAATCAAAGTACGACTATATGCTTGGGTTTCGCGGTTTTTAACAATACTTGACCGGTGGTACCAAATGATTTACGGATAGGGTGTTCTGTTATAATGCACTGCTCAATACATTTTTATTAATAATTAGTACAGCCTATATTAATTCAGATAGGGTCAGTAAGAGTAGTTGTAACTTTCATTCACTTTTCCAAATCAAGTTAGGTCAAAATAAGATAATGTACAAAATAAATAGTGTCCAGTTTAATCTGCAATATCTGTAACTCTATCAAATTTCACTTCTTGTGCGAAGATTTTGAGCGGTCAGCTGGCAGATTAGTATGGTCAGGTGCCTATACCACCACATGCAGTCTTTTGAACTCTCTGAGTGTTCTGACCAGTGGGTCTTGTCTCTCGACAGGGGGTCATCCAGTGAGTATCGTTTAATGTTTTATGACCACCGTTCCCGTACGCGTGCCGTGAATGCGGTTAACGCCTGCCAACTCCTACACAAAACTCTACAGGGTAGTTCTTTCACCTTGGGTTAAGCCATGAAGGCGGGGTGTATTCGGCAAGCCCAAATAAATGGACAGTTGTCCCAACGAATATTAATTGGCAGCGTTAGTTGTATTTATGGTACTGGTGTACGGTGACAACGAGTCCGCGAATTAAATTAAAGCATGGTGTCTGCACCTGTCCATCTTCTTTCGCAGAGGATGTTCTGATGCCTCGTACAGGGAAGTTTCTCTTGTAACCATATGTAAGGTTTTACATATGTTATTTAAACTACCAAGCGGAAGTTTCCGCGCAGGTAAGCAGGTTTGGTTGCTTTGCAGGTTCAACTAGTTAAATATCATGTATTTCTTGTGGAAATTTGTCTACCATATGTAGGGTTCTACATATGCCACTTCATCTATTTGGCGGAAGTTTCCGCACATGCAACAAGGTTTTGTTCATGTCATGTTTTATAATATTTCGTATAGACAGTTGTCTATGACAGAAATAAATGTGTTAAAACGTTATTTGAGTTTCTTTGACTTATTTCTACTTTCAGTTACAAAAGTTAACTCTAAATCATTAATCATAAATCTAAAGCCAAATCTTATTCATACTAGTCATTCTTTAAAACATATATCAGTGCAGTGCAGATTAGTGTTCATATTAATTGGTAAAAATTATGTAATCAAAATTAACAAAAAAAACTTAATCAATGAAACAAAGTAATACCAAACTTTATAAACGTACCTGTGAGGTTACAATAATACAACAAATTTGGGCCCTACCACTAAAACTAGACAATCACGAAAAAAGACCAATGAATTAAGTATTACTAGTCGCTTCACATCAAAAGGGGAATAAATTAAATACAAAATATACGGGGGTTGGGTCGTTACACTGGTGCCGTGACCAGGATAACATAAACTATATATACGAGGGGGGTTGGGTCGTTACAATATCCTCTGAAATTGACATTGTAGATTATATGATTGGTTGGATCTATTTTTTTTAACATCCAGTCCGACTTGTTCAGCTAAATTTTTTACCCATTTATTCATCTCATTAATTCCAAGCGGAGAATTTTTGAACCAATCACTTGTTTCTGTCTTCCAATAAGGATTTGGTGTCGGGAACATTCCATTCGTCTTAATATTTCCTGCTCTTTTGAAAATAAGTTAATCTAACTGAAAATAAGCATAGAATAATTTACTAGGACCACCTCATAGCACATAAAATAATATTCTTTCTATTTTCAATAAGCTATTTGCTTGTAGAAAATGGCTTGTGCAGTTTTTGAAAACATGCGGCTCTATTCAATTCTGCCAGTGGAAGAGACATCATTGGTAATTTCTTCATTAAAAAATGTGTTAGACAATGTGTTTCTTCTCCACATCGCCAAGCAAGTTCCAAAGATACTATAAGAAAGATAGCACCTCAAAAATAATGTGCAATATTTTGACTACAAATGGTATTGGGAAGAACATTTATCGAATTTTTGTTTATTGTTTTATTGTTATTTGTTGTTAAATGTTCACTTTTCTCATTTCCTAAAATTAGTAGTAGTGGATGCTTTGATATCCATAGCGACATATATAAACTTTGACTACTTAAGGTATTATATCACATTATGATTATTACGTGCAACCTATTTTAGATTATTTTTGTAATTTTTAAAATTTCGTATTTTCTACAAACTTGCCAAACAATTAAAAAAAAAAATTGATCCACGATCAAAGTTAAACCGATGTGATCCTGCTCGCTGTAAATCGATACTGAATTTTGCAAATTTATTTTGAAGGCATTTTTACATTTTTAGAAATCTGTTACGTGTATCTTTTCTACAACTATTTTGGAATGTAAGTATTCTGATACAATTCTTAATTATGGAATGGCCTCATTCTGACACTTGTTATAGAATGTTTCATTCCAACACTTGTTATAGAATGAGTACTAATAGCGACATCTATTGGCTGTTTAACAAAGTCTCCGATGTTAATTAATTAATAATGACATTTCAGTAATAAATATTATTATAACTGGTGTTGATATTCTAATTTTACTTTGAAATTAAACATTTTTTTTTTTTTTTTTTTTTTTTTTTCGGTTTCCCGATGTCGGTCAGTCCTCCCGTGGCCTCCGACGCCTCACGGGAGTCGCGCCGGCGGATCAACTACAGCCACTCCCCACATCCCGCAGGGTTAGTGACTGTAGATACCAGAATCGTGTGCCCTAAGCAGACGGAGAGAACCCAGAATGACCGCCTTCTGCATTTGACCTGCCAGCCACTCGGCTGGTTTTTGGCAGGCCGGTATGATCTTCAGTTCCGAGAGCAGCGTAGGCTTTATCCCTCCGAGTACACCGATTATAAGGACGACCATCTTTACCGAGTAGCCTGGGTACAGCACTTGGAGCTCGTACCGGAGATCTCGATATTTAGTCCGTTTC